>LPNX010476737.1:5671-24089 GCA_001517045.1 Pseudotsuga menziesii | reverse complement strand
TACTTCACTTTATGACTTAAAAGTACTTGTACCACTACCTTGGTTAACTATGGGTTTTCATCCACCATAGAAAATGTGACAAATAAGAATTCTTAACTCATGTAATGCCACCTCAACCATGGGGGATGATGTCATCTACTAGAATTTAATTGGTTGATTTTTATAGTACATTTTGGTCCTTTTGAGGCCCATTTTTGACCTCAAATTCTCTCTAATGACAGTAACATCTCGACGGAGGATAAAAACATCTCCGATAGATTACAATAGTAAATTACATTTATAATATCCTTCAAAGTTACAATAGTTCAACAGAAAGATCCTCTTGGATCAAATTTTCCCACTGGGAAGCTTTTGGGCCACCAAAAGCACGGAATCATTCACAAAATAGGCGAGGGTACAATTCCCTCACTCTTCCAGTCTCTATCCTCATTTCTTTGCTTTGATGCATTCCTTTCATCCCCACACAAAGAAATTCCATGTCTCCTCTTTGTGAATATCTGACCTTCTTGTCAAGTATTAGATCTTCCTGAAGTTAATTGAGATATTCAGGAGAAAACTCGTCCATAGAAGGTGCCTGAACCTGTACATCTTGGTCTATAATCATAGGAAACTCATACAGTTTCAAGTTTTCCACATTAACAACTGAATACATTTGCATATAAGAAGGAAATTCTAACTAGAAAGCATTATTACATGTTTCTTATATGTATGATTGTTTCTTTACCCATTAGGTAATGTTTCCACTTTTTAACACTTTATAATAATGCATACAACTCTTTGTCATAGGTTGGATAGTTGATTATTGATTTAGAGAAAATTTCATAATGATAGCATATTAGTTGTTTATGTTGCATTAAGACTGCTCCCATTGCATAACCACTAGCACCAGTTTCTATCTCAAATGGTTGTTGTTTATCTGACAGTTCAAGTACTGGAGTTGTACTGATCTTTTCTTTCAGTGTGTCGAAGGATTTTTGTTCCTTTCCTTCCCAATGAAAGAATTTTTTCACTCTTGTCAAAGCAGGTAAAGGGGAAGGTGTGAAGGAGATGTTCACAATGAACTTCCTCCAGTATTGGGTTCCTCCCAAGAAGCTTCTTACATCTATTACATTATTTGGCTTAGGCCAGTTTACAATGATCAGGGATTAATATTCAATTCATCACCCCCTACAATGTAACCTAGATAAACTAAATATGTCTTTCCAAACTCACATTTGGACATATTTAGATACAATTGTTCCCTTACAAGTACATCCAATACTTGTTTAACATGCTTGACATGCTCTTCCCAAGTTCATCTGAAAATCAAAATATCATTTAAGTAGACTATGACAAAGTCATCAATGAAGAGCCTAAACACATCATTCATCACCCTCATAAATGTTGTGGGTGCATTACAAATCCCAAAGGGAATTACCATCCATTCATACATTCCATGTTTAGTTTTGAAAGCAGTCTTCCAAATATCATTGCCATGAATACGGATTTGATGATAGCCACTTCGTAATTCTAACTTAGTGAATAATATTGCATTCTTTAGCTGATCTAAAAGATCATCAATTCAAGGAAGAAGATACATGTTCTTTATTGCGATTCTGTTCAGTTCCCTGTAATCAACACACATACACCATGTGCCATATTTCTTTGGCACCAAAACAATTGGTGAACCACATGGAGAGGAACTTTACTGAATGTCCCCTCTCTCAACCAATTCTTGAACCTGTTTCTTTATCTATGCATTCTTAATAATGGAAGACCTGTACATACCAATATTAGGAAGAGGTGCATCCTGCTGTAAATGAATTTCATATTGAATATCCCTTTTAGGAGGTAAGAATTTAGGTTCTTGAAACAAAATATCTTAATCAGATACCACTTTTATCAATTCTTTTTTAAGTTTAGGATCACAACATTTAAAGGGCTTAGTTTGTTCAACATCTTTTGCTTGTACTATCATAAGAACAAAGTTCTTACTTACATTTATTAACCTCTTCATTTGATTTGCAGAAACTAAAGAAAGATTAGTTTTCATGTGATGTGCACGAACGATATATTCAATATCATCCTTAGTGAGCTGACACATGTTATCTTCTTTGTAAAATATAGCCTTCCTATCACACAAATATGGACTACCCAACACAATTCCACAGATATCCAACGGAACAACATCTAGATGATCTTCCTCATCAACAAATACAAAAGTGATGTCAAACCTAAGTCTACAGTGTTTTGTAACTTGTAATTTTTCATTATCACATACCCATCCAAGGGGATATGGTTTAGGGTGTAACTTAGTTTCTAGCTGTAAATTTTAAACAATTTCTTATGAAATGAGGTTTGCCTATGATCCAATATAAAAAAGAGTATCAATTTTTTTATGTTTTGAGATTACTCTATTATGAAATAACTCAATCCTCTTTCTTTCATCAATGACATGTTTATTTATTGAAACAACACAAGAAGGAATTTTACCTTGAATGCTTGTAGCAACCACCTTAGTTTCATCCATAGAATATGATCCCAAATCATGTTGGATTGCTTCCACAGTAGTCTTTTTGTCTTCTTTATTCTAAAACTTCTCAGGCTTGAGCTCTGGATGAAGTTTCCAACATTTAGAAGCATCATGACCTTTCTTTTGACAATGAGTATAGGTAGGTTTATCTCTTTCCTTCTTCATAGTAGCTGTGTGTTTACCTTTCCCCTTACCTTTAAACTTGTTTCCATCTAGTTTGAAAGGTTTCTTGGAAAATTTCTCTTTGTTATTCTTCCTCTTTGTCTGTATGTGAGTTGCTTGAACACATACCTCATTAAGGTTAGTTATATTAAACATTAATATCACGCCGTAAATAAGTATGCAATCCTCCTATATACTTGAGAATATTTTCTTGGGTGTAAATAGGTATACCAAGTACCAAGGCTTCTTTTTTAGAATTCTTGTGTGTAATATTGTACTCTTTGTCCCTTACCTTGCCTCAGATTCTACTAGTACATCATAGCTTGCTGCATGTATCCTAATGGATAAAACTTCTTTTTTAATGTTGATGTAAACTCATACCAAGAGGAGATGATTTTTCCTTTTGTGGAAAGATCCTCTTGAGATCTATTCTCCCACCAGATGAGAGAAGTCCCTCTAAGTCAGAGAGAATCCAACTGAATTTTAATTTTATCTTCAGTAAACTTTTGAATCCTACAATAAACTTCAATTTGAAGGATCCAATGGTCCAATTTCTCAGCATTGAGCTCTCCATTATACATAGGTAATTCAGACTTAATATCTAACTTTATTTGAGTCACATTAAAGTCAATTTTTGTTTTTGAATTTCAAATGGAGAAGGCATAGAACCATCAAGATAAGACGAAGAAGATGGTGGAGTTTTAGTAGCTTCCTCACCACCTCCTTCTCTTATACCTTCAACATGAGATGGACCTCCTTGTTCCCCTTTCTTTCGATCTTGATAGAGCTCCTCTACCATCATTTGCATTCTCATGAAATATTTTAAAACTTCCTTTTCAGATGGGATAGAAGAAGTTGCTTCTTCTCCTCTTGGTGAAGCCATTTTCCCTCTTCTTGAACCAATCTATGGATGAAACTCTTCAATTTCTCCTTCACCACGCTGTAGCCTTGATCTTGTTAACATAAACTCACAATGCAATGGTTACTAAGCTCTGATACCAAACTTGATCTGAAATTTCAAGATCTTTTTTAACAAAAAAATGCATGTGAAATTTATATGTTAAATACTCATGAACATGCTTTAAAACTGAAATTTAAATGCTTAAAAATCCACACATAAGAAAATAAACAAAAAGCAAACCACAAAATTGATAGACAAGAACTGATAGCGGAGTTCATCCCTCCTGGGCTACGTCTCTGGGCCACTTCTAATGGGAAGACCGATTTTATTAAGCCTTTCAAAGATTACAATAATGGGTTTCTGGAACCATTTCTATTTTTTGTCAATCACCAATAAAAAAAAACAGCACCATTGTGATCCTCCTGAAATTTAGAGAAAAATGAGTATAAACTCGACCAGGTTTTCATGAATCCTCTTTTGACACATAAAACGAGACAAAATCTTCCTGTGCTGTATGGATCTATATAGATTTTATTTTTATCACCTTGGTAATTGTGCACATAAATTCCTTATACATTCACCTTGGGATATGTTCTTGCAAATGCTCCAAAACTCTGCCTTCAGGTTCAATTTTTCGTGGTTTAAATAGGGGTTTTGGTGGTAGTTTTGGGCGTGTGTGTGGAGGACCGACACACTCCTCCTTTGGCCCGCATTCCACATCAAACTCTAAAATGGTTGTTTCTATTGTTTATCCAACGACTAGGTGTTGGCCCAATGGTAAAGGCGTTAGTCATAGGAGGTGGATGTCCCGAGGTCAAACCCGTGGGCCTCTCCCCATCTTGCATGTTTTTGGTTAACATGATTGAACGATGGATATGGAATATATCAAATGGTTACGATATGGTGGCATGTTGAGACATGTTGGCATATATGGTTACGGTGATAAGGTTGGGATACGGTGGATATGGAATATATCAAATGGTTACGATATGGTGACATGTTGATAGATGTTGGCATATATGGTTACGGTGATAAGGTTGGAATATGGTGGATATGGAATATATCAAATGGTTACGATATGGTGGATATGGAATATATCAAATGGTTACGGTTACGGTGATACATGTTGGCATATATGATTACGGTGATAAGGTTGGGATATGGTAAGGCTTAACAATATGAAGTGGCAGCAGCATTGGCATAAATATATGGAAATGTGATATGGTATGATATAATGTAGGGGCCTCAGTGAGCAAAGAAAAATATGTTCAAACTTAAATAAAGGTTTTGACCTATAACTAATCAGAACTATTGATGGAGCTTTGGATATGGAATATATCAAATGGTTACGATATGGTGGCATGTTAATACATGTTGGCATATATGGTTACGGTGATAGGGTTGGGATACGGTGGATATGGAATATATCAAATGGTTACGATATGGTGACATGTTGATACATGTTGGCATATATGGTTACGGTGATAAGGTTGGGATATGGTGGATATGGAATATATCAAATGGTTACGATATGGTGGACATGGAATATATCAAATGGTTATGGTTACGGTGATACATGTTGATACATGTTGGCATATATGATTACGGTGATAAGGTTGGGATATGGTAAGGCTTAACAATATGAAGTGGCAGCAGCATTGGCATAAATATATGGAAATGTGATATGGTATGATATAATGTAGGGGCCTCAGTGGGCGAAGAAAAATATGTTCAAACTTAAATAAAGGTTTTGACCTATAACTAATTAGAACTATTGATGGGAGCTTTGGATATAGAATATATCAAATGGTTACGATATGGTGGCATGTTGATACATGTTGGCATATATGGTTATGGTGATAGGGTTGGGATACGGTGGATATGGAATATATCAAATGGTTACGATATGGTGACATGTTGATACATGTTGGCATATATGGTTACGGTGATAAGGTTGGGATATGATGGATATGGAATATATTAAATGGTTACAATATGTGGATATGGAATATATCAAATGGTTATGGTGACAATGATACATGTTGGCATATATGGTTACGGTGATAAGGTTGGGATATGGTAAGGCCTAACAATATGAAGTGGCAGTAGCATTGGCATAAATATATGGAAATGTGATATGGTATGATATAATGTAGGGCCCTTGGTGGGCGAAGAAAAATATGTTCAAACTTAAATAAAGGTTTTGACCTATAACTAATCAGAACTATCGATGGGAGCTTTGGATAACACAACTTTGTGAAGGATTTGGGTGATATGGAGGTCTTGGGTTTGATCTCCATATTTACCAAAACATACTTTATACAATTTACCCATTTTAACCTCTTATGCTGAAAATTCAAACACTAATAGCTTCTGCATCTAGAGTCTGTTTCGCGCGAAACGAGCGTTGATGGAAAGATGATGACGATATATTGACAACTGTAAGATTTATTTTTATGTTTGAATACTTCTTTATTGATCGATCATGGAAGATCCTCCTGGATCATATGAACTTGTCTTTCCCACTTGCATTAAAGTGCATAATGTATTTCATGTATCTTTGTTGAAAAATTATATACCTAACGCTAATCATGTGATTCATTAGAATGTGATTCAAATGGAACCATAAAGGGATTTTTTGGTACAACCATTTTCCATATTGGGTAGAAAAGTCAATTTGCTACGGAATCAAGAGTTCAGGAAGGTCTAATGGATCCATTATAGTCCCGGAGATTCTACTTGGGAGATGGAAGATACTATGAGGGAGGAATACCCTCATATGTTTTTGAAATTTTGTGTTGCGACATGTATGTAATAAGTAAGCATTGAGGGTGATTCATTGTTTTAAGGGGAAGGGGGATGTAATACCTTGGACGTTAAAAGGACCTGACATATGTTACTATTTGTTTGTTACTATGGCACAAGGTGTTAGGAATATGGAATTGAACATTATTATTATTGTTTAATAAATAACTAGCTCAACATGGGAAACTAACAAGAATGGGGGGCATGGATTCCACAAGTGAGGGGCTTGGGGACTATTACACCCTCTTGGATGCTTGGTGGGACCCTATTAACTAGTGCACCTTCCTTATCCTTGGTTTGGTGTCATTTGTAACTCCTCATGTGCTAATGCACCTTCACTGGCTATTTTTAGCTAGCACTCTTTGAAGAGTAACTCCCATTTTTTAATGCACCCTTTCTCTTTTCTGGGAATGGGATATCATGAATGAGTAACTCCTCTGCCAATTCAAGTTGGCTCGGGAGGAATCCGATTTAGAATATTGTGGTTTGAGTAGCCCTAGTGAATTTGAGTTACCTCCCTTGGGATTTTGAATGGCTATAGAAGGACTCGAATTGACCCTCTTTTATTCTTCTTCTCTCTCTCTAATATCTCTTGGGAAATTGGATTCTCTCTTGTCTAGGAAATACATGCTCTCGATAAGGAGATGCATGGTATTGTTAAAGATTGAAGGCCTTGTAATGAGGTTTGAAGACCCTGCAATGGGGATTGAATATTAATCTATGCTTACACAACATGAGTCCTCATCCCATTGATTGCCTTTGTCCGGATCTATCTCGTAAAGCCTAGTTGAGGGTGGTGATATCCCGAGGGCCTATGGAGTGAGAGGAGTCATAACTTACCAGGTAGAGTAGATGGAAGGGGAATTTTAGATGGAGATAGGTGTAGTTGTGGTATTCTCACAGTGTTGAGAAGGGAACAATCATATATGTTGGTTCACATATTTTTGAGTATTTCTAGGTTGTGAGATATATTCCACTGTGTATGTAATTAGTTTTTAGTTGTCAATCCATGCAAAATAAATAATTACATGATGTGGACAGTGAAAGGATTTGATATTTCCTAGAGATATAAGATCACAAATTTTATCAAACACTGGTAGATAATATTCAATTTTTTTTGAAAGGGACACCAACATGAAGGAGGTATCCCACTACTATATTGGGATCAAACCAAATTCTTGCAAGAGCCATATGACTTTGAACAATACAAATAGTTCCAAAATGCAATGTTTATAACCTCTATATCAAAATTAATTATAAAAGTAACCTAGAAACACATTGGGAGGAGTACACCTAATTTTGTAATACAAATGAAATTAAGGTTGAATAACATTTCACTTTAAACTAGCTTATCCTCAATGATTTATAATACATAACTCTATTTTCATTTAAATACCATTTTGAAATATAAAAATAATAAATAATAACCATATTTTACACATTCAATAATAATGCATACACACAATATACAAAACCAATTTCCTTATAAAAGAATCATAAAAAAAATTATTTATTTAAAAATATTGCTTTTATCAAATATAAAAAAATTACTAAATATATATAATTTTTCTTATCTAAATTCTTATAAGATGACTAAATTCTTATCTATAACCTCCCTAATTTTTATCTATAACCTTAATTACACTTTAATGTACACATTCTATATATAACATTTCAAAATAAACCAAAGTAAGATTGTTAAATTCTTATCTATAAGATGTAATTACACATTTAGTATATACATTTAGCATGTAGATAAAATAATTTGTGCATGTATATATACATGAAATAAACTAAATCATTCTTGAAACAAAAGTCATAAGGTGGTAATGTCTATACATTATAGATTTAATATATTTTTTTAATATTTAGTTTTGTAGTAATATGAGGCATGCATATCATGTTAATCTAAAAACAATAACCATCAATATATTGAAATCTTATCTTTTGTTGAAGATACTCACCATTTATCTTTTAAAGTTATAAAAAATTTCAAGAATCTTAAAAAATTGTAGACCAAATTAGTCTACAATAATTTATGAAAGATCATTATTAAGATATTTTATTTTTTTGAATAACCACTAAAATTTTAACAAAACTAGTTTAAAATGAGCAAATTATTATGTCAAACTCACAAATTCATTATATATAAGAATTTGTAAGCAAATTATTATCCCAAACCCACAAATTCATTATATATAAGAATTTGTAAGCAAATTATTATCTCAAACCCACAAATTCATTATATATGAGAATTTGTATATAAATTAATTTTTAATTGCAATAAAAAATATGCCATCCCAACAACCTTTACAAAAATATTATACCCATATATATTCATATGTGCATATAATTGGTTAGATAAACATTATAGAAAAAATATTAAAATATAAACTCTTCAATACTTAAAAGTATCTCAAACTATGATTAATTTATGTTATTATAGTTATTTCTATTTTTATATATTATTTTATTTAATAATTTTCGTTAATATTTAAAATAACTAGATAAATTTATATGTTTATTTTTATATATTATCTCATAAAATAAAATAAAAAAATCTTATTAATTTGTATAATTTATATTGATTTAAATGGAAATTATCTTTTTACATAAATTATTTAGTATCTAAAAAATAAATCATTAAAACCTAAAATTTTAATCCAAATTTTATAACTTAAATTTTTTAATAAATTTATTTACAATTTTATATTAGATGTCTTGATACTTGGATATTATCTACATTTCTATAATTTACAAATCACCGAATATAAATAAAAAAACATAAATAAATTGCAGCTACTTTGATCAAAGTCACATATAATAATTTTATTGAAAATGGTCATCCGAATCGTTGAATTTTTAGACATCTCATTTTCGTATACCTATACTCTAAAAATTCTACGAGTTGGGTCGAAATAGGCTGATTTTTCCAGCATGATTTTGATAAGATACGATCAGAATTTTGAAAATTCTAGGTTTTGTATTTTTGGCTTCCCGAGAGGTTTTTGAGGGTGCTTAATCCATTTCTACCATCAAAA
The DNA here is from genome assembly GCA_001517045.1 of Pseudotsuga menziesii. Lineage (NCBI taxonomy): Eukaryota > Viridiplantae > Streptophyta > Pinopsida > Pinales > Pinaceae > Pseudotsuga > Pseudotsuga menziesii. Next base: position 14,668 of record LPNX010476737.1, on the reverse strand, counting down.
TCGGGATTGAAACATATTTACATTCCGATTTTGCAAAATAAAAAAATAGTGATCATCGAGAATAAATGGTTTTCTGATCCAAATCGTCGAAGTTTTAGACATATGAGTCTAAAAGTTTTATGATTTGGGTTGGAATATGATGATGTTTCCAAAACGATTTTGATAAAATCTGGTGAGAATTTTAAAAAGTTTAGGCTAGAGTTGTCAAGTTTTAGAATTTTGGGTTTCTTAGTGGTTTTTGAGGGTGTTGAATCCATTTATACAATAAAAATTGGGATTAAACCATAGTTACATTCGGATTATGCAAAATAAAAAACAACGGATCCCGAAAAAAAATGGTCGTCTAATCCAAATCGTCGAATTTTTAGACATCTCCTTTTCGTATACACATAGTCTAAAAATTCTACACTTTCGGTTGGGATAGATGAAATTTTAGGCATGATTTTGATAAAATCGAGTCAGAAATTTTAAAAATCCAGGTTACAGTTGTCAAGTTTTGGAATTTTGGGTGCTTGAGGGGATTTTAGGGTGACAAATCCATTTCTACAATCAAAATTGGGATTAAAACATAGTTACATTTCGATTTTGCAAAATAAAAAACAACAAATTATGGGAAAAAATGGTAGTGCGATCCAAATCATCGAATTTTTAGACGTCTCCTTTAGTATATGTCAAAATCATAATTCACATCCATAATCCCTGGTCAATTATGAGTGTAGATGAGTTCCTCGAAGACAAGATGACACGATTTTTAGAATGGTTTGATAATGGAAAGCACGTGTTTGATGCTTAAGCATGGGAGAAATGTGTTCAAAATTAAACTAAATGTAAAATATTCATTTCTCAATCCAAATGCCTTTAATTAAAAGTGTCAAAGATGTCAAATGCCTTTTTAGAAAATAATCAAAGACGTCAAATTCCTTTTGAAAAGAGTCAAAGACACAAATCACAAGAGACTTTTATTTCAATCTTCTTCGCCTTAGTGATCTATTCCAGCTCTAACTCCTTTATGTACCAATGCAAATTTCTATTACTCCAAAAGTCTCCAATGCATACATGTTACTAATTTCACTTATCCTACCAAGCTCATATGGATACATGTTGGTTGTTGAGCGAACTTTTAATTCATGACAACCCTAAACCAAAGAAATATCTCATGGATATTTATCATCTAAGTGTGTCTTATATTATCGTGTGGGTGGAGCCATATGGGTGATCGTTGGATGTGCAAATGATTGCAAACCAGATGTTGATTATGGAGGGCATATAGAAATAAAGAACATAGTGAATGGACACGACAAAGGACTATTAACTATCAAGTCTGTAAAAGTAGGGATGGTGTTGTTGGTTGGGAGGCTTTGTCAAGGTATAGTGGGATGTTTCAAATGCTTACCAACATCTATAGGTTGTGGTGGAAAAACTTACATGGTATGAAAGGTAGGTTCCATCTAACATTGGATTCCATAACACAACATTATTGGATAACATATAGATAAATCTTATCGAAATTATGTGAAATACAAAATTGATTTTGCTAATTATTACCAACCTAGATCCATCTTAAAAGGGGATCTACCAAATGCCCAAGGGGATCAAATCTCTCAGGTGAAAACCCCTTTTTAGATTGAAATTGTTGAGGAAGTGTGTAATGCAATGTTTATTGTTTTAATTTATCTAATTTGTATATATATATATATATATATATATGATGTTCTATATATTTTAAATATAAGTTGGGTCCACATGTTTCTTTTATAATATTATTTTTTTTATAAAGGAGTTACGTATCTTCCTAGGCCTTTTAGACAAAATCATAAAGAAATAAAAATATTTGGTTGTATGTAATGATTTCATTAACTTATTAAATTAAAATTTAATATAAATATAAATTTTTAACTAAATCATACAAGCAGAAGTAGAGTTATTGTAATTTTTTAGTTTATAATTTGAATTTGTTAAAATGTTCTCAATTTTATTAATTTTTTAATAAACAATAATTTTATTATAAATAATTATTTTAAACAAATCATAGAAATGATGTTAATGTAATTTGTTAATAGGTTTCCAATTTTATTGATTATTTTAATAAAGAATGCAACATTGAAATATTACTAGCATAGATCCATTTTAAACCTTGATCTATCAAGGAGGGAGAGGGATCTAATTCTTTGAGGTGTACATTTTTTTACCATTTGGATTCCTCTAGTACTTGATAGAACTTTGTTTAAAATAGATCTATGCTAGTTTTATTTTTATATTAATTTATTTAAGTCTATATGTAATTTATATTTTTTATTTTTTAATATTTAATATTTTTATTTATGTTGACTAGCATATAACCTGAATTCAAATTATTTTATAAAATTGATATTTAAGAGGGACATTGAATCGAGACGTCTTATGAGGAGATGCCATGAAGTTTGCATATAAAAGCAAGCAACAAGCTATCCCTATCCCTTGTAGAGACTGCAAACTATCCGTTACAAAGAAAGAGGAAATCGAGTCGTGGTTGAAGAGGAGAAAGGAAATAGTATCCTGAAGATGGAGCCGTTGAGCCATAAAGAAATGATAGAGATATTACGGGAGGGGACAAAGAAAGACGCAGGCAAAGTTCCTAGCAACTGCTTGAGCAGCGCGGCTATCTCTGTTCTCCGTAACAGCCGCAACCCTAGCCGTGTGCAAGTGCCCACACTCAAATCTTTGAGTATCGCTACTACTCCACATGACGGGCGTAATGGCAGGGAAGAGGTAGCTGTTGGAGGATATGGTAGTAATGGTGGCCAGCCTCTTACTGGACTTATTCCCACTTCAACTGCTTCTAAGCCAGATTTATTTCTGGAAGGGGAACAACCGAAGCAATCACAGTTGCCCAGTTTTCCTACTGAATCTCTTTATCAAGGATAGGTTTCGTTTCTTCAAATTCATTGCAGCTTTTAATTTCAAATATAATTTGAAACATCTAAATACTAAGAATTATAGATATTAGACAACATAATCAATAGAATAGAAGACATAGTTCAATCAATCAAATGTGACTCAAAGAAGTCCCAAATTTAATTCAGCTCGTCCTTAAGTTTGTTTAAACATGATTATTATAAAAAAGACGGTTCAATCAATCAAATCTGATGCAAAGTACAAACCATTGTAATATATATATGGAGTAATATTTGTCGCCTAAGCATGTCAGTAACATTATTAAACTAGATGTCAGTTACTTCTATGTATTAAGTAAGTAGTGAATCATGGCTGATATTCGTGATGAAAAATAGAAAACATATTATCAATCACTTTTAGTATATTAAACTAGATGTCAGTTACTTATATGTATTAAGTAAGTAGTGGATCATGGCACATATTCGTGATGAAAAAATATTATCAATCACGTTTAGTATACATATTGCCTTATTGTTGGTCTTGTTTTTCATTATTTTCAAATGCCTCATGAAATCCATTCCATTGGAAATACGAAAAATGATACTTCTATTAAGCAAATTACTCAATTAACAAATAATCAAATCTGGCTAAGCAGAACAAGTTTATTTAAAAAATCAATATTATATCTGATAATCAAAATAAACAGCGAGATCTACAAGACAGTTTACAATAATAAGTTTTAAAAATATAATAAAAAAATACAAGTATATAGTCTCTATTTTCGAGCATCCATAACCAGAGATGGAAAGATATAACAACTACTGTAAAATCAAACACCATTCTGAGTGTGAGAGGCTCTAAATCCCACTTTGTAAACCAATGCATCTAAGTACAAACCCAATAAAGGTTATAGCTTTAAAACAAAATTTGTAAAATCAAACACGAGTGTGAGAGGTTGTGAATCCCACTCTCTAAATCAATGCATCTATATACAAACCCAATAAAGGTTATGGCTTTAAAACAAAACTTATCTGAGTAAGTGATTGTAAAGCCCTATCTTCCAATAGAACTACAACTAGGAAATTAGTTTAACCAGGGTAACACACCAAATAAATATAATTATTTTATTTGGAATATTATTTACATGAAATTTTAGTGTGAAATGGTTTTATTTACATGAAATTGAATTCACTTAATATCAAAATTTTGTTTTTGAGTAGGGAATATAGTTCAATAAATCAAATGAGATTTAAAGAAGAAGCCATTTTTTAACTCATGTTTTTATTAAATTTATTTGGATAATTTTTTTGAACATACAAATAATTTAATATAAAAAAATTCACCTCAAAAAGTTATATAGATTTAAGATGAATCTATGCTAATATTTATTTAAAGTAATATTTATCAACTATATAAAAGTTTACATTATTTTTTTTAAATTAAATAAATTTCATAATTTATTAATCAATTCATCATTTTTATTGGAGTTTATAAAAAATAATAATAAAATATTTTTTATCATAAAATACAAATTGAATTTTAATTTTGATTACATTTATATGTCTTTATATTTTATAATATCTGATAGGAAGAGGGAGGGTCCTTTTCCTAAATTGAAATAACTATATTTTGAAGATATGTCAAAATACACAATTATAAATGTTATATATTTGGAGATCCCCTTAATTTATTATGCTAATGATGTAAATGCTTATATATGTTTTATCACAGAACAAATGTAATTTTGAGTTTATTAATATAAATATATAGTTTGTTTCGGTAGTGGCAAAACTATAAATAGATTGGGACAAGTGAATTCAAAAGGGGAAGGTAAGGGGTTGTAGATGGCCAAGGGATATGGTATAACCTTGTTTCCACCTTGAATACCTGAGGGAAGACATTTTGTCCTAAGTTTAAGCTTAAACCTCTGTTTTAACCTTAAAACCTGTTTTAACCTTAAAATCCATTTTACATGTGATTTAATGGGGGATTAGCTGTATTTTTTACAACTTTTGCATGGAAAATAAAGTTCCATGTAAATGATTGAGTGGAGCTTGGGGAAAAGATGCACGATGTCACGGGAGGTAGCTCGGGGAAACAAGTCTCCCTTGAGGTGAAGATGAGATCTTTGAAGTGATTCTACATTGTAGTGGCTAAATTCATTCTCTTGAAAAAGTGTAGGACCTTAATTGATTGTTGGTTTGTCCTCAAGGAAATGGTGAATTGTAATGAATTACTCTAGTGGCTAGAGTGGTAAGTGTATCATTTGGAGTGGATTTGGCTATAGCCTATATATTTCTTGGATGTTTGTAAGTCTATGTTAATTTCCTTTGAAGTGTGAGAAATGTCTAGAGATAAATCTTGTTTTTTAGAATGAAATTTAGGAAAGGGGAAGAGTTTTCCAGTGAATTCACAAGTCCCTACTCAAGGGTGACCCTTTGTTAATAGATTAACGAACAAAGTGACCTACTATTACATGGAGGGTGGCTCCCATGGAGTAAGTTACCAATTTCAAGCACTTTACAGATAAGTTTTTAATTCCTCGAAATGGTATTTCAATTTTTGAAATCTTATTTAATTGATGTCTATTAAGACAATTATCTGATATCCTTGTTTGATTTTATGAATCTGGCTACAAGGAATAATTTTATGTTTTGCTTATTTCAATTATTGTACATATGGAATAGGTATACGCTTAGTGCCGCTTTATGATGGTTAAAAATTCAAATGGAGTGAAGTAAATGATTTAAATAGTAAAATAAGTTAAAATTCTATTTCTTTTTATTAATTTTCCATAAGTTGAATGTTTAAATTGCAAATAAGTATTTATCATTGCAATTTCGTGTAGAAATTGCTTACTAGTTTGATGTTAGTAAATGCTAGTATACTTGGTTGTAAACGGAATGTTGATTAAAATATGTCGAAGATTTAACTATATTTTCCCTTTAAATGAAAGAAAATAAAGTTTTAAATGTTTATGTAGAAGGTGTTTAATTTGGGCAAAATAATTCCTAAGAATTGAATGAAAATTTTAACTTAATTAATTAGAGAAATTCATCTACGGGTGTGTGCAAGAAGTTGAGGGTCTCTTTTGGCGCATTAGATGTAATACAAAACTGAAAAAACAGACATCCATCAACTTGCATGGATATTTTGAGACACTTACACAATGAATCTTGCAATCAGTAAAAAACAAGAAATGTAGGAAATTGAATGACCTTTCCAAATATATATATTTTTTCTATTGAAAATGTTGTTAACTATCTAAAGTTAGATCAATTTTAACGGGCACTTTTTATTTTTGTGACAAATTATAAGGTATATGTTTTTGTGGGTGCAGCGTTTGAATGTCTTAATGCAATTATTTGGAAGTGGTTTTTTGATAACATGTAGAGATTGGTGTTCTTTAGTGCACCATAGAATTTGTTTTTTAAATGGTTGAGAAACGAAAGAGATATGGATGAAACACTACCAGTGTGTTTTTTGAGTTGAGGAGGGATGACAGAAGATAAATAAGAAAAAAATAGAAAAAATTATGTATTGTTGTTAAAATTTACATATTTAGAATCTGCAAAAAAAACCATATCTGTTTCTAAAATCTCATAAAAAATGGAGGTGTGCAGCATAATCAGACAAACCACTAAACACGAGCATATTGAAAATTTGGATATAATGTTGAAATAGCCATGGTTGATCATACTCCAAGGCACAGGCATGTTGAATCCGAAGCAAAGTACAAAGCAGACACATAGGCATAGGAATTCCACGAAAGCATGGGTGGAGGCTCGACCTTATCATTTGGAGGGAATAAATTGTTGAATTTAAACAATACACGAGCGTGATTTAACTAAACAAAACATGTGCGCGTTATATAGAAACAAAACGTGTACGCGTTATATGGAGACAAATTGCATGCGCGTTATGTAAAACCAAAAATAGCGTTCATCATCATCTTCATCTTCATCATCTTCAACTTCATCATCATCATCATCATCATCATCAACATGATCATCATCATCACCATCAACATCATGAACATCATCATCACCATCGTCGTCATCAACATCATTATCATCATCACCTTCCTCATCATCTTCATCATCATCACCATTGTCATCATCATCATCATGATCATCATCATCAACATGATCATCATCTTCATTATCTTCATATTCATCTTCATCATCATCATCATCATCATCACCATGATCATTGATCATCGATCATCATAATCAACATCGCCATGTTCATCATCATCATCTTCATCATCTTCATCATCATCATCATCAACATGATCATCATCATCACCATCGCCATCATCATCATCCTAATCCTCATCCTCATCATCATTATCATCATCCTCATCCTCATCGTCATCATCAGCTTCATCATCACCATCACCATCATCATCATCATCAACATGATCATCATCATCACCATCAACATCATGAACATCATCACCATCATCATCATCATCATCATCATCATGAACATCATCGTCATCACCATCGTTGTCATCATCATCATCATCCTCCTTCTCATCATCATCACCTTCCTCATCATCAACATCATCATCACCATCATCATCATCATCAACATCGCCATGATCATCATTAGCATCTTCATCATGTTCATCTTCATCATCATCATCATCATCATGTTCATCTTCATCAGCATCATCATCATCATCTTCATCTTCATCATCAACATCAACATCATGAACATCATCATCATCAACATTATCACCATCGTCGTCATTGTCATCATCATCATCATCATCATCATCATCATCACCTTCATCATCCTTATCATAATCATCACCATCAACATCATGAACATCATTATCATCATCCTCCTCCTCCTCCTCATCATCATCATCACCATCATCATCATCATCATCATCATCATCATCATCACCATCATCACCTTCATCATCACCATCGTCATCATCATCATCATCACCATTGCCATCATTGCCATCATCATCATCATCATCATCATCATCATCATCACCATCACCATCATCATCATCATCATCATCATCATCATCATCCTCATCATCATCACCATCAACATCATGAACATCATCATCATTCATCATCATCATCCTCATAATCATCATCACCATCAACATAATGAACATCATCATCATCATCATCATCATCATCCTCATCATCATCCTCCCCATCAACATCATGAACATCATCATCATTCATCATCATCATCCTCATCATCATCACCATCAACATCATGAACATCATCATCATTCATCATCATCATCCTCATAATCATCATCACCATCAACATAATGAACATCATCATCATCATCATCACCATCATGAACATGATCATCATCATCACCATCAACATCATGAACATCATCATCATCATCCTCATCATCATCCTCACCATCAACATCATGAACATCATCATCATTCATCATCATCATCCTCATCATCATCATCACCATCAACATCACGAACATCATCATCATCATGCTCATCATGATCCTCATCCTCATCATCATCATCACCTTCATCATCATCATCATCATCAACAACATGATCATGATCATCACCATCAACATCGTGAACATCATCATCATCATCCTCATCATCATCACCATCAACATCATCAACATCATCATCACCATCCTCATCATCATCCTCACCATCAACATCATGAACATCATCATCCTCACCATCAACATCATGAACATCATCATCATTCATCATCATCATCCTCATCATCCTCATCCTCATCATCATACTCACCATCAACATCGTGAACATCATCATCATTCATCATCCTCATCATCCTCCTCATCATCATCACCATCAACATCATGAACATCATCATCATCATCCTTATCCTCATCCTCATCCTCATCATCACCTTCATCATCATCATCATCATCATCCTCATCATCATCATCTCCAACAACATCATGAACATCATCATCCTCATCCTCATCATCATCCTCATCCTCATCCTCATCATCATCACCATCATCACCATCACCATCACCATCATCTTCATCATCTTCATCATCATCATCATCATCACCATCACCATCATCATCATCATCATCATCATCACCTTCATCGTCATCATCATCATCAT
>LPNX010476699.1:40132-61410 GCA_001517045.1 Pseudotsuga menziesii | reverse complement strand
ATTAAATGAAAATGAAGATAAGTATATGAACCTTGTGCCAAGGGTGAGCCTTAATCTGTGGAAACCCAAACTCGTTATAATTTGGATTCATACATTTGAATTCCTCTCGTGTTGGAGTTCCAAGGATCTACAGCCATAAACACACGTAGACCAAAACATTATACAATATTATAAACCTCAATATTATCCAATTTCCTGTCATGTAGCAAAGTCTAATATTAACCCACGATAGTAACATTTTCTTACCTTGACAATCTCCCCTAACTGATCTATTGCAGTCTCACCAGGAAATAACGGTTGGAAAAAAATTATAGATCATAACATGTAAGTATGGTGTCCTAGAGAAGACTGCAAACTGAAAACTCATTATTGCTGCCTCCTCTGGAAAGAAAGCCTTTATTCTCAAATTGGAAACAATCCACTTACCTGACCATGAAACATCTCAGCCAATACACAACCCATGGACCAGATATCAATAGCAGAAGTATACTCAGTGGCACCAAATATAAGCTCAAGGGCTCTATAGTAACGGGAGAAAATGTACGATATGTTTGGCTCACCTTTTACCTGATAAGAAGAGAATAAGCATATTAGTATAGCATCTATATACAGAGTAATGAAGTTCTACATTAAATAGAGACATATGACAAATACCTCAAATCTTAGCATCCCAAGTTCTTTGAACAAAATTTAAGTTTCTAATAGTTACAAATTCCACGGCACATTGAACACTACCATCGAATAATCCAAAACAGTTCAGGAATCTACTAGTTATACTTCACAAACAACTCACTAGAGCTTTTGCACTTTCAAAATCACATAGCTTTAGCTGATGATTGTGAGGATTGACCTGTTTGATACAATATTTCGGAAATGTTAAAGTTTAAATATTTGAAATTTTTATTGAGATACAAAAACAAAGCAACTTAGATAAACAGAATAAGCTAATATAAGCTAATAGCAGATGCAGCAATGGCTGACGCCAACAAAGTACTCAGAACTATGGCTAGGATGCGAGCCATGGAGGCCGAAATTCTTGGAACCTTTGAATGCTTTAATGATAGTCATAGGTTAAAATTATGCAGCAGAGACAGAGTCACAGACAAACTCCATAAGATCAGTTCCAGAAAGATAGCACATGGAACATAGGAAAAATAGTTCCAGTGCAAGATAACCATATGAAATGTAACCAAAATGCATTGGGAGTAATTTCAGAGTAGAAGATGCATTGCATTACAAATAGTCACAGAGATATATAATTGCATTTAAAATGTTTCCAGCGCCAGATTTGCAATGAGATATAAAATGAATGTATGGAAAACGATTGCAAAACAAGTTATGAATAAGAAATCTAGGAAAAACCCACATCTAAAGAGGATCTGAAAGCTAGGCCCTTTAAGCTAGTGAAGGCTTAAAAAAGGATTCAAAACAGTAAGAGCTCGGTAATTCTAAGATAATATTAATTTTCTTTCTATCAGCTATAGGATATATAATATTAACAAACTCTTGCGTTGTTATGGCCTCATTGAGAAATTTCTCCCTCAAACAATTTGGTCCTTCTTTTGGTCCCACTGACCTCTTCTTATTTCTTGCAACATCTCTACTACATCTCTACTAGTTCCCTATATGATTGCCTAAAAACATGCGTTAATTCGATCTGCTTGCAAAAACTCTCATTCCAGCAATCTTCGTGGAAGGAAAAGAACTTGTCCGGGTTCTGAGGATTCAATGGTGGAAGTTGGAATAAATCCCCTGTCACCACAAGCTGCAACCCAACCCGTTCAATGGCTGCCTCAGCTCATTGGAAACAACAATCAATTGATAAAAAAACTCACCATCAATCATGCTTATCCCATCTATAAGCAACGCCTTGAAATTCAACCATCTATTAACATTTTTCTCTCTCCTTTCAATCATTATCAACAGCTTTTCTTTAGTTGTATCAGATGGTAGAGCTCCAGAAAAGGAATGCAGAGTCATGCCATTTAAATGGCATGCTGCAATACCTGTTGAGGCTGTTACAAAGATTGAGGCTGGACCATGCAATACCTTCAATATTTTTACTACAAAATCAAGAAGGTAGCGGTGCCTATAGAGCTTATTACAAAGACATATTGTCCTCTTGAAATAGCCTCTAGAATTGTCTTCTGTTCATAGGATAACATAATGTGTCCCTTCGACGAGGCCTCCAATATTCTCATGACTTCATCCCACTCTAACTGTTTTCTGCAATTGGATAGATCGGTAAACCCTTCAGATTCTGGGTCCATTTTAACCTGTGTTTTGCTCTAACTTTCCTGTGATTGTTTTTTCATCCCTCTGAATTAGGCTTATCAGAATGGCCCTCTGATATCCTCATCACCATGGCTTCTTTCCGTTCTCACCGTTTCCTGAGCTTGGATTTTTTGGAAAACCCTCCATATTCTGAAAATGTTTTGAGCAGTGATTCACTTTGGCTACACTGTGATTGATTTTTCATCGTCAGTTTGGCTACAATCTTTTTGTTTTGCAGCTCCATCCTCTCTGTGTGTTGTTGGGTTAGTGGCCCTCTTCCATGACACAAGTGCAATAAAGGGGCGTCTATCTCCATTGCCATGACAAAAGCGTAGAACCAATGGACCCGCCATAACGAGGAGGGAGGGCAGTAGAACCGCGAACCTGGCAGTGAGGATGAACCGTCAACAAAATGGACAATGGTAAATCAAACACGCAGCTGAACCTCCAGATCGTCAACATCAAACACGTGCCAGCATCTCATTCGAGCTGTAGACGACGAAAAGGAACAGTTCTTTTCTGAACAAGTTCGGAGAGAAAACGCCTTACGACGTAAATATTAGTTATGTTTTCAAGTAAGTTATTATTTACTTTTAATATATTAACATTTTATTAATAATATGGATAATAAAACATGTTTTGTGTCTTTATGCTTTAATTTTTTTTTTCACAAAAGAAAAGACATTTTTATATAAAACTCTATCTTAAATCAAGACTTGATTATAAATGGAGGAAAGTATCATCCAACTTTTTCAACACTTTTCCAACATGAGACTCACAAAAAGCTATCCAAAAACATCTCTTATCCAAAAGTAAGGTAAGTCTTAAGTTCTATTTTTATATCTAATACTCTATCATACAAATATTATAAATCAAATATTATAAATCGATTATTTTTATTCCAATTCAAAACCATGAACCAATTTCATATGAATTAGTATCTCACACGATTATATTAAAATTTAAAACATCATCTTATCCGGTTGGTAAAATCTCAACATTGCTTTACTTATTTATTTTGAAAATAAATGATTGTATTGCTAAATCAATTCATTTAGTTGTGAAGGTAAATATATTTTTGTCTTCTTATTACATTAATATAGATTCATTTAACAGAGGATTTACTAAGCACCGAGAGGATCAAATATTTCAAAGTGTAAACTTTTCTTAAAGTAAAAGTGTTAAAGAAAATGTAATCTAATGTTTATCGTTTTAGTTTATCTAATTTATACTATTATATATATATGCAATTCTAAATAATTTAAATTTCATTTAAGGCAACATGTACTCTAGGATATGATGAACACTAAATGACTTACACATATCTCCCATTCTGGGCTGTAGAATGCACCTCTTCAGTGCAACAAAGAAATAAACATTTGAATAATTATGTAATCAATTAATATATATTTATTGAACATTTGAGTAGTTATGTACTCAATTGATATATATTTATTGATTTGATTTGTAATTATGTTAAATTTATTTAATTAATATATGATTTGTAATTATGTTGAGTTTAGTTAAAAAGATATTAGTTTTTTTATCACTTTTAAGTTTGACTTTTATAATAAAAATACTTTTAACTTGTAAAAATGAGAGTTTTCAAAATGACATATCCTAGAAATGATAAAATATAAATCCTTAATCAAACCAAACTAAACATAAAAAAATATTATTGTAGAAAAACATAAATAATATTACTGTACTCCATTAACACATATTTATTAATATATATTAATTGATTCGATTTATAATTATGTTGAGTTGGAATCAAACAATCACTGTTAAGTTTGATTCTCATAATAAAGATGCCTTTAGAAATTCTCAAAATGACATATCTTATCTTTACGTACTCAAACCAACAAAAACATAAAAAATTATTATTGTAAAAAGCGAAAAACATAAAAAAAAATTATTATTGTAAAAAGCAAAAACTGAAAAAACATAAAAAAAAATATTATTGTGAAAAGCAAAAACTGAGCTGATAGGTGCATTCCCCATATCTTATCTTTACGTATTGAAGCCAACAAAAACATAAAGAATATTATTGTAAAAAGCAAAAAAATGAGTTGATAGGTGTACCATGCATGCCCCATTCCTTTCAATGTTTATTCTTAAAAAACAAAACCCATGCTCATCACGTGCAAACAACAAAATGAAAATTGCCCAACTCTCTTTGCGTTTTGCATTCCTCCTCTTTGGAGATGTGTTTGAAGCTTCTACTTACCACTCACCTAAAAACTTATAAAATCAAGATTTTGTCTACTGCACTTATTGTACATACCTCATAACGAACATGTCAATTCGGTCTCTTGCTCTTTGACATGGTCACGACTCACATTCCACTGATCCACAGTCATAAATACATCCTTTCCTCAAGCCTCATAATCCATGAGGTATAGATCAGTTGGTCTATGAGGAGATTGGTTTTCATAAGGTATTATGTTCAAACTTTATGGTGAGGGGTTGAGTTTTTGAGCCAGTAGCGGGTTGAGTTTTTGAGCCACCAGTAGGTCTTTGGCTGAACCATAGAAAGAAGCCCAACTACTTGCAGATGGACAGATTGTTTCCACATTCAAACTAAGACTAGCCCCTACTCAAGTTTACTGTTACAAATACTTGGACTTAATAATCTACTCCACCTCTAGCTCCGTTGTGTACAGAGTACAAGTTACTAATTGGTAAAAAAACAAAAAAAATACATCCTTAACTCAATCCAATCTCCTTTTCACTTCAAGATTTACTCCGCTAGCATCTGTTTCAACTACTATTGTATATGCTTTAATTGGCTCTGACTTTTACCGTATGATTGTATTCCCAACTTGATCTCTGCAACCATTTCATATGTGAGAGCTTCCCTGCTGAATTGGGTAAATGGTGCCATCCTGCACAATTTACCAGAGAATTATATGATATGGGAAGTATACAATATAGCAATATGCCATCTTTTGGCAATCTAAATGCTCTTGATACTAAAACTGGAGTGCGCACAAAGAAATCAATGCCTGTGTCGGTGGACAAGGGATGCCCAACTCAGGATTCATTGCATTCTCCTGGGGACAATAGGGAGGCCATTTCACACTTTTGGAGCAATTCGGCCTCTGATGAAGCAGAGGAACAACATGTGATAGACGAGAGGAAACAGAGAAGGATGTTGTCTAACAAAGAATCTGCGAGGAGGTCTCGGCTCTGGAAACAGCAGCACTTGGACGAGCTAAGGGCTCAGATGGTTCATCTAATGGCAAAGAATGGGGAGATATTGAAGAAATGCAATGTTGCTTCAGAGCATTATGTTCATATAATAGAAGAGAATGGCCTGTTGAGATTAGAGTCATTGGAGCTGAGTCACAAGCTCCAGAGATTACAACATACATTACATGCTTAATCTCATGGTGTCTTTGAACCTATGGGTGTTGACACTAGGAATTGCAGTGATGCACATATGAGCTCAACATATAACACCAATGCTCACTGCTTGGTCTCTCCAGATCTCTGGTTTTGAAGCCAAAAAGCAATCCGCATTGAGAAGTATTGAGAAATACTTCGAGTATTTATTTATTAGTTATAGTATTTTTGTGTTAGATTGTCACGTATAACATAGAAAATAAATACAAAATCATGGATAAATTGTATAAATTTGAATTTTGAAAAAAATTATAATCATGGATCAATTTTATAAATTTTTAATTATAGAATTATGGGGTGTAGAGTGTTTATCTATTTAAAAAAAATAGTAAGATTGATATTTTAAAAATATAAGATTGATAATTTAAAAATAATAAATGAAAGAAAAAAATAGAGAAAAACCATTTAAGTAATAGATAAAAAAATTTAATACGATGTCTATGTTTATGTTTATTTTAATTATATGTTTTTTAGTTAGATGAACTATGATTAAATATATATTATGTAATAGACCATTTATGAAAAGAAAAACTTTAAAATAAGGAAAGATTTAGTTCATAATCACTTTATCTAACTCTCAAAAAATTTACGTATGTGTGTCATTGTTGGATTATATGGTAAGCTTTCAATAAAAGATGATAACATAGAAACAATTACTACTCATGGACATGTTGATTTTATAGAATGAAAATTTCCTTTTCTAGAAACCTTCATAAAATAGTCTGGGAATGTAACTATCAAATCCCCAAGGCTTGTAAAAAGGAAGATGATTTAGATTTCTCTTTACAGATGCAGAACTTATAGAATGCAACTATTAAATTATGGATGATGTTGCTACAGAAGTTCATAAGATTACATTGACTCAAGAGAAGTCCATAAAATTGCATTGACCCAAGAAACTCATAGTAGATTTTTGCAGGCTTGTGATAAAGGTATCTTTAGTATAGAAAGAGATTTACCCAGGCTTGAAAGAACGATCCCAAGCCAGAAGAAAGGAAGAAAGAGCTAAATTTGAGCTTGATGAGTCCAAAGCTAGAGGACGTGACTCTATTAGAAGGACTTTCAAAGAAACAACCTCTTTCATGAATGACATCTCCAACCTTTCTCAAGGGTGGTAGACCAAAAAGAACAAACCTGACGCTCCAACCTTAGACAAAGAGAAAGACATAATTGTAAATCTAGTTAAAATAGAAAGGACAAAATTAGAAAAGAAGAAATGAAATGAACCTTAGACAAAGAGAAAGACATAATTGTAAATCTGGTTCAAATAGAAAGGACAGAATTAGAAAAGAAGAAATGAAATGAAATAAAGAATGAAATGAAATGAATGAACCTTTTGACTTCATTCCAAGACTAACAGTGGAAAAAATGAAGTATACATAATTAGAAAAGAAGCTAATGGAAAAGAGAAATGAAGGAAGTGAAGAAATATATTTTCCAAAGCCTCAACAACCTTAAAATGTAACTCCTTTAGATGAACAAGATTTATTTGAATTTGTTCTAAAGGTCTATCATTTATTGATCTAAATGAAGAATATTTATTTGAATTTGTTCAGGTCTATCATTTGTTGAAATAAAGGAAGATCCTGACCATAAAAGGGTTGTAGCATTAAAAGCAATGGAAGAGCCCAAACAAGAGCAAGTAAATATTGTTCAAATTAGAGAAAATTTCAACTCAAAATGGGCCTTTTAACTCTAATTCAAATTCCATGTCATCATGTGTTAGCCAATGAAATTGCTTTAAATTTGAAATACTGTATAGGTCTTAAACACTTTTTTAATATAAATTTAGGGATAGGTATCACAAAAAAAACTATTTTTGTTTGTTTGTATTTTCGACATATCTCCCTGTGTGTTTACTCAAATTTTGATTAAGAGAGCTCGTTGGATGTGGAATTAAATTACGCATCCAACGAGTACCCACTTGGCATACTTTTGACGGACCCTGCTACCCCAAAAACAAGAAATACTTGAAAAATGTCATCATCACGTTTTTTCATGTATTTCTTGTTTTTGGGGTAGTGGGGTGAGTCAAAAGTATGCCGAGTGGGTACTTGTTGGGTGTGTAATTTAATTCTGCATCCAACGAGCTCTCCTGATCAAAATTTGAATAAAAACACAAAGAGATATGTCAAAAATACAAACAAAAAACTAGTTTTTTTTCTTTTCTTCCTCCAAAATTAGTAAATATTATTTTATTATTTTAACTATTATTTTATTAATTTTTTTAGGAGGCCCATTTTGAGTTTAAATTTCCTCTAATTTTAAGGTTCCTACACATATGATTGTTGATAATCAAATGAAGTCTTGGGAACCATTGGTATCTACAACTAGAACTCAGAACTCAGAATTTGTAGAATAGTTATTATAATTTTGATAATAAGTCTGAGTCAAAAATTATAGAAATGGCTCATGGCAGGGAAGGTTGGGCTCATATCAAGATTATTGGATTAGAAAAAGATGTTGAAGAAGTTACAACCATGCTAACATTTGGTTTCATAGGAAATTTGAAAGATTGGTGGGATATTGAACACCGATCAGACATATACAAAGGACGCCCTACATATTTACCTACAACAATCATCAATCAATTTGTTGGTGGCCTTGCAAATAAGAAAAAAGAAAGGAAAGGTCACTTTATGTCTCAAAGAATTTGTGATTTGTCCCTCACATTTGATTATTATAATTACATGCAAGATTTATTGTATCAATCTATGTTGAAAACTATAAGCTTGACGGCCGCTGACCAACAGTAGCTGACTAGCAACCGCCCATCCATCCATAAACCACCCAACAGTCTAACAATAAATGAAATTCACCCTCCAGCAGCAAATGTAATAGTAAAAACATGCTTGTAAAATATGCTATAAATAGATCATTTCAGAGCTACATAAGGAAGACTTGTAGCTTTCTCTTTTGCTTAATAAAATTATGAGCAACAACTCATATTTTCTTATATTTTCTATCTTATTGCATTTTCAGTTCTTGAGTTTTTAGTTTTCTTCTTGCATTCTCTACCTACAAACTGGTATCAAAGAAAGGTTGTGGAGAAAATGGTTATGGAGGTGCAAAGGTGCAAACTCTAATTGTGTAGGAGCATAATCATGGAATGGAAGAATTGATTTTGGTAATGTTGTTTTATGTTGAATGCAATGGTAAAACATTTAATTTGGTGTGATGTAATTGCTACAGCAAGGTTATTGTTTTGGGTCACTAGCTTAATTTTAATTTTGTTAAAAGGTCGTTGGAATATTAAAAAAATCACAAAGTATTGTGAAAGTGAAATATTTAATCAGTTTGCATTAGTTGTGCCAAGTTGCATTGACAAAGTGTTGTGAAAGTGATATATTTTGATGCAATTTGATTATGGCGGGTGTGAGTAGCAGTAGTCTCATGCAACCCCAAATTCCACAATTTAATGGGAAAACTTATGAATATTGGAGCATTAAAATGAAGACTTTATTTTGTTCACAAGAATGATGGGACTTAGTTGAGAATAGTTTTACAGAGGAACCATATCAAGCAGCATATAATACTTTATCACAAGCACAAAAGGTTATTCTCAAAGAGGATAAGAAGAAGGATGCCAAGGCGTTACTTTTGATACAACAAGAAATGGAAGAATTGATTTTCCCACGGGTTGCAACAGCTACAAGGTCCAAGCATGCATGCCAACACTCTACAAAACTCTTATCAAGGTACTAGCAAAGTCAAGTTGGTAATATTGCAAATGCTTAGAAGATATTTTGAAAATTTGTAAATGTCAAATTCTGAGACAATAAATGATTTTTTCACTTGTGCACTAAGTATAGTAAATCAGATAAAGTCTCATGGAGATACTTTGGATGATCAAAAGGTTGCAGAAAATATTTTGAGGAGTCTTCCTATTAGATTTGACCCAATTGTTGTAGTTATTGAAGAATCTAAAGATTTTTCTCAAGTTTCTATTGATAATCTTATGGGGTCTTTACAAACCCATGAGCAAAGACTCAATAGGTCAAACGGTTCCTCTATGGAAAATGCATTCAAATCACAAGTTCAAGCTAGCAACAAAAGAGGAGGAAGCATCACTAATAGAGGTGGAAGAGGATTTGGAAGAGGAAGAATCAACAATCGGAATGAAGGTGGTAGATTAGAGAACTCTCATGAAGAAGGAGCGAATTCCAATTTCTTTGCAAGCAGAAGAGGCAGAGGTGGCAAACATTCTCTTGAATTTCACGACCAAGGAAAACTGTATGAAAAATCACATATCCAATGCCACTATTGTCAAAAATTTGGTCATTATGCACTTGAATGTAGGAAGAAGCAGTTTGATATGAATAGGAAGAATGCAAATTTCTCAAGAGAAAATCACTTTGAAAAATAGTGATTCAATGTTTATTACTTGTAATAGTGCACAAGAAAGCTCAAACGAAGTATGGTTTTTAGATAGTGCTTGTAGTAGCCACATGCAGTGCTAGAATTTGACGGGCAAAATGACTGTCATGAGGCATTTTGACCATCAAATACGATTTAAATTTTTTGTTAGCCATCATTCATGAAGGGTAATAACATTTCTAAAATGTAATTTTGAAGGGTAATAAACTTTATAAACTGTCATTATATTATTGATTTTTTTCTATATTATTAGTAGCATTAATATATTTATCTTATATAAAACTAGACTTTCGAAGTTGCAAGTTCCAAACCATACATTCATTAAAAATTAGAAACATCTATTAAATTAGAATTATCTTTTTATTTGTAAGTTCCATGGATTTTTCCTAAATACATAAAAACTTATCTAACTTAATGATTTTTCCATTATTTTATGTTTTATCTTTTTTTTCATTATTGCAATGAGCATCTACACTCTACTATCTCTACTATATTTTGGCATTATACTTTCTAATTTGTTTAGATTTAGAGGTTTTTGTGAAATCTATGTTTTTGAAGAATTGTTATTAAGTATGTTGTATTTTTTAATAATTTTAAATAACATCAATAATGTATGTGTAGATTTGTATTTAGTGATTTATCACATAATTTCGGCTATTTTTTAATAGATTTAAAATAACATCAATAACGTATGTGTGGCTTTTGTATTTAGTGATTTATTTGGGCAATTATATAGTTTCAGATTCAAATATTATTGATTAATTCTCTAAAAGTCACATTGAAATTGAAATAAATATCTCTTATGCTTCTCTTATGGTTCAATTTCAGTGATATATTCAAAATTTTAATGAAGGCAAGTATTAAATAAGGGTATTGAGAGAAAAAAAAAAGACATACACATATATATTTTGTCTCTATAAATCAAATCTTATTTTATTATGTATTTTTTTATAAAATAAAAAAATCTTTACATTATTTTGGTGTGATTGTTGAAGAACAAAATTAAAAAAAGAAAAGCATAGAGAGCTATATTTTATTTTTATAAATCAAATCTTATTTTATTATGTATTTTTTTTTTATAAATAGAAAAACTGTTTATATCATTTTGTGTCATTGTTAAAGGGAGAAATTTTCACATCATTTAGTGTCATGGTTGAAGGGTAAAATTTGAACAAAATGTTTCACGAAGGGTAATATTAAAACCCAAACTTCAAACAAACAAAAAATCTAACGGGTAAAATGGAAACCAAATTCCAACACTGACCACATGAGTGAAAACAAGGATATGTTTGCAAACATAGATGAATCTGTACAGTCATAAGTAAAATTGGGAGATGATAAAAGAAGTAGTTGTCATGGGTAAAGGTAGCATAAAATTTGAAACTAAGAAAGGTGAACAGAAACACATTCCAAATGTGTATTATGTCCCTAATATCAAACACAATCTAATTAGCATTGGACAACTACTACAAAAGGGATATAAAGTCTATTTTGAAAATGATGCATGTGAGATCTTTGATTCACATAGAACACTAATTGCAAAAGTCAAATATGACACAAAACAAGATGTTCCCTTTCAGGTTGCAAAACGATTTGTCTGTTTCTTTCAAAGCAGTCCTCTCAGATCAGTCATGGTTATGGTACTTAAGGCTTGGTCATTGAAGCTTTAGTGGTGTAAATTTGTTGCATAGAAAGAACATGGTGAATGGTTTGTTTTTGTTTGAACAACAACCAAACGAACTTTGAGAAGGGTGCATTCTTGGTAAGCAACATAGAGAATCATTTCATGTTGGTAAGTCATATAGAGAAAGAGCTCCACTTGAAATTGTGCATTCATATTTGTGTGGGTATATGCAGACACCTTCTATCAGGAATAGCTTGTATTTCATAAATTTCATAGATGATTATTCTAGGAAAACGTTGGTATATTTCTTGAAACAAAAAACAGAAGCTTTTGAAGTGTTTAAGCAGTTTAAAGTCATGGCTGAAAAGAAAAGTGGACACTACATTAAAATTCTAAGAATAGATAGAGGTAGAGAATTTGCAGATTGAAAGTTTTTAGATTGAAAAATGCTTTATATGGTCTCAAACAAGCTCCAAGAGCATGGTATAGCCACATTGATTCATATTTCCAGATCCATGGTTTTACCAAATACAGCAGTGAGCCAACTCTTTACATCAAGGTAAACAATCAAGGTAAGGTCTTAATTGTATGCCTATATGTTGATGATTTGATATATACAAGCAACTTTTCAATTGATTTGTTTAAATCAACCATGAAAAAGGAATTTGAGATGACATATTTGGGCTTAATGAAATATTTCTTGGGCATAGAAGTAAGTCAAACAGATGATGGAATTTTCATTTGTCAAACAAAATATGCAAATGATGTTTTGAAAAGGTTCAAGATGTTGAATTGCAAGCCAACATCTACACCTATGGCAACAAGATTGAAATTGAGAAAAGAAGACAAGGGTACAAAGGTAGATCCAAGTTTGTTCAAAATATTGGTAGGCAACTTGATGTATTTGACAGCAACAAGGTTTGGCATTATGTATGCAGTCAGTTTGATTTCAAGGTTCATGGAAACACCAATGGATTCACATTGGAAAACATGGAAAAGAATTTTAAGATATATTAGTGAAACAAGAGATTATGGCATCTTATATTCAAAATCAGATGAGTTCATTCTAGTTGGGTACACAGACAATGATTTCGCAAGTAACATTGATGATAGAAAAAACACATCTAGGTATATTTTCTATCTTGGTTCACGAGCAATCTCGGGGGCTTCCGAAAAAAAAAACTATTGTTAGGCTTTCAACTACAGAAGCAAAATATGTAGCGGCAACATCAACAACATGTCAAGCAATGTGGATAAGAAGAATAATGTCAGATTTGATGCAAGATCAGGAAGGGGCAACAAAAAATTTACTGTGACAATAATTTAACAATAGAACTATCAAAAACTCATGTTTTTCACAAAAGGAGAAAGCACATTGATACCAGATATAATTTCATCTGAGAACTTATCAACAATGGTGAAATATATCTTGAATTTTGTAAGTCTGAAGATCAATCTTCAGATATCTTCACCAAGACATTGGAAGAATAAATATTTGAACATCTAAGGAAAGGTTTAGGCATCATTGAAAAGTCAAGCTTAAGGGGGAGTGTTGAAAACTGTAAGCTTGATGGCCGCCGACCAACCATAGCCGGCCAACAGCCGACCGACAACCGCCCAGTTGTCCATCAGCTACCCAACCATCTAACAATAAATGAAATTCACCCTCCATCAACAAATGTAATAGTAAAGACATGCTATAAATAGATCATTTCAGAGCTGCATAAGGTAGACTTGTAGCTTTCTCTTTTTCTTAATAAAATTTTGAGCAGCAACTCATATTTGCTTATATTTTCTATGTTATTGCATTTTCATTTCTTGAGTTTTTAGTTTTCTTCTTGCATTCTCTACCTACAATCTGATGGAGCTAACGTGTTAACAATGAAGGCTTACTATGTTAGCAGTTGTCCAAGATAGTTGTTTCACCAGTAAGCGTGGAAAGTATGGGTCTTGCAATACTAAAAAGCTTGATAAGACACTCAACAACATGGAGAAGTTCCTATATAAAAAAATTGTGTTCTTTTAATCCTAATAAGGTATACTTTGGTTGCAAGATCTAGACAAGGCCCACAAAGTAGAAGTAATGTGGAGGGTCTAGTTATTATAGAAAATGATATCAAGAAAATAACATATAACATCATTTTGACTGAGAAAGGATATATAATTGTAAATAATTCATTCATTATTCTAGCCATCTCTTAAGAATAGATAAGGCCGAAGGAAGGATGAAAGCATTGCTGGAAAATTTCAGTTTCAGAGTGTTGGATTATGTTTACATTATGTTTATATATGATTTCTCTATCTAACACTGAAGAAATTACGTCTTCTGAATCAATTTTAGAAGAAGTTATTGAATTCCTTACACATAGTATTTTCATGATATCAAGCAAGCCAAAACCAGGCGATCCATTTAAAGATGCTGATATCATATACTGTATAAGATTTTGTCCTTGGGAGATCCAATCTCTAATCTAAAATAAATGGTATATGCATTATAGGTTTTCTTCTGGGAGACATTTTAATCTTGTTTTCTTTCATATTAGTAGATAGAAGAGTTACCCTACATTGAGTTTTACTTTGTTTCTTTTGCATGTTATCAAGACTTCATTGCACTTAATATAAAAGCGAAAAAAGTGTGCATAGGTTTTTCCAATAGATCAATGGTCTTCTCTTATCACTATTCCCCTTGATGGAAGATTTTTATAA
Organism: Pseudotsuga menziesii; assembly: GCA_001517045.1. NCBI lineage: Eukaryota > Viridiplantae > Streptophyta > Pinopsida > Pinales > Pinaceae > Pseudotsuga > Pseudotsuga menziesii. The sequence goes on along the minus strand of LPNX010476699.1, from coordinate 47,021 downwards.
GTGTGCATAGGTTTTTCCAGTAGACCAATGGTATTCTCTTATCACTAGTCCCCTTGGTTGAAGATTTTTATAGATAAGTTTTTTCCCGATACCATTTCATTTAGAACTCCTAGTGATAAATTTGTCCCCTTCGTGGAATATTTCCGTGGAATATTTTTATAGATAAGTATTTGTCTTGTAGCATTTCATTTATAACTCCTATTGATAAATTTTTCTTCAATAAGCATATCCAAGAGTCTGTGAGGTATTAATTAGATCATATGTTCTTTATACAATTTTATTACGAGGAATTAGCTCCTTCGAAAATCAAGAACTCTCAAGAATGGTATCAATGGAGATGTGTTTTTTCCTCCTATGCAATAATTAATCAGTTCATGAAATACATTATACAACAATTTGATTCCTCAATGGTTGGTATCCTAAAGTATCACATTGGAGAACAAAAAATTAGTACAAATCCATTGATGATGAAGATCCACTTCGAGACCTTCAAATGATCCAAATGATGTGCTATTTCCCAATGGATAGCATAGGGAAGCATCTTGAACCCATTTAGTACATAATCATGTAATATTGCATTTTATATGATGATTGGCATGTAACCATCCTCATTGATTCTTGTTAGGATTACTGGAATCTTGTCATAGTTTGAATTAGTCATTTCATGTTTTCCTCTCGTGTTACCATGAAGACATGTTTCATAGATGTTTGTAAATGATTCTTCATTATCTCCTAAAATGATTTTTCATGATGCACATCATTGCATCTTTCACATTGAAAGTGGATGAATAATATCTTCACTAGCATAGAAACTGGATATGTACAGTAAAATTAAATCTAGAGATATCTCCATAGGGAATCTCATGTGGTGATTAATGAATCAAGAAACCTCTCTTATCATTTATATAAGGAAGAGTTTATTCCATTGTGAAGGTACCTGGTAAGAATTTTTTTTCTAAATCTTGAGAAGACTAAGTCTTGTAGGACTTTAGTTATTCATATGTATGTAAGAGTCTATAACTGCTATATTAATATAAGCATTGAATCGTTGTGTCTCGTAATTATTGTGTCGTTCATAGTTACTTATGTCATTTCTGCATTTAGAAATAGTTCTCCCACAATTATATGAAATAAATCTAATCTTTGTCATATATAGTGGCATCAAGGCCATAGAGACATAGAGCCATATCCTTTGAAAATTACACTTTACAAGGATCTTTTCTGCTATATGAGAAAGATTACACCTACTGCATCTACTTGTGGGAACTATATTTATGAATGTAGAAATAACACAAGTAACTATGAACAACACACTATCATGAGATATAATGCTTCAATGTTTATATTAGCATAACACTAACATACTCTTACATACAATTGAATGATGTAATTCCCCCAAGACTCACTCTTAACAATCTTTAAACAAAAGATTCTTACAAAGCTTAGCTTATGCTCAAGACTAAGATTCCTTCACAATGGACTAAGCTCCTCCTTATATATATGTGAGGAGAGGCTTCTCCACCCATGTATCACCACATGAGATTCCCTACATAGATCTCTCTATATTTAATTTTACTATACATATCCACTTTCAATGCTAGTCAAAATATTATTTATCAACTTTCACTGTGCAAGATGTCATGTTCCAGATCATCAAATATCACTTTAGGAGATAGTAAAAAATATTTAACAAGCATCTGTGAAACATGCCTTCACAACAACACAAGTGGAAAACATGAAATGACTAAATCTAGCTATGATGAGACTCTAGTAATATTGAAAATACTCAATGAGTATGGGTACATGCCAACAATAATAGAAAATACAATATTTACATGATTATGTGCAAGTTGGGTCCAACAAGGTTCCCTATTCTATCCATAGGGAAATAGCACATCATCCAAATCATCAATATCAAGATATTTATGTGGACCTTAATCATCAATGGTACTAGGACTTGGGTCATGAGGTCAAATATCTTAAAAAAATTATTCCTCAAAAGGACTTCCAAAAAATTATTTTCAATTTTCTTTTCAAAAATGAAAATACTATTGAAGATATATTGGAGTTGGAAACTATAAAACTAGGACTATTTGTGGATAAAGATTATTTCAGTATGTTCCAATCTAATGGAAAACATGAAATAAAAGTTGCATTGTGCAAGAATCTGCAAGTCACCTTGTAGAATATATACGAGATATATTCCTTGAAGTTCTTCACCTTTGTCGGGGATAAAATTATTCATGAGTATTTCAAACATAGAATTCCAAGGGTTAAACATTAATAATTGGAATTCAAAACTATGATAACTTCCCTTTGTAATTTTAGAAATTGCAACAAAGAATCCAATCATTCTCATCTGCATACAACTCAAAAAATTCTAAATAAATAATTCCTATATTTGGTCCTTCTTCTCTTATATAGGTGCAATAATATATGCATTTTTTTCCATTCATCTTTGTTATCCAAATGACTTGGTGTCTGATTTGCCCATTTCTCAATAATATTGACCTACACTTTTTTAGGGATTTATTTGATTGTGTAAGAAAGACATAATCTATTAGGCTTGCTTGGTTATGCATATACTTGAACTTTCTTGACAAAGCTAAAATTTCCTTTTGAGGAAACATGTGAAAGCATTTTTCTTCCCATCAATGTATTCAAACTTAATAGAGAAGTTTCCTATCCACATAATCCATCTGATTAATATATTATTTCAACTTTCTCTAGTATTCTTTGAAGTCAAATAATCATGCATGTTCTTGAGATTAGACTTCAAGGTAGAATATTCAAAAATAAGAAAGACCAGGAAAGTTTTAACACCTTTGATGGCTACCAATAATTATTTATGAGTGGAGTGATTGTTCAATGGAGCTCCACTAAATTTCCCAGATGTAAACTTACATATTTATGTATATCCTTGAGGAGACGAATTTGTCAAAACTACTCTCGAATGCTCACCACTTAGATGTTTGTATATGTATTCTTTATTCCTTCACTAAACAACATTAATGAAGAAATATGTTGGCATTTTTCTTGGATTCTTCTAAAAGCTTTGGTGTTTGCTCTCAACAAAAAGGAGAATCCCTTCTCACTCTCTGATTTAATAATTTTCTGTATGTAGCAAGTTGTAAGTAGAATGGTCCAATATAATTGATACAACCCAAAAATATTTAAGTTGTGTATGATGGGGCCCTAAAATGTCACATTATTTGACCCATCTTGGTATACCTAGATAGATAAAAGAGATCAATTTGTGATAATCACGGTAAGCTTATAATAATCTCCATTAAATCCTATGGCATGATTGTTTAATGAATACTCTGACATTTAATTAGTAATGTTTACTTAATTTGCTTATTCCTTTGATTTATTAGGAGATAACTTCCACTAATATCGAAGATAATTGAGGGGGAAATTTGGATCTTATTCTTGTATAAATGATGATGCATTTGATAACATGGAGAAAAGATTCTATTATTATTATTATCTTCATCATTTTAATTTTTACCCTTACTAGTCAAGGTGAATTTGTAAGAGGGATCTTAATTCCATGTTTTAATGGCAACCAATTAATGGAAAAGCCTAGTTTTGATTTATCTTTGAGTTAGTTCATTTGGTAGGGGTTCAAGGACCTCCTTTGGGATAGACCCACTCAAGGGAAGGACCGCGGACCCTTGCATGAATTTTCATTCAATTGTTTACTTCATTTCATAGTTTTTAAATTCAAATTATAGTATATATAGACATTCTACATTTCTTCTAATAATGAATGTAGTAATTCTACACAGCTCTGTAGAAGTTCTACATTCTGTAAGTTCTAAATTTTGTAGAAGTTTCTGTAGAAGGTTATATTTCTATTTATTAGTGCATAGTTTTGTTTTACTTATTATTATATGAGTTAGATTAAATACATGCATGCATTTGTTATTCAAGTTGGTCAAGGTTCACCATTTGCATATTGAACATTTGTATGGACTAAGAACTACTTGACTTCTTGCATCATTTTTACCTAAGTCAAAGTAGGATAGCTCCTCACCACTGGTTGCTTAGCCAAGCCCTGTGGTGTTACCCTAACTTACCGATATGATAGTGACAAAGAAACAAGTTCCATCCTAAATATTCATATCTTACATATTTGCACTTTTAAGATTAGATTTCATTTCTAATTTAGGGCATATTTCATTTCCTGTTTACTAGATTAGATTTCATTTTTGTTCATAGAATAGCCTTTTAACTTATGTGTCTAGACAAATTACTTCTTTGAAATTGCATATCTAGTGAATGGTATCTCTTAATTTTGTATGAACTCTTGGGTTGATAATGTAATTAATGGGCCAAGGGAATCAGTGGTGTTTATGGTTGCAATTTNAAATTGCATATCTAGTGAATGGTATCTCTTAATTTTGTATGAACTCTTGGGTTGATAATGTAATTAATGGGCCAAGGGAATCAGTGGTGTTTATGGTTGCAATTCTTTGGCCCGCCACTTTTTGGTTTATAATGAAACAAGAACTCATGGCTAATGAGATGCTAAATTATTTATTGGAGAAAGGAGGATACCTTGTTGCAAGTATTTTCTCAAATATTTTACTAAGCTCATATATTCAAACAAGGAAAAATATACATCCCAAGAATCCATAGAAGAAGAAGGAATCCATCAGCAAATTCCACAAGAAAGTGAGGAAATATTTCCCTTTCCAGTATATTTCAATGAATTCGAGTGTGGAATTCATGAGGAATATGATTTTCTTAGCTATATTTTCATGCATGCATATGAGAATGAAGATTCATATTTTTCTGCCATCCATCCTTGCATACATGTGCAGGAAGTTGAATATCCATATACTAAACTTGATGGGGAACATACACTAGATCATGATGTTGAGGAATATTTTTCATGCTTGTCATCAAACTCATTGTGCATTCAAAAGAACACTGGAAAATTCTTACAAGAACATCATTACATGAAGGAGAAAGACTAAATCATTACCAAAGCATAATAGATCTAGAGAGGTCATGACTAAATTGATTCTTGGTTTCAAACAATAGGTATCGATGAGTACGACTAAAATCTTCAGCATTTCTTGGCAGCTTATCTACTTGTGAAGTTGGTCCCTCATATCCTAGCATCAAATGGGGTACATTTTTCAAACCCAGATATGAGTTCACTCAAGATTTTACTACGCAAGTGGATGCATTGGAAGTATTCCTACATATGAGAAGAGAGATAATATTTTCCAAGTAGGGTAGAATGGGTAGATTTCTTTTTATGAATAAAACCAAAGAGAAGAAGAAAAGGAAAGAAATAAAGAAAATCCTATGGTGAAAACCTCTTTGAGGCACCTAGGATAGGACTTTGCTTGAAAACCTCTCTAAGACAGGAATAGGTCTCAAAAATAAAATAATTCTCATGGTGAAAACTAGTGATGGAGCCATGAGGCCTATCATTGGTGAAAACCAACAATTGTTCCCTTGCTAGGCCCAAACAAAAAATAAAAATGAAGAAAGAAGAAGAATAAATTATTAAAGTTTGTACGTGGTATTCTTTACTTTTGTTCCCACATGTTAGGCATAAAAATCATTAAAGCTGATCCTTAATGAAAAGAAATCCTCCAAAGGATCAAATGGCATGCATGCAACACATGGTAAGTATTCATTCTTGTTTCCCAAGGAAATGAAAAAACAGAGCATTTGAGCGTCTAATGTCTTGAAGATAGATCGGAGACTGCAATTTTTATAGGTAATAGAGGAAATATTTACCTATCTCCACATACAATTTTTTATCAATATCTATTGAGTTTGATGTGGGTGTAAAACTTAATCACAAACCTCTACATATTTGAAGGAAGATTTGAAATAGCAACTGTATTTTCCTCATTACTTCCTTATAAGTTGGAATCAAATTATGAAACATTTTAAGGGTTTAGGAAACATGTTCCCCTATATACAAATAAAATTTCATCACAAAATATTAAGTTTAAGGGAGTAAAAAAAAAACTTACAGTTAGGTACTATAAATTTGACGTTTGGAGGCCAATCTGTCATAAGCTCGATATTTTCATCCTAGATCCATCATAAATTAGGTTAAAGATATGAAAAATTTATAGAGTATAGAGGAAATCCTCCTCTACCTCTCCATAAAATTTCATCAAAAAATGAGGAGTTTAATAGTTTCTAAAAATTTAATTACAGTCCCTCCAAGGAAAAAGTACTATGCCTATAGTAAAATGTGACCATCAAGCAAAATGAGAGGATATATAAATCTATCAAGGGCATGCAGTTTTTTTTAAAATGGGTTTCATGAATATCATCTCAAGAATATCACTATATGATCTATTCAAGGCATCTCAACTTTTAGCTTTCACTTACAGAAGGTTCCCAAGGCTATCTTCTTGTGCATGAAGATTTCAATAAATTATGCTATTGTACAATCAACTTTGCAATGGAAACAATTTAAAGATCACTTCGAAATGTACCTGGAAGACAACAAGGAAAACATAGTGGATAGATTCAAAAGCATCAAGAAACATATCACACATTTCAGCATGCAAGACAACGAACTATGTATCAAGCAAGCCAACAATTCATGTAATCACCTACGACAACTCCAACACCAATTTTTTTCAGTGCTCATTCATCAAGAAATCTAGCACTCATTTGAGAAAGCGAGCCAACGAACTATGTATTAAGCAAGCCAACAATTTACGAAATCAACTAAGGCAGCTCCAACTCCAATTTTTTTCAATGCTCATTCATCTCACTAGTACAAAATGAGAGATAAGTGACCAGGTGACTAAAAAATTTAGTCACCACAATTTTTCAAGGGATAAATGACCAAATTTGAGAAATTTCAAGTGAGCCAACTAAAAACGACGAATTTATTCAT
>LPNX010476699.1:24537-38151 GCA_001517045.1 Pseudotsuga menziesii | reverse complement strand
GGAAATTTCGGTGACATTTCATTTATGTTATTGATTTTTTTAGCAAGTTGTGAATTTGGTTGTGAGAATCATCTAAAGATTGTTACATTGAAACATAAGAAGACTTTCCTATAGACTTGTTTTGACAAAGGGAATTAGCCTATTGATGGTAAACTTTAGTAGTCGATTCAACCCATTAAAGGATGATGATATGTACATGTCTCGAGGAGAATGGAACCATGGTGGGAAGCTTAAGGCATTGCCTCCACAATTGGAGAATTTTGTTTTCATTATTAAAATTTGGTTAGTGATTGGGAAGGGTCTAGTAGAATAGGTATTGTCTTTTTCATATTCATCCCTCATGTTGTTAGAATCTCCAAGCATACCTCTTTCCAGTTGTTGTCCATCTCAAATCCCCCAATTTCTTGAAGACATAGTTGATTTCTTCAATTCTTCTTCAGTTCTATAATCTCTTAATTGATTCTCTTATCAAGCTTGATGAGCCTTCTCTTAATCTTGTTCAAAGAGTCCTTCTACAAGTTTTAATCCATTGTCTCATGTTTCTTGTGGATTTATTCATGGTTGTTTATATCCACCTTTAAATATAGAAAGTATTATGTTTCTACATTGATTCTTTCAGTTGAAATGAGAAATGAAATACATTAGGTTCATTGTGGCAATAACCATAAAAAAATAGAAAGGTAGGACTTTCCACGGTACTGAATAATAGATCTTAGTAAATGGATGCTCACAAAAAAATTTGTAAGACAAATATAGATAATATTAAGAGCCTTATATTTAGTTTGTAATGAGAAACACTTTGATATGAATGCCTCCACCTTCAAATATTAATCCTTTTCTTTCCAAAATGGTAAGTCATGTCACACAAACACCTTGCAGGGTCCTCTAGGTCCAAGTATGATCGATGCAATATGGATGGAAAACTTGTCAGTTATATATGGTATGGACACGCTGTATGCGAGACAAAAATTAATTTGAACTAAATGGCCTACAAGGATCATACTGTTGTACATTCTTTCTTTTCTTTAAAACAATTAGAGGGATTCCTTTATTTTAAAAATTGTTTGGGATAATGACATCACTTATTTTCTATAATTATTTACTCTAAAAGGGTGGTGAGAAATCATGTCTCTTGTTTAGAGGACCTGTAGATTTGATAAAATCACAATTTTCAACATTTCTTTATTGAAATTGGATCTCTTGAAGAATGCCTCCAAACCAAAGATTCACAATGGCATAATGTATGTTGCTAAATTTAGGTGTATTATGATTCTACACAAAAGAGCTTTAGGAGTATGAGAGAAACCTTGTCTCTAGTGTCCGTAATATTCTCCATGACAGATAGAGATCTAAAATATTTTCGTAAATCCTGAGGATTAGTTTCCTCTTTGGGAACCTAATCATTGATTCACAAAAAATAGTTTAGTTGATTTGAACTTCCATAAACTACAACTAATATTCTTCAGTTTAAATTTAGAGAATGTGTTGGTTCCATGTAGTCAATGGATTTTAATATATATGATCAATAATTTTGAGCCACAAGCCACCAAGATAACCTCTGAAATGAAATTAGGGGATTGGAGAGATGGTGAAATAAGGATATATATAGAAGGATCACCTCCAATAAACCATGTGAGATTGGAAAAAACCTCAAGTAATGTAGTGTTTGATAAATATATTGTTAAAGTATTGTAACTTCAAAAGATATTCTATTGTAATTTTTTTGTATTCTCCATTTGGAGATGTCCTTGATGTATTTGGTCATGTCAAAGTCATGAGGTAAACCCTTCATTGTAATTTGGGGCAATAGTACCCACAAAATTAATATATAGAATGTATTTTGAGTCTCCCAAGGTAGGTCGGCCCTAATTAGGGAACCTGGCCAACTTAGTTAGTTAGTTGAGGCACTCACCTAATGAATATAAATAGATGAGACATCTCTCTCATTCTCACATCATCTTACACTCAAGTATTGCGCTGGAGAGAGAGAGAGAGAAAGAGTCTAATATGGAAGATGTGAAACTATTATATTTGTTGGGGTTTTACACTATACTTTGTCTAATTCTATACTAAGGAAGTTTTGCGGGGATTTCTCCACTGTGGTTTCTCGGCAGAGGAAAATCTTAGTGTTCTCTTTTGTTGTTGCACTTGTCTCTCTTTCAATGATCCTTTGCTTATGGTTATGATGCTAAATGTTTTTAGATATTGTATAACCATTAAAAATATAACATGGAATCAAAGCCACCCTGAAAGAATCCTTTGTGCAACAGATACATTGCTACAAATACAACTACTGAATATTAGGGTTCCATGCTTGAAAACCCTAGAAAAAAACTAGTCATGTTGGGAATTTCACAATAACGCAATATTGGAGAAGGATCAAGAGATGAAACTTTGAAATGTTGAAGATAAAATATTACTCTACACTATGTAAACGTTTCATCCTCAGATTTGCTATAATATAAGAGATATGATTCCTCCAACTCAGGGTTCCAACCTCTCCCACAATTCAGTCTTAAACAAGTGACCTATGGAGAATTACTATATCTTGGGCTAGGAAGGTCCAAATGAAATTTAGAAAGATGTTTCATATAGGGAACAGACTATAGTTTCTGTGGAGAAATTTTTAGACCCCGAAGGCGAAACAATGACACATGGAGGTCCGTACAAGTTCACTATGCTGAACAGTCCCGAAATAAGTCACCTTGTGAAACTTTGTATAAGTCCCAACTAGTGAATCCAATTCTTCTCTAACCTATGGGGTTGGAAAGAATACATACCTACAAGATCAAGTATACCACAAATCAAAGTATCAAAATATATGAAGCAAGGTTCATGGTTTGTATAAAAAAGAGAGAGTCGACAAGACACTACTCTAGGGGATAGACACACCTCTTCAGTAGTAGATATTACACTAGACAGTTGGTGTAATCAAAGTAGAATAACATATTAAGCAACCTATATGGTTTGATACTCTCTACAGATAACCACCTATGCACAGAACGATTGGTACAAGCTCAATAGGCTCCCATGGGACAACACATACAGTTACATAAGGAGCTTGAGGATTAACTAAAGTGATGTAGATCCCAACCTTTACTATAAGGTTGAAGATATAATCCTATAAAGGATGAAAAACATGTAGATAGATACAAAGAATACTAGTAGAAGAGGAGGCTAACTGTCACTCCAATGTCCTAATATAGATGCAGAAGGAGGATGGTGCTCCACCTCATACGGAGTGACTACGATAGATCTCAAAGCTCAAGAATCTTGACATGATTCTCAAGATTAGAGGTATAATGAAATACAGAGGAAATTGTACTTATCCAAGTAAAATATGCAGAGCAAATGGTGTGGAACATAAAGGGTATTGCATAGATATGATGACTTTATTTGATTTGATAGTGCTACAAACAAAAATATCACTCCAACGTATTGCAGAAAGAAGAGTGTTTCTCTCAATAGAACCAAGGATGAATATATTACAGCTGAGAAGAAAGCAAGTAAATATTCCTCAAAGTAATGAGAAATATGATCCAGAAGGATTACATCGATGAAGATGAATATTATACTCATATCCATTTCATCATTGGATAAGGAGAGATGCACTGGAAGGACACATAAACATAATCCTATGTGATCTATGATGTAATAAGACTTGCTCGGTATTTTCGATCATGAGCAAGGTAGGAACAGGTCCTCAAAATTAGACGATGAATTTGAACACATTGGCAGAGACTCCGGTAACCCAAGAAGACAGAGATCAAGATGGAGTCTACCAAACAATCGAAGATAAGTATTTGAATTGTCATTTCTTATATATATAGTTGTTCAAGATGTGTACATAGACATGTTTCTAGATTCAGGAAATATATTATACATATTAGAATATTTGTAGTTTACTACTAATATGTAGGTGATGGGTAATTGGATTATGTTGTTCCATTGCTACTTATGAAGCCTCCTTGCTGAAATGATGTCTTAGAAAGATGGAAGGCATATAGAAAGTTACCGTATGTATAAGGGATATGGATGATTGTTGCATTAGCGAAAATAGTTGCATGATTATATATATCTTTATGCATGAGAATTTTTCATTTTTAATATGTTACGAAATGTTTCTAATCATATAGCTGTATTTGACTTGTAGGATGGATGGTATGCAATCATCTACAAGAGAAGAAATGATGAAGTTACAGATGTATGATACAATTGCAGATGTGCAAGAGAAGAATAATGTAGCTATAGATGCATAAAAGAATAATGATGCAAGTTGTAAATATACGATGCAGTTGTAGGTGTACAAGAAGAGAATGTTAAAGAACAAGTTGCAGAAGGGAGATGTAAAGCTAAAGCATGTTCCTATAGAGGAATAAGTGGCAGATGTGTTAACTAAGCCTCTGGCTCGTGTAAAGTTTGAATACTTCCGAGACAAGCTTGTTGTAGTCCGAAAGGACCTCTCTCGAAAGAGGGAGTGACTATAGATGGATGATGGATGTAGTGGTGAGTAGCTCAGTCTAGAGGAGGGTAAGTCTATCTAGGCTTGTTTGGACTGAAAGGGTTAGTAAGTTAGATGAGGCTTGTTAATCCTAGGGGGATAAGTATATCTGGCTAGGATTGTTTGGCCTGAAAGGGTTAGTAAGCCAAAAAAGGATTTTTTGGTCCCTAGGAAGATCCATTTGTCTAGCTAGGATTGTTTGTCTTGAAAGAGTTAGTAAGATAGACAAAATGCACAGATGGATCTACCATAGAACTCACTGTGATGCTGCTCCTAGACGTTGAAGGGAAATATGTATTTTCAATATTTTTATATTGTTGATAGTTGATATGGTTTCTTCAATATTGGTATACTGATGTTTGATGATATGTTTGCTGAAATGTTTGCTTCAATATTGATGATTGTTTCTTCAGTATTGTTATACTGATGATTGCTGAGATGTTTGCTTCAGTATTGTTATAATGATGATTTCTGAGATGTTTGCTTCAATATTGTTATACTAATTGCTGAGATGCATGCTTTAGTATTACTATACTGATGATTGTTGAGATAGTTACAGTGTTGTTACACTGATGATTGATGATTGATGATTGTTGAAGTTTCAATGTTACTACACTGATGATTGTTGAATTGATTGCTGAGATAGTTTTAGTATTCCTATATTGATGTAGTAGGATCAATATTTTTCATAATGATGTTTTTTAGATGATTCTTGAGAGTGTTTCAGTATTCCCATACCAATATGATAGATTCAGTATTTTCATACTGACATTGATGTGGCAAGTTCAGTATTTTTCATACTGATATTGATGTGGCAAGCTCGGTATTTTCATACTGATGTTGATGTGGCAGGTTCAGTATTTCTATAATGATGTTGATAATGATGTTGCTTCAGCATTTGTATGTTGATGCTGATGATGTGGTTATGGTCCCAACATCTCGTGTTGATGATGCTGATATGGTTATGGTCCCAACACCCTGTCCTGATAATCTTAATGTGGTTGAAGTCACAACACTTTGTGTTGATGATGATGATGTTGTCTCAACATTTTTATGTTGATGATAATGATGATGTTCCAACATCTCTATGTTGATAATGCAGATGATGATATATCATTTATTGATGATTTTTCTTTAGCACTAACGTAATAATTATGTTGTTGTTGTTTCAGTATTTATATACTGATGATGCAGACGTTGATGTTTCAGTATTTATATAATGATAATGCAGATGTTGATGTTTCAGTATTTACATATAGATGATGAAAATGATGATGTTTCAGTATTTACATACTGATGTTGTAGAATAAGATTCAGTATTCACCTACTTATGTGGTAGAAGAAGATTCAATACTCACATACTTATGTGGCAGAAGAAGATTCAGTACTCACATACTGATGTGGAAGAAGATGATTCAATATACACATACTGATGTTACAGAAGAAGGTTTAATATTCAGAAGATGATTTAGTATCCACATAATGATGTTGCAGAAGATGATACAATATCTAGAATATGATCCAATACTCACATAAGATGATTTAGTATCCACATACTAATGTTTCAGAAGATGATCCAGTACTCATAGATGATTCATTACTTACATACTAAGGTTGCAAAATATGATCCAGTACTCATATAAGATGATTTAGTAATTACATACCGAGGTTGCAGAAGAAGATCCATTATTCTCATACTGATTTTGATGATGAAGATGCATGGTGTTGTTCCAAAACATCCTATGACATATAGAGATTCACCAGTGAATTGCACAAATTTGATTATGGTTGTTGTTAATGTAGAATACCTTCCTAGTTAAGAGGGAGTGTTAAAGTATTGTAACTTCATAAGATATTCTATTGTACCTTTTGTTGTATTCTCCATTCAGAGATGTCCTTGATGTATTTGTTCATGTAAAAGTCATGAGGTAAACCCTCCATTGTAATTCAGGGCAATAATACCCACAAAAGTAATATATAGAATGTGTTTTGAGTCTACCAAGGTAGGTCGGCCCTAATGAGGGAACCTGGATGACTTAGTTAGTTGGTTGAGGCACTCACCTAATGAATATAAATAGGTGAGGCACCTCTCTCATTCTCACATCATCTTACACTCAATTATTGCATCGGAGAGAGAGAGAGAGAGAGAGAGAGAGAGAGAGAGAGAGAGAGAGAGAGAGAAAGAGTCTATTGTGGAATATGTGCAACTATTCTTGTTGCTGGGGGTTTACACTGTACTTGGTCGAATTCTATACTGAGGAAGTTTTGCAGGGTTTTCTCCCTTGTGGTTTCCTTGAGGAAAATATTTGTGTTCTCTTGTGTTACTGCACTTGTCTTTGTTTCACTGATCCTTTGCTTATGGTTATGATGTAATGCTAAATGTTTTTATATTTTGTATAACCATTAAAAATATAACATATATTAGGGTAATGCTTGAGAATCAGAACATGAAGAATAAGTAAGCTAATATATTTAAATAAAATTAATATTTGAAAGCTAGGATGAATACCATTGTTAATAAAAAGAAAGGGTTGGCATAAAATATATCAAGAATAGGATAGGATCCTAAAAAATATAAAGGGAAAATCCATATTTTTTAGGATCAAAGGAAGAATATAAAGGATTTTGAAATAATGGGAACAAATCACAACATTCCTTTGATCATTCATCTCATGGATGATAAAGCAAAGTTACAAGATGAGGCAACTAATTGTTGGACCACTAAACAATGTACACCTTGGACTCCTACAAGTTTCTATTATTGGACCACTAAACAATCTAACACCTTAGACTCCCACAAGAGTCTATTGTTGGACTACTAAACAATGTACCAATATGTTTAATACTCAATGATTAGTGAGTATGTGGTTACCTATTCATGTGGGAACTGGTAGTGAAATTAGTAAGAATTCCATGGCTTGGACCCCATCCTATATTAAAATCATCACTTGATATTTTTAACATTGAGGGTACCTAATAGGCCCCCTGAATAGGTGTTGAAATACCCTCATATGCCATGTATATCCTAATTTAGTCAATAGTATGGTGACCTTGGGTATCCATCACTTTATGTTTCTTACGGTCCCTTAGGGGAAATTCCTTTGTGATAGTTGCATCTTCGCTCGGATTGATTACTTCCTTCAAATAACTACCATATTGGGGGAACTAAAGGAGTACCCAATTGGTTGTGTGTTTCTTTGTAATGATTAGCCAAGTAGAGATTTGTATTACAACATGATGTTTTCTTAGAGGATGAAAGGGGAGTTGTAAAATGACCATGCTCACTTGTAGGTGGTTTTGGCATGATATAACAATAATAATTCATACTAAGGAAAATTTTATGAGCTAAATTTAGCCCATGGGAGAAATTAAGGGAGTTAGAAAATTTTAATGGGAGAATTTTAATATGAAAAGTTATTTTTAAATTTTAATACATTCCTCCAATATTAATTAAATAAATAACAATTAAACTAATAAATAGCCCTCCCGCTATAAATGAGGGATGAAAAAAATAATGATTTGGCCCTCCCAAAATTACCTAAAACCCTCCCTTTGCCCTTGATTTCGAGTAAAATTCATATTTAATCCTTCATTCAACCCCTATTTTTAGTACTAGAAACTTCAAACACCTATTTAGCCTTCCATATTTTTACCTTTGACCAAAATTTGTACCTTCACACCAACCCCCCCCCCCCAATTTTCTATAATTTTTACATGTCTTCTTTAGATCGACCAAATGATCTTTTTTTTCCAAGAGATAATATTCATCATCCCAAATGATCATCTTCTTTCTTTCTATTCACAAATTGGTATTCAACGAGTGGTAAAGTAAAATCTACTTGTTGTTTATGGCACTTTTTCTGTAGTTTTAAATTGTTTTGGGATATAGTTACATATTACTAGTTATGCAAGAGACATTAATGCTAGAAGTATTAAAACTCTACTTATTGTCATGTTCCATACATATGCGTTTTTCAATTTCAATGGCTAGTTGTGAGTAATTTGGTTGACTTTTGGATCTTTTGTTCACCTAATTTAATCACCTCATATTGTGTTGTTGGGATTAATAAGTTAATTTTTTAATTGAAATTTGAATTATTCATTATTTTGCATCCCAATGTTCTATAAATTATGGTAAGTTGAATAGAAGGTTATGGGATTTGTATCCAGTCACATTTGATTTTGATAACCAGTTTAGTTGTGTCTAACATGTTACTATTTGGATTTGTTTTTTCATTCTTTGATTCTTTGATTGCGTAAGTAGCAAGCCCATTCTTTGTTTACCTTTTTTTTTGGATAATTCACAACACATCTTTTATTATAATATTAAAAAAAATACAATAATTTTTATTAATTTGAATAATATATACATATTAAAAAAAGAAGAAGTTTTAACCCAACATAATAAAATCCAAGGATTTTTTATTAGTTTGTACAACACTTAAATTTTCTGGAACTATTCATCTAGCACCACTAGCAAATCAGATCAAATTTAAGCAGTTGATTATGTTTCTCCCATCAATGGAGGAAAAGACATGAGTGGATCCTATTCATTGAGTTCCAGGAGAAAAGTTAGTGTCCTGGCTAGGGCGAGAAACATTTTGACACATTTGAAGATGCATTTTATTGAGATATTGATCTTCCTCCATTACGATACCATGTAGAGGACTCTATGGTTCCAGATTGAGATGCACATCCCATTTATTTATGAAAAACCTATTGTTTACCAAGCAACATATCCTCTAGTTAGAGAGCTAGTACCCCAGCCAGATGCTTCCATCAATTTGTGAACTTCTTTCTCTTCAGCTAGTGCCATCTAAATTTTCTACGATACCATTGAAAACATAGTTTTTGTTTTTAATATATTTTGAATATATATGTACAAAACAAAAAATACTTCATGGTGGTATGTTGTGTTATGCTACGCAGTACAAGTTCCATCTAATTTCTCTAAGGTGCCATCTAAAACTTATTTTTTTTAAAATATTTTACTATATACGCACAAAACAAAAACTACTTCATTGTGTTATGTTATGCATTATAAAACAAAAAACTACTTCACCCTGTTATGCTATGCAGTACAATTTTAGGGTAAAAATACTTCCATGAAAACTAGATGGACAATGGATTTTTTAATTAGTTTATGCAACCCTTAATTTTTGCATTTTATTTTAAAAATAATAATATTTAGTATATATGCACAAACAAAAAAAAACTACTTCATGGTGTTCTTCCATAAAACCTTGACATAGAATGGTTTTTTTATTAGTTTATTCAACAATTAAATTTTCCAATTATATATATATATTTTTAAATGTATTTAGTAGATATACACAAAAAAAACTTCAAAGAAGTGCCATAAAACCTAGATGGACAATTGATCTTTTATTAGTATATGAAACCCTTAAATTTTACAACTTAGTTTTTTTTCAAATATATTTATCATATATATGCACAAAACAAAAACTACCTTGAGGTATTATGGTTACGGTAAAGAACTACCATGAAAACTGGATGGAAAATGGTTTTTTTATTAGTTTATGCAATCCTTTAATCTTTCAAGCTAGTTTTGTAAAATATATTTAGTATATATATACACAAAATAAAAACTACTTCATTGTGTTATGTGATACAATTTTACGGCAAAGAATTGCTATGAAAAATGGATGGACAATGGTCTTTTTATTGATTTATGAAACCCTTACATTATTTCATTATGTTATGTGGTATAATTTCGTGGTAAAGATCTCCCATAAAAACTGGATGGACTATGCACAAAACAAAAACTTAACGTGTTATGGAGTACAATTTTACGGTAAAAATGCCATGAAACTAGATGGACAATGGTTTTTTTAGAATTTTAAGGAACCCTTAAATTAGAAATTTCATTTTTTTAATTCTAAAAATTTAGTATATATATCCACAAAACAAAAACTATTTCACCTTAAACTATTTCATTGTGTTATGCACTACAATTTTATGGTAAAGAATTGACATTTCTATTAGTTTATGGCATCCTTAAATTTTACAACTTAGTTTTTTTTGTAATATATTTAATATATATACACAAAAATATTAAATATATATGCACAAAACAAACAATTTTATGGTAAAAAAACCTATAAAAAAACTGCAATGAAAACTTGATGGACAAAGGAGCTTACTACTCGTGAGGCCAAGCCATTTATGCACACACGTTTCATAGATAACACTTACTATTTTGAGTCTTATAATAAAATAGCAATGAAATAATGAATTTCTACTAATCAATTAGGAAAATAAAATATTGTTTGGGTTATATGAACAACTTTGCAAATGATATTATGGATTTTTATGTCACTTAAATTGCATGGAAGAACGTTTCAACCCAACTCCATTTATCCAAGTGCACTTCATTTGTTTGTAGTGGTTATCATTAAAATATATATGATTGGTTATCATTTAATAAATATATATTTTGATTTAATGTGTGGTTATTATTTCCAGTGGTTATCATTAAAATATATATGATTGATTATTATTTAAAATATATATATATAAAGAAACTGAGAGATAAGATAATTTTGAATTTTGAGAGATTGAAAAGATTGGAAATGTATTGTAAAGGTTGTAAATAGGTAAAAAAGAGAAAGTTTTGCATAAGGGTTTAATAAAGGCTTATTTTAGTACCAAAAAAGTTTGTTCAATGGTTACACATTTTTAGGTTAAAATTATGTTTTGGGAGATTAAAATTATGTCTTTATTATGCATGCATGTGTGGGGTTAAGTCTTGTTTTGAGGATAGGTGTTTTTGTGCCAATTTGGAGAGGGATAAGTTGTAGTGATTTTGCATCATGCATTTCTTTCTTACTCATTTTTAGAATTTAGATGAGCAATATTATGTTTTCTAAACCTATTGGCACAAATTATTTTTATTGGAGTAAAACAATGCAACCCATATTTATCACTAAAGATTTATAGAATCTTGTAACTAGAAGCTACAATTTTCCTTCTAATCAAGAATAAAAAGTAATGGATGATAATGGGAAGCAATCCTTAAAAGAAATTATATAGAAATATAATGAAGCACTTTCTCTCATAAATAGTGCATTTGATGAACCAATATTTTCAAGGATTTATGTTGCAAAATCATCTAAACAAGCATGTATTATATAAAAGAATACTTATGAATATTAAGTAGTAGACAATATGAATAAATTTAATGTGAAAAATGTATGTACATAAGTAAATGATATTGATGATGTTCAAATTGAGTTCAGGAATGATGAAAGAGTTTGAAGGCTAATGATAGGGTTTTAATAATGGAAACCCTAACCAATGAAGATCACAATGTCCAATTAGTGGATTACTCTGACGACTCAATAGAGAGCATAACTGTTTTTGAGCATTGTGGTTTAGGGTCCCATGAGAGGCTTTTGGAACTTGAATTTTCATCACAATTGATTAATTACAAACATATAGTGCCAATGAGACTTGGGTAATTTTCATTTAATAGATTTAATGAGCTATCAAGCTCACATAATGATCATTGTCAAAACTCTTTCTGTGAAGTTAATCACCATGCCAAGGTGGCAAGGTTGTCCTATCATATTAAACTTATTTATGGAAAAGCATATACCGAGGTGGTGAAGAGGTATTTTCCTTCACGCAAGGTAAGAGCTATCCCTTTGGATTTCGATCCATAAATTCCATGTGATATTCAATATTTTCCAAGTTTCCAATGCTTTTTTTAGAGCATAGGGAATGAGACATATAGCTTACATTATCATAAATTTATAAACAATCATTTTGATAACAATGATGAAGAGACTATGAAGGCTTGGGGTTATGAAGGTAGAATATTTTTAGTAGAAAAATGGATTTTGAAACTCTAAGGAGAGGAGGTGTAGGGGTGTCAAATGCTATAGAAACAATACCACCTAAAAAAAACCAAGGAAGATACTTAGGAGGAGAAAATACAAGGTTAGTATGGTGGTGAGGGGGGATATTTAGGTTAATTAGGTTTTGGATTTCTCCGGTAAGACCATTGTGGAGAAGTTCCTATGGAATCACCTTAAGGAATAGGTCCAGAATAGATGGTTCTCTATGGTATCTTACAAACACATCATCCATGTACTTTCTTGTGGTTATATTTTTTATTATCTTTCAGTCAAAGGAATACCCCACAATATTATCAAAGGATGATGGTTTTAGAGTCAAGCTTATCTAAACCTCAAACCATAGCACCTATATTTTGATGCCAAGGATGAGGGGGTCACAATCCTTCTTATATGGGTCAAACTTTCAAAACTATCCATGGATTTATGGTCAACGGAGGGTATATATTCAATTGGTAAAAAAGTTGAAAGATAATAATGGTTGATAACTCATTCAAGGAGGAATGCATAAGGATTATAGTCCATGTTATTGTTGAGATTGATATAAGGAGAGGGATATTTGATATCATATATATATACTTTATGGTGATAAGAGATATACCTAGGTCTTGGACAATTCAAATGTTCCATTTTGGTGCATCTCATGTCATATATATGGAAATTTTTTTTAATAAGTTCAATTGGCTTTTAGAAAGTATATGTGGTGAAAGTATTTTGGTCATAACTTTTCTCTGGTTGGAAACATCAAAATGGAGGGACACATGAGGATTAAGAATAAGGGTGCAAAGGGTGAATACCATGTTCTTGTTACCATTTCTTTACACCCCGTTTCAAATCGATCCTTGGTAGAAGGAGTAAATTGTAATCTGAAGGGAATTGATTGTCCTAGTGGAGACATGGTTGTGGGATATCCCATGGGGAAAAACATGGAAGTGGCCGGTGGATATTATTATACCATTTCTATTGCAAATTCTAAAGGTAAGACATCTCATCTTTGAGGTTTCTATTTCCTAATTTTATACAAGAAGAGTGGTAGATTGTCCAACCTCGGCCAAGTGAACAAAATATTTTGTTGTATCCTAAAAAAAGCTTAGCAAAATATGAGGTGTTGTTTTGGGTTAGAGAGTTTTGAAGGATATAAGTCTGATGCACATGTTATCAATTTGACATTTGTAATGGTCAAACAAAACAATACACAATTAATTATTTCAAGCTATATTTGCATCACATCTAGGA
>LPNX010476699.1:6133-24456 GCA_001517045.1 Pseudotsuga menziesii | reverse complement strand
AATAGATGCCCCTTAATTTTCCTTCCATAGCTAAAGTAATTGAAGAAGACCCATCCAAATGTGTAAGGAAAATGTTCACTCTTGATTACTCTTTACACCTATAACAACATCATTGGTGATTTTGATTCCCATGTAGATTCTAAATTAAAGTAAGCATTTTAATGAACAATGAAAATGTGAAGAGTTCTCATTTTCCTTCATACCTCCTATAGA
The DNA here is from genome assembly GCA_001517045.1 of Pseudotsuga menziesii. NCBI lineage: Eukaryota > Viridiplantae > Streptophyta > Pinopsida > Pinales > Pinaceae > Pseudotsuga > Pseudotsuga menziesii. The sequence goes on along the minus strand of LPNX010476699.1, from coordinate 24,243 downwards.
GTTAGTGACTTGCACAATAGAGAAGAGACCTATTCCTTTGAAAACCTCTTATATCGTCACTCTCAGCTAATATTCTCACATATGATTCTATTTCAATGAGTATATCTCAATTATTATCCTCCAAATGAACTAATGGATTTTCGAAAATAAATTGCAATAACTAACAAATATTATCATCTATGCATAGCATGTTTAAGAAAATAAACAATATGTTTAAGAAATATGAACTTGTCATGGTTCCCATAATAATGAAAATCTATGTTACTAGAAACACAACCCCTCCATTTCCTTGAAACATACAAGGAAACTTTTACAAAATGGAAATACCGTAGAAATTTCTTGGAAATGCCTAGATTTTTTTCCTATGACATTTTAGTTTCTTGAAACCTTTTTTTTTATAGATCTCCAAGTTGTGTCCTTTAGTTAAGTTACAATTCAAACATAAAATAAAATTTATTGATATTTGACTAGTGAGGACCATTGTAGACCAAATTTTGAAGAGGGGAAAAGGTAAAACAAAAATAAAAGAAAAATACTAAATTGAGAGAAGGGATATCAAACTCTTTTCTTATAGAGAAAAAACTAGCCTTAAGGGACTAGGAGTTGATTTTTCACAAGGAGGAAGAAGAATGGAAGTATACATTGAGAATGACTTGCTTAGAGTAGGTCATACGAATATTAAAAACTTTCATAGAGAAGCCATCAAAAGTGCAACAACCAATCATTTCTCTAGATCAATATTAAGGAAGGACCTTTCCAATGTGGGTAGAGAAAAGACATTTCTATAGCATTAAATACATTGTGGAAATAGTAGGAAAGGTCCCACCATATGTAGCATTAGTTTTTAAGGTTCCTTTGTTAGGAGGAAATGGAACACATTGTCACCGAGCTCGCCCAGTTTGAATAACTATAGAATTTCATAATTATTTTGGTATGATAATTTGTTGACACAATGCATGTATATGGATTATGTGAGTATTGTGTTGTTGGATCAATTAGTCATCTGTAGCATTAATACATTGTTGAAAAAATTAGTTAATTAAAGTGTGTGAATCCTACATTGCTGAAACAATTGATTACGTGGCATGGTTGATCTCTCTTAGTGTATGCAAGTGATTTATTGATAATTAGAAGTGTTGAAAAAAGATTTAATTTCTTGTTGAATTGATATAATAGGTTGAATTCGTTATGATTAATTACTGCTGAAACAAATCTAGATGAATGTGGGGTTTTAGTTCATGGTTAAGTAGAATTGAGAATTCTGGAGCTTGGATGTTGTGTCAGCAACATAAAACATATCTTTCATTTTTGCATGAGTGGTGATTGGATTTAACTTCTCGCAAAATTAATATAGGATTTAACTTCTTGCAAAAATAATATATATGCTTTATCTTTATGAACAGTTCTATATTTTTATTCTTGTTATATGCTATAGATGGTTTTACCACACTTGGTAGATCATGCTTTTATGGCCTTCCATGTTTCTATGAAGACTCTTTGGACCCCCTTTGCTCAAAAGAAACTTTGATGTTCTAAGAAACACCTTAAAAATATCTATTTATTTGTATACACATGTCACAAGCTTACATCTCGTGTGTACATGCAGCTTGGACCACTATGACCCGTGTACATCAGGAAATGTGCCAAAAACTAAAATATTTTGGGTTTTTCCTCATTGAGTCACAAATAACTTGACCTTTGGCCTTCCATATGCCTGGAAATGCTCCGAATCGACCCTTCAATTCCTATTGAAGGGCTATATATTGGGCCCCTTGGATACATTGGAGGAGAAGAATTGAAGAGAGCAAGGAAACTATAGTTCATTTGTGCCTCATTCATGCATGCTTGAGTATGAATCCCTTTGTCCGTATGATCACCCATTGATGCTCTTCCCAAGCTTTCCTTTTCACCGTGAGATTTCCATTGAGATGGAGGATTGAAGTGGTGGAGGCCTAGGTGGAGGAATCGGTTTCTCCATTTCGACGAAGTGCCTACATAGGTTGTCACTTGTATCTATGTTTATAATGAATATAAATATCCATTTCTCATCCATTATATGTGTGTAACTATATATGATATCTATCCTTACATGATGTAGTTACTTTGCTTTATACATATTGGTTTTAAATATGCTAGAGTAGGCCTAACACTTTAACATATATCATGCTTGTCTTGTTCCTTGTTGTTGAGGATGAATTATAGGTACAAGCGTGGTTGAAAATCTCACCAGGGATCGACTACAACCTTCTGGAATAAGGTATGCATTTTATCCCTTAGTGTTAGTTCTTTTTATCTTTATTGCATATGGAAATGGGTTTATTTCTAGTGTCATTGAGTCTGTTGTGGTCCACCCCTAGCCATAGGAAATGTTCTCCGTAACAGAATTGGTGACTCCACTAGAGATTTTTGTTTTTGGTGGGGTTGTGGGTGCACTTTTTTCACTCGATTTGCTCTCTATTTCTCCCTATTTCTGTGTTGCATTTAGTAGTATGTTCATCCATTGAAACTACCCTATATTGGTTTGACCCTTGGCATGTTTTTTACCACTTTCCTCTCTATATACATGGGTCAGAGTATTTACAGTCACGTATATACGTAGTCTTTCTTCTACCTAGTCACGTACATACGTAGTCTGGAATCTTTTTGTCTCAGTGTCTTTCTTGTCTTGTGTTTGATGCTTGCTGCAAAGACTGAGAATTTTAATGAATTTTATTGCATTTTCATTATTTTATATTGAAAATACAAAATAATTATATATTTGCATTATTACTTTCCTCTCACATATGGATTTAAGAAAGTACTTGCATTGGATTGCTTGGATGAGAGTTGTGTTTAGCCTTTCATATAGGAAGGATTGCATTGGCATTTGGAAAGGAATGAATTTTTGTGCATTTCATGTAGTGGCATACCCCTTTCTTCATAGTTAAAGACAAATTGCACTTGGCATTGTTTGTTAGGTGTGGAATCATCACTGCTAAGTCATAACGTCGCTAGTTGTATGATCATTACCCTTGAGTAATCAAAACCTTAAAATGAACACTTAATTTAAAATGAATTACACTTTTTTATTTGATAGTGGTGCATCAACAAGCTTAGGTTGTGGAGTCTTGGGATAGGGTGTACTTTTCTAAGATTACAAAACAAAACATTTAGGTGTCTATCCATGTGAGAGAAAGAAATCCATGGTATAATTAGTGTCCTCACGGGGCTCCTCTTACACAAGAGTTAAGCACAAGGAAGTGTACACGTTTTTGGTGGGGATAGACCCTTACCACTCTCTGTGCAGTGCCAGATATAATTCCAATATCTTATTCATATCTAGGCGATTTTGAGGTACCTTTGGTGCTTTCGAGCTTCAAGATCTGTTACCCTACCCATACGACAGATCCCTCCTAAGATTGTTTTCCTGAACATTGGTTATATTTGGGTGACCTTAGTTGTCGTGCCTAGGTATCACATGGGGTACTTGCAGAGGTTATTCTATGAGTGTCTTGGCCAGGTAGGGGTTGGAAAACATAGTCACTTCATGTGTTGAAGATGAGGGTCACTTTAATTGGTTACACACCTCCTCTTGTAATGTATGGGAATTTCAGGCCTCTCCTAAGCGAGACATACCTACTACATCCAAGAGCTCATTTATCCTCCCTCTTGGCTTGTTTTCATGTGACCTATATTTTCTTAGGGGTGTGCTCTTTGTGCACTAGTTGTCATTAGGGATCGCGACTACTTGAATATATTTATGTTCTCTTGAGTCTGGGTCCTTTATGTTCGGCATGCCTGATATCACTACTAGTATACCGTCACCCACTCTAGATCCTAGTGTGGACCCTGGTGTTGAAATGGGGGGCACTGTGCAACTCCTTACCTTGCCAATAGAGTTAGGAGTGGTCATACACTCCATTTGTGGGAGGATTTTCACTTCCTTCACCCAGTCTTAACACTAGTGTTCGTTCTCATAGGGGTGGTAGTGGATACGTAAATGTTGGGTCTACACCTTACATTCCTCCTTATGTCCCATCGTCCACCGCATTGTTTCCTTTGAATGGAGTTTTCATGATTTATCCTCCCTATATCCTATAGTTTGGACTCTTTACTGATTTTTTTTCCAGCTGTTTTGGACTAATATTATTGTCATGTAGGGTCCATTTTTTCTACACTCTATCCGAGGCTTTGACTCATTCGTGCTCATCATAGGTATAATTTTGAATTGGCATATAGGATAGGATCAATTATTATTCTTGCACCATGCATTGTCTTGTGACCATGTGGCCTTAACTATAGGTATGAACCCACTTCGTAATGTTACAGAACCTCACACTGCTACTAGAAGTGGTATTATGTAATTAGTAGAGCCTTCCTATTCACGGGTTCCTTAGTTAGATCCCTCTTTTCCATTTGGTACCCATGCTACGATTTTTCCCTGAGGTCTTGGATTCCCTTATAGCCACGCAATGTCTTCGAGAAAGAACCACATATTCTTTCTTGACCTTTTATGTCGGCTCCCCATTTAATTTTTATTAACCATATAGCGTGAGATTTCCTTAATTCTAGCCAAGCAGAGCCTCTTATATATATTTTGAAGCTTGATCATCCCTTACTTGAAGGATACATTCCCCCAAGTGTCCTTATCCTGTGCATGCTTCCTTGCATTGAGAATAGGTATGTTCCACTGCTTGGAACTAGTTTTCTTTCCTGCGACACTCGTCTCCTCCTAGTTATGTATTATAAGGAATTTTATTCCTTTTCAAGCTTTGTTGGGCACCCAATATGCAAGTGAATTACAGTTAACACACAGAGTGTGCAATATTTATTGTCAACCTAGGGAAGTCTTGTATTTCAAGGATAATATGCACTGTATATGCTTAAACACTAAATTGTTGTAAATAAACAATCTTATTCTCTGTTCAGCTATGCTCATCCCAAGAATCCACTTAATCTAGTTTACCTTCTAAAAGATACAGTCACAGTTACCTTTTGTTGTTCTTGATCTAGAAATTGAAAGCTTCATGAATTCATATCTAAATTACTTTTGCAGAAAATGAAATCCTGTTTATCAATCCATCTAATGATTCACCCAACTATCTTGATCTGATTACTCTAGAAGTTCAAAAGACAGAAATTGGAATTAGATCTTTCTAGAAATTCAAGGTACAGAAATTGAGTTCAACTAATCTAGGAATTCAAAGTACAGGAATAAATTTCTGCGATTATGAAAACAAAGGAACAACCTGCAAGAATCTATGGAAACAATAATTAAGGGATCTGGGGATGGATAGGGTTGTTTAGCTACCACACAATTGCATAAGAAAGAATTACCTACACAGTCGACTGTTTTACCATGCCACTACAAATTTCCAAGAGATGCAATGAATAACACACTGTCAATCCATAGCTGTCACAACTTCCTACGAAGAAATGAAATTAAACATAACATCACACGACAGAATAATTAAAATGCCTAATCTAACTCAATAATCCCTATGGGAAGGAGGGCCCAACCTTCACACAAAGATGCTAGATGAACACACGTTAAAACCCTTAGATTTGAAGTAACTCATTGTATTTAAAAGGCAGATCGATTACACAACTCTTAGTCACAACTAATACAATGAATTGATTATGGGTTCAACCCCTGGCTCATAACAGTTCTCCATATTTATACAATGTAAATCATAATTATTGGGTAGCCATGAAGATCTCTGATCTTCAAGCGCTCTAAATTACAACAGCTATTACAACCATGGCAGGATGAAAGATAGGAAATATAGGGAAACTGTTAATTGACCCAGGAATAATGATATCTTCATATCACAGCTATACACGAGCAACAACGCACTATTGACCTCCAAATATGTCGCATTCTGTTGCAGCTATCTTTGTACAGCTTTGCCAGGAATAATATACTAGGACTGCATTCTTTGGGCAACGGTAGGATGGGTGGTGATCAACTTGAGTGATGAATACCCATCCTTTTTGTAGCATGTTCAGCCCAATCTTCCTGCAGTCTATATATCTCAAAATACCTTTATAAACCATCATATGTTAGCATATTGAGAGATATAAAGCCTTAATTACCATAATCATAAGTATTAATAAAATAAGACATTAACCAATCATACCGTGGTGGATTGAAGACCAGAGTGAGGATAAAACATTTAATTGGCATGCTCAATGGGGTAGGATAGGGCAAAAAGGAGTGAATAAGGATGGTCAAAAAGGGCCATTTCTGTGCCCAACATCTCCCCCCAACTGTCCTATTGCATGTCCTCATGCAACAACCTCCATTATTCCAAATATAAATCTTGCACTGTGCTCTGTTCATGGAGAGAAGAGAAGTTGTAGGGGAACTCAGACGTTCCTTCTTTTTCTATGAACCCTCTATGGGTAACCCAATATCTCCAACATTGCTGATCCTCTACCTTGGTTAGTGAGAAATCCATCCTGTATGGTTTTGCTGGCCACTAGATGAGGGGAAATTTAAATTTTAGGCCAAGCCAATTAGCGCCACATTCCCTGATACATCCAAAATAACCCTAAACCCTAGAAAGTGCCTGTTCAAAATTTCTAAAATAATGGGGGTCTATGCTCCTAAGAGTAGGAGAGGAAACCTGCCATCTGTGCTTACTTCCTTCCAACACTGCTTATTGATGTATATAAATATGGTTGGTACAGGTAGAAATAACTTCCTCCTGTAGTTCTATTATGTGCCGAGTCTGGATGGGGCATGAGAGCGAACTCTTGTGTCAAGAAAGAAAAATACCAAGATTTTGAGGCTCACTTCGGACCCATAGATTAGAATGGGCTTCATTATGAGAAAAGGTTTGAAAAGACCTTTCCCACCGAGCATGATTGCTCACAAAAGAAGCAAAGGCCCTCAACTAAACATCTCCTGAAAAAGGGATAGGATTTGAATGGTGGTCCAGAGGACAAGCCATCTCATGCAAATATAATTCACATAGCAAATTTTGATCTTCAAAATTGCTTCTCAAAAATGTTTCCAAGAATTTTGCTGAGGTTTTTATCTCAAATGACCTCCCTTATTTCACAGCCCTTAACTTAAACCAAACAAATTGTTCAAATAAAAAGACAGGGTAAGAAGAGGAAGGTACCCTAGTGCCTAGGAGTTCTTGAGAAAGAGCATACATCTGCTCTTTTTCCTTCTGCATAGATTGGAACTTTTTCATCTCCCTTAGTTCTCTCTATGGCTCTTCTTCTCGAAGTCTCTGGGTCATACGTTCTTTTTCCCATTTCTCTTCTAGTCTCCTGATGGTATTTTTATGCTCAGTGAGGGAAACTATCCCTTCTTGGTATTCTTCCACCTGGCTCTTCCAGTTTCTTACCTCCATTCTTAGAATTGAGATTTTGCTGTAGGGTTCAGGGCTTCTTCTTATTCAGGATACTCCTCCTTGTCAGAATCTAGGTCAATGAAACTTCGAAGGGGTTCAATCCACACTTTGTCACTTGATGTGCCACATTGGACATATTGCACATCTGAAGCTATTTCTAGGGGTGCTAGTTCTTGTGTGACAGCAACCTCTTCTAGGCTCTCTTCAGCAACAACGTCCACCACTCCTGGAGATGCTGGTCCTTGTGTAACAGCATCTTCTTTCTGGGGTTCTCCTTTGTCAATTTTGGCAGCTGACTGTGAGGACATTGGTTCTTGTGGAGCAACTTCCTACTGAATTTTAATTTCATTTTCTACCTGATCATCAGCTGCTATCTCAGCCAATGGCTGTGAGGCTACTGGTTCTTGTGTGATAGAGCCTTGTTCTTCTTTTTCCTCATGCTACTGAGATTGGATGTATTCTTCAGTATGCAGCTGTTCCTTAAGGATTTTAGTATCACCTAAGGGTTGTGATTGAACTTGTTCATCTTCACCCCAATCCATATCAGTAATGACATCCACTTCAGGGTTAATTTCTTGTTGCATTTCAAGAGTCGCTACTGCAATTTTCAAGGATGTTGGTTCTTGTGTGACAACATCCTGACTCACTTCTTCATCTCCCTACTATTGTGGCTCCTTTTCTAGTATTTCTGTGTCCTGGGACAATTCTAGGGTTGTAGTACATATTTCTTCAATAAATTCCAGAGTGCCTTCCCTCCTTGGTTCTTCTTTTATCACTTGGACAGCCACTTGGACAAGAACATTCATGGATGTTGGTTCTTATGTGCAAGCACCATGTTCAATCTCATCATTGTTTTGCTGTTGTGGTTATATGTCTATTACTTCTATGTCATGAGAGGATTTCAGGGTCTCAATGCAATCTTTATCCATAAAATTAGGAATAACTTCATCCTCTGGTTCCTCTGTTCCAGGGTTAGTGGAAATTTTGACAGGAATATTTAAGGATGCTGGTTCTTGTGTGGCAGCATCCTGCTCATCTGAAGCTTCCTCCTCCTAAAGTTTTTCTTGGGGATTTTCACCATCTCTCAAATCAGTAGTATTCAAGGATGCTGGTTCTTGTGTGGCAGCATCCTGCTCATCTGAAACTTCCTTCTCCTAAAGTTTCTTTTTGGGAGTCCCATCATCTCTCAAATCAGGTTGTCTCTATCCTTCCTCAGTTGTAGGTTCAGACTGCTATGTTGTAAAGGCATGAATTACATCCTTATAACATGATTCATTAAATATTTCTCCATAGGTGGGACAAACCACTCTTTCTTCCTCATTTCAAACCTCGGTAGGATTTGATCCTTCCAATTGATCTGCAGCTTCTACCAATGTGTGCAGATTCCTTTCACCCTATTTTCTACATGCTTCTTTCCATTTTTCCAATTCTTTTCTAAGTGCTTGGAATTCCTCTTTTAATAGCCTTTTTTCAAACAGAACTCCTTCAATTTGAGGTTCTTCTTCGACTGGCCTCTGTGGGGCATCAATTGGTTTGGGTTTAAGAATGGGGAACTCAATTTGTGCTTCTAAGGTTGCCCATTTTTCCCTTGCTGCTTCTACTGCTATGACTGACCTGGTTCTTTTCCTTCTTATTAGTGGAGATGCCTTAATGTCATCCTTTTTTTCATCCTTTGATCTCCTCCTTTTTCTCTGTGGTGCTGGAGTTTCTAGATTTATAGCTGAAGTGGAAGGGATATCACTAGTTCCAACATTTTCTTGTTCTTTGGGATGTTCTTCCTCAATCATGGTTCCTCCCCATTCAGGTGAGGATTCAATGGTCACCATCTCAATTTTTTCTTCTATTGCCATGGCTCTGTCATCTTTGGATTTAACTATCGTAGCATCTAATGCTGCTCAAGTTTCACCCTCTGTTGTCAGAGCTGCCCTACTATTTAGTTCTTCCATAGGGTTTTCATGTACATCCTCTCCCAAATGTTCTGCTTGTGCCCTAGACTGATTCTTTGATCCAGTTTCATCTCCCCCCCCAACTATATTGGAGGGTCTTCAAGCCTCCTGTTGTTCTTCATTTCCCACCAACTATGAATTGACCTGCTCTTCTTGATTTGGATCCTCTTCTATTGGAACACCGAGTAAAGGAGTGGGTTCCTGAACTTGGATTGTAAATTGCTCCCAGGTTATATTGTGTTGAGCAAGGGTCCTTAATATTATTAATTTAATGAGGCCATGGTGGGTCAGTGAGGTGAGTGGATTTTTGGAAACTTGAACAAACCCCGCCATATGATGTAAATCATTGAAGAAATAATATGGAATATTTAACAGAACCCTGTGATGGAGATGAGATAGGAAAGGGAATTCAGAATGATGGATAGTTTGGTACCTACCTTCATAGGTGATTTATTTCTTGATAAAGATGATGACTTGATTCCATGGCCATGGCAATGATTGTAATACTATCCCCCTTCTGTTGATGTATTTGTAACTTCGGAATGTATTCATCTATGTATCTTATGTATTGTAACTTGATGTTTATTCTGGGATGTATCTATTATTTAATTGAGTCATGTTGTCATGCCTCGATGTTCCAATTGGGAGAATCAATAATGTAAGAAAGTCATGTCAAGTCATAGTGGGTAACCCTCCAATTGTCTAAGGGTTAAAGTCCCCGCAGTTTCGGGGCACTAGGGTTATTAGACTCTCCTAGGAGAGGTCGGCCCTAGTAAGGTTTTAGTCATGTCGGGATTAGTATAAATAGAGAGCTAGGGTCTCTATTTAGAACACATCACTCACACACTCAAGTGTAGCGCATAGTTGAGGAAGGAGAAGACACTGGGGCTAGACAAGAAGAAGATTACTGCTGTCGGGAGTGCATCTTACTGTTTTGGGGTTTTACATCTTGTGCTAATTCTATCTCTGAGGAAGTTGCGGGGTTTTCTCCATTTATGGTTTCCCCGATGAAAAACACTGTGTTCATTGTCTCTTGTGTTTGATTGTTGTACTTGTTGTTCTCTCAGTAAAGATCCTAACATAAAGCTAGCTTAATGTTGAAAAACTAACATGGTATCTGAGCTAACTTGAGAAGAAGACACTATGCAACTGCGGGAACTAGGGATTCCTAGTTTGTGGATCTTCCTCCATATATTTTCAGAAAAAGTAAGGTGGAATAACTCTCCTCCTTAGGGCGCATCTTTCTATCGAAGCAGAATCCAATTCTGAGGTTTTTCAATTTTGGACCTGTCACTACTGTCGAAAATTAGGGCTTTTTACAGAATAGGAATTTTTGCAGTGAGCCCAGGCTTGGATTGATCTCCTCCCCAAAATCGAAGTTAGGGAAAAATTTCAAGGCATTTGGGTGGACAAAACTCTGGAAAAGAAAAACCCTAATTTGCTCCTGAACTAGCTCTACAGGATTTCAGCTCAAGTTTTAGGTCCGACATATTGAACCTGGTAAGATCTAAAATATTTTGTATTTCCATTTGAGGTTCTCAGTTAAGATGTCTCATCATACCAATTTTGATGAAAATCTTGAGGGGGCTAATAACTTCTAAGCCTGGAAGTATAGGATCTCCCTGGTCCTAGAAGAAAATGAGTTAGACTCCTACATCCATGAGGAGGTTCCAGTTCCAGAGGGAGATGAGCCAAAGTCCTTACATAAGAAGAATATGGTTATGGAAAAGAGGATCATTACTAATTCTATCAAGGATCACCTTATCCCACAGGTGTCCTCTCTCAAGACACCTAAAGATATGTTTGATGCCCTAACCAAATTGTTTGAAGGGAAGAACATAAACCAGAAGATGACCCTGAGAAACCAACTGAAGAATGTGAAGATTCAGAATGCAAAAAAAATCCAATATTACTTCACAAGAGTTTATTAGATCAAAGAACAACTAGAAGTAGTTGATGAAGAAGTGGAAAATGCAGAGATTGTATTGACTACATTGAATTTCCTTCCTAAGTCATGGGATTCTTTCATCCAAGGAATCTGTGCTAGAAATAAGTTAGTCAAGTTCAGTAGACTATGGGAAGAGTGCTCTCAAGAAGAAGCTCGGATAGTAGCTTGAGAAGAGAATATGGGAAGTGAAGACCAAGCTCTCACAGTACACTCCAAGTATCACTCCAAGTTAAACAAAAGAAGACCTCATAGCTCCAGAGGTAAGCACTCTCACAAAGATAACACTAGAAAAGATGTATCTAGGATCATATGCTATACATGTGATAAAGCAAGACACTATGCAAAGAATTGTCCTAACAAACAGAAGATAATGAAGAAGAGAAACAAAAGAAGACATCATGCTCATGCTGCAGAGGATGATGAACCATCCAGGAAGAGATATAGATATGAAAGTGAAGATTCTTCAAGCGAGGATGAATATGTTATGATATCTGCTCTCACAGGTAACATTACTCATGGAAGTGATGATTGGCTTATAGATAGTGGGGCTTCCAAACATATGACTGGATTCAAGGAATCCTTTGTGAGACTGTCAGAACATGAATCACCTCACAAGGTAAAGCTAGGAGATGACTACCAATATCCACTAAAAGGTAGTGGGGAATCTTCCTATAAAATAGACTCTGGAAAATCTCTAACAATGAAAGAAGTATTGTTTGTGCCAGGAATCAAGAAGAACCTTCTCTCCATATCAGTGTTAGATGCAAAAGGAATGCGGGTTGCATTCATAGATTGTCAAGTCATCATGTGGCCAAAAGGAAAGACTATTGATGATGCAGTAGTGATTGGAGAACAAGAAGGAGGATTGTACAAATTAAAGGGCCATCCAGAACAACCCTTGGTACATGACACAATAGAGCCAAGTGAACTTTGGCATAGAAGGCTTGCACATGTGCATTACAGAGCACTACCTATTGCAAACAAAGCTGTAAAGGTCTTCCAGAAATCCAAACAAAACATGATGGGGTCTGCAAAGGATGTGCGAAAGGAAAGAATACAAAGAAGAAATTTCCAAGAAGCGAAAGCAAAGCAAAAGGAATCTTGGAAATCATCCACTCTGATGTATGCGGTCCTATGTCATCAAACTCTCTAAGCAGGTATGCATATTATGTTTCTTTTATTGATGACTTTTCTAGGAAGACATGGGTTTACTTCATGAAGAACAAAGATGAAGTATTCAGTAAGTTCAAGGAATTCAAAACCTTGATCGAGAACCATACTGAAAAGAAGATCAAGACCATTCGATTAGATAATGGCGGAGAATTCACTTCAAATGAATTCAAAGAGCTATGAAAAGAATCAGGGATTAAGAGGGAGTTGTCCACTCCTTATAATCCACAACAGAATGGGATTGCGGAATGAAAGAATAGAACTATCATGGAAGCTACAAAAGCAATGCTTGATGATCAAGACCTTCCTATGCATCTTTGGGCGGAAGCTACCAGAACAATGGTGTATGTACAGAACCGTACTCCACATAGAGTACTCAAGAACAAGACTCCTGAAGAATTCTTCTCTGGCAAGAAACCAGAAGTCAGACATCTCAGAATATTGGGCTGTCCTGTGTACATCCACATTCCAAAAGAGAAGAGGACTAAATTAGATCCTTCAGGAAAGAAGGGTATATTTTTGGGATACTCTGAAAGCTCGAAGGCTTACAAAATATATTTCCCAGGATACAAGAATATTGACATCAGCAGGGATGTGACATTTGATGAAGACCCAACTTACAACAAATCTAGAAAGAGACCTGCTGAAGAACCTGAAGAAGTAGAAGCACCTAGAATTCATGATACAACCATGAATGAAGAAACTCGAGAAGGAGATCGAGAATTTGAAGAACCCAAAAGACCTATATATCCACCTCTAGAGAAGAATCCTCATAATAGGAAACATGATTGGGTATGAGAACTTATCCAAGGTGTGGAAAGATATGGGGCTCCAAAAGAGAATCACAGAGAAAGAAAGAGGACCAGATCCTGTTCCGGGTATGTAGCTTTACTATGTGATTTCATTGATAAAGAACCTTCCAGTTATGAAGAAGCGGCAGAATGGAAAGAATGGAAGGATTCTATGATCGAAGAGTACCAATCGATCATGAAGAATGATGTTTGGGATGTTGTCCCAAGACCAGACGGGAAGTTAGTTGTAACTTCCAAATGGATATACAAGATCAAACATGCTATAGATGGTAGCATTGAAAAATATAAAGCAAGATTTGTAGCTCGGGGTTTTTCTCAGAAAGAGGGAATAGACTATGAAGAAAACTTTGCACTTGTATCCAGATACACTTCCATCAGATCAGTACTTGCTCTAGCTGCAGTGATGAAATTGAAGATACACTAGATGGATGTCAAGATTACATTCTTGAATGGTGTAGTGGAAGAGGAAGTGTATGTAGAACATCCACTTAGTTTTGAGACACATGACAAGGAGTCTCATGTATGCATATTGAAGAAATCCCTGTACGGTTTGAAACAGGCACCCAAGACATGGTACGGCATAATTAATAGCTTTCTATCCAGTTTGGGCTTTACCAAGAGTAAAGAAGATTCCAACCTTTACTACAAGGTTGAATATGGCAACCCAGTGATGCTTCTACTATATGTAGATGATCTGTTTGTGACAAGTATGGATGGGTTGATTACTGATACGAAGAGAAAGCTTGCTACCGAGTTTGAGATGAAGGACTTAGGTATGATGCATTATTTTCTAGGTATGGAGGTGTGGCAAAGTACAGATGGAATCTTCCTTGGACAAGGGAAGTATACAGTAGATATCCTGAAGAGGTTTGGGATGATGGACTGCAAGACTATGGCCACACCTATGGCATCGAACCTGAAGCTATTGAGTGATGCTTCATCAGAGTTGGTTGATGCTATGATGTATCGTTAGATGATTGGGTCATTGATGTACCTGACGAACACGAGACCAGACATTTGCTTTGCTATGAACACCTTGAGCCATTTCTTGACAGATCTAAGAAATGTTCACTTGATTGCTGCAAAGCATATTCTGAGGTACCTAAGGGGTATAGTTGATTATGGGCTCAAGTACGATGCGAATCAAAAGATTAACATGGAGGGTTATGTTGATTCAGATTGGGCAGGCAGTGCCATTGATAGGAAGAGCACTTCAGGGTGTTGCTTCAGTATGGGATCAGGTGTGATCTCTTGGTTTAGCAGGAATCAATCCTATGTGGCACTGAGTACAGCTGAAGCAGAGTATGTCACAGCTTGTTCAGCTAGTTGTGAAGTAGTATGGCTGTGGAAGCTACTGTCTAATTTATTTGATCTCCAGATGGATGATACTTGTATACATTGTGACAACCAGAGTTGCATGAAGTTGTCAGAGAATCCTGTGTTCCATGACAAGTCGAAGCACATCGATATCAAGTATCACTATATCAGGGATATGGTGTAGAGGGGAGCAGTGAAGCTCCAGTATGTTGCGACGGAGGAATAGATATCTGATGTGTTGACGAAGCCATTGGCCAGAGTGAAGTTCGAGTACTTCAGGGAGAAGCTTGGTGTTCTCCAGATCGAGGTTTCCTCCAAGGGAAAGTGATGAGTCCCAAAGCCATTATGACGAGTAGGTTAGATATAAGGGTTGAGCCATTCTATCATGGTGAGAGTATTCAGTTCCTTCCATGTCAGATATGAGTGCTAAGATCCAAATCCATTCTGATGAGCAGGTCAGATATAAGGGCTGAGCCATTCTGTCATGGTGAGAAGATTCAGTTCCTTCCATGTCATATATGAATGCTGAGATACATAGCCATTCTGACGAGCAAGTTAGATATAAGGGCTGAGCCATTTTGTCATGGTGAGAGGATTCAGTTCCTTCCACGTCTAATATGAGTGCTAGCCATTTTGACGAGCAGGTCAGATGTAAGGGCTGAGCCATTCTGTCATGGTGAGAGGATTCAGTTCCTTCCATGTCATATGTGAGTGCAAG
Source organism: Pseudotsuga menziesii (assembly GCA_001517045.1). Classification (NCBI taxonomy): domain Eukaryota; kingdom Viridiplantae; phylum Streptophyta; class Pinopsida; order Pinales; family Pinaceae; genus Pseudotsuga; species Pseudotsuga menziesii. Next base: position 8,986 of record LPNX010476699.1, on the reverse strand, counting down.
CCTTTTTGGTGATGGTGAGAGGATTTAGTTCCTTCCAGGTCAAATATAAGTGCTGAAGCATTCTCACAGATGTTAGTGATGTGATTTCCTATCATACTGGTGAATGTCAGTGCTAGGCCTTTCTGATGTGATTGTAGGTTCCTACATGATCATATGTGAGTGCTGGGCATGCCTTTCTGATGAGTAGGTTAGATGTAAGTGCTGGGAAAATACCTACTTGATGGCTAGGCCTACAACCAGCATGAAAGAAGGCTGGCTCTGTAGAACTTCCTATGACGAGATAGCACACATGATGATGACCAGATGAGATCTAGATTGAGTTATGATCCAGATCCAATTATGATGAATCTGAGAGATCCAGATCCAACAGTGATGATCCAGATCGAGTGATGATCCAGATCCAACAGTGATGATCCAGATTGAGTGATGATCTAGATCCAGTCCAGTGATTATCCAGATCTAGTCTAGTGATGATGATCCAGATCTAGTAATGATCTAGATCCAGTGATGTTGATCCAGATCGAGAGATGATCTAGATCTAGTGATGATGTCCCATGATGATCCAGATCCAGTGATGATGATATAGATGATGAGATGATCCAGTTGATACAGAGAAAAAGACCAGTGCTGAAAATTGTGTTGAAAGAATACCTTCCTAGTTAAGAAGGAGTGTTGATGTATTTGTAACTTCGAAATGTATTCATCTATGTATCTTATGTATTGTAACCCGATATTTATTCTGGGATGTATCTATTATGTAATTGAGTCGTGTTATCATGCCCCGATGTTTGATCAGGAGAATCAATAATGTAAATAAGTCATGTCAAGTCATAGTGGGTAACCCTCCGATTGTCTAAGGGTTAAAGTCCCTGCAGTTTCAGGTTACTAGGGTTATTATACTCTCCTAGTAGGGTTTTAGTCATGTTGAGATTAGTATAAATAGAGAGCCGAGGTCTCTATTTAGAACACATCACTCACACACTCAAGTGTAGCGCATAGTTGAGGAAGGAGAAGACAGCGGGGCTAGACAAGAAGAAGATTACTGCTGTCGGGAGTGCATCTTACTATTTTGGGGTTTTAATTCTTGTGCTGATTCTATCTCCGAGGAAGTTGCGGGGTTTTCTCCATTGATGGTTTCCTGGATGAAAAAAATTGTGTTCATTGTCTCTTGTGTTTGATTGTTGTACTTATTGTTCTCTCAGTAAAGATCCTAACATAATGCTAGATTAATGTTGAAAAACTAAGACCTTTGTGTCATTTGAACCTGTTCCCCTTCTATTAGAAAGTCCTGTACTGCTGCAGTAGTGGGGATTCGATGTCCAAACCAAGTTCTTCCCACCTGAGGAAGACCAGTGACCTCAGCCATTATGGCTTCAGAAACTTCAATACGTAATCCCCAGACCTCTGAGTGGGTTTCTGTAAGATTCAAAGCGAACTGTAAAGATGCTTCACGGTGAAATCCATTCAAGCGTTCAAAAAATTCTGTCCAACCGGCAGCTTGAAAGATAGCAAAGGCTGCAGCATTTCATCCGAGGTCTCGTGTGTTTGAAGGTTCATAACGAGCCAAAATACCCATGTTTCTGTATTCAAAATTATATTGCAGTTCAATAGATTACAGATTCTGACAATGGAGGTTACCGCACAGAGTATGCATGAACAACTGAGAGGGGAGTTAGGAAAATTTGAAAAGTTTCAGCTTATTGGATTATTTGAAATTTTATCCCAAATTGGGAAATGTGGTGGTTATTAGGTAGAATAATTAGTCATTACGTCGCACGGGCAGAGAGTTAATCGATGCAATAATGGGCATAAAAAGGGAGGTATGACTGATATTGTCAAATCATATTGATACTTAATCAAGTGGTTAATCAAAGCCATACCTTCGAAAATGCAAGATGAATGTCCTTTGGAGAATAATAGAACGTGTGATTACAGTCGTTGCGAAAGCTGAACTCATGCACTGTGCAGTCATTAAATGTAATCATTATTACAGGGGTGCTGTAATAACCTTTTATGTCGACAAACCAAAAAACCATGGTGTTAAAATGGTTGGAAACACGACGGATACTACATTATCAGTCAAATTGCCGGCATCAGGAATTAGAGCCATATCTAGAGGAGTTGCTATCTTGCAAAAAGATCTGCCAATAACACAGGAGTCACAAAGAGTCACAACCACAGGCCATAAAGAGATCAAATCAGAGGCGTGACCTTGAATGATCAAAAAATTAGCCAAATGTAGTGGAGTTACAGCTGTCGAAAAAGATGTTACAGCTGCCGAAAAAAGGGTCGTAGCTGCGGAAAAAGGATAAAAGAATGTTAGACAGACGGAAAAAGTCTGTGATGCAGCTGCGCGAAGCGATATTTATGGGCAAAAGTAAAACAAGGTCGCAGCTGGGTGAATCCACGGACTTGGGTAACACTTTTTGGCAAGCGCATTTTGGCAAAAAGAGAAAAATGTACCTCGGTCGAGGGCTTGTTAAACCCTCGATCGAGGTCTTAATACCTTGACCGAGGTTTTATCAAGCCCTCGACCGAGGTTTTGTTTATCCCTCGACCGAGGGTTAAGAAATACCTTGGTCGAGGTATGGACCTTGGTCGAGGTAAATACCTCGACCGAGGTGCCTGTGTCGAAAAAATTATAAAAAGAGGCTGCGGGGGCCACGACTGTTTTTTTTGCAAAAATTGACTATGGATGCTCGACCGAGAAGCAAGTTTGGTTGACAACGGCGTAAGGATTGGCAACCCAAGCACCCCGAAGCAACCCAACCTCATCACGATGGCATCGGAGCCAAGAGGTAACAATTTAAATAATTGTTTTTCAATTTATAAAATTGGTAAATGTATCTTTTA
>LPNX010476696.1:798628-1076224 GCA_001517045.1 Pseudotsuga menziesii | reverse complement strand
ATGCAATAAGAAATTCAACAAAAAACTAAACCCAACTACTACAAAACAATTTAATGTATGGCATCATGTAACAAAAATCCAGTAACCATCATGGCCATACAGCAATGTCACAATTCAACTTGATGCTCACTCACGATGATGATCCACCATAGGACTTCATACATTAAACATATAATGCTCTTATGAAATTGCTTTTAATGTTGTAATGCAATGAACCACATTAATTAAAAAAACCATAATACAATAGATTCATACAGAAACAACACAATAATTTCACTACACCTAATCATTGTGCAACATTACAATGACTTACATATTGTCACACTACCACATTACTCAACATACCCATAATGCAACATGGCAATTATGTCGCATTGTGACGTTTGTTACATGTTATGTTACATTGGCGACATTCATCAAGGGTTGTGTCACATTGTGATATTCGCCAAGGGTTATGTCACATTGTAATAATGTCCAATATTTGACACATTAATAATGTCTGTTTGGCATTCGATTTCAACTCGGTATGATAACATACATTGCACAATAAAGAACACATTTTTTGCACTTGAAATAACAAAGATATTCCATAACTAACGATAAGGTAATTTATGATCACTTTCTGTACTAAGTTGACATAATGTCAAATGTTTTTCAACAATTGCATATATCAGTTCCTCAAATTACAATTTAAATAATCAATACAATATTTCACTTCATCAAGTAACAGTAGAAATAATATATGTAATTGTTGCAATTAAATTCCTAGATTCCCTCGTTTTAACAATCCATACATTCATTTACATCATTTTCATGGATGCATTGCTTACTATTGTATTGAAGTTGTTACTTTTTGTATTCGTTTAAAATTTTTATTTTTTCATAAATATCAGAAAACATAAAATATATGGAACTGAAACTGCTTAGAAAATAATTTAGTTTCACATTAAATAAACATCAATTAAACAACTGTTGCACTATTACAGTCTACGAAAACATCTCACTGTAAACATTGCAGATTATATAACAATTATTCCCACTTGAAATAACAAAGATATTCCATATTTGCTCCACAATTGACATTCACGCATTGTTCAAATGAAAACAACATAATTAACGATCTTGTAATTTATGAAGACTTTCTATACACCGCATGTCACAAGACACCATAAGCAGCAATGAACATCATAATCCAAGATAGCCCTTGATCGATTTCAGAATGCAATAAGAAATTCAAAATAAAACTAAAGCCAACTACTACAAAACAATTTAATTAATGGCATCATGTAACAAAAATCCAGTGACCATCATGCCCATACAGCAATGTCACAATTCAACTTGATGCTCACTCACTATCATGATCCACCATAGCACTTCATACATTAAACATATAATTCTCTTATGAAATTACTTTTAATGTTGTAATGCAATGAACCATATTAATTAACATTTCCATAATGCAATATATTCATACAGAAACAACCCAATCAAACATAACCCTTCGTTTATGTCAAAACATAGTTAACACCTGAAAATTTCACTACACCTAATCATTGTGCAACATTACAATGACTTAAATATTGTCACAGTACCAAATTACTCAACATAGCCATAATGCAACATGGCAATTATGTCGCATTGTGACGTTTATCACATGTTATGTTACATTAATGACATTCATCAAGGGTTGTGTCACATTGTGATATTCGCCAAGGGTTTTGTCACATTGTAATAATGTCCAATATTTGACACATTAATAACGCCTGCTTGGATGTTGAGAAAATTTCTTTAAGAATTATCTTGATATATATATATATATATATATATATATAGAGAGAGAGAGAGAGAGAGAGAGAGAGTTGCTTCACAAAAGAAATGGTTGAAACCATCCACATTCTACATAGTAATGTAGAATGTTATGTCGGATTGTGATGTTTATCAAGGTTTATGTTTCACTATAACGTTAATAGTGTGTCTTTGGATGTTTAGAAAATTTCTCTAAGAATTTTATTCATATATATATATATATAGCGAGAGAGAGAGAGAGAGAGAGAGAGAGAGAGACGTTTGGCAAAAAAATGGTTTAAAGCATCCACATTCTACATAGTAATGTAGAATGTGTGTCGCATTGTAATGCTTTTCAAGGTTTACATTTGACTCCGACGTTATCAAGGGTTATATCACATTCCAACGTTAAGCCATGGTTTATTACAGTGTTTGGTTGGTATATGTCAACACAACCATAGGGAAAACACATTAATAATGTGATAGTGGACGTTTAATAAGCGTTATGTCGCATTGTGACGTTCAACACAGTTTATGTTACATATCATAATGTTATGTCGCATTATGATGTTTATCAAGGTTTACGTTTCACTGCAACATTATCAAGGGTTATATCACATTACGACATTAAACCATGGTTTGTTATAGTGTTTGGTTGGTATATGTCAACACAACCAAAGATGTGACACATTAATATTGCGAGAGTGGGCGTTTAATAAGCGTTCTGTCGCATTCTGACATTTATCCCATTTATGTTACAGTATCGACATTAATCAAGGGTTTTGTCACATTGTGATATGTCTTACTAATTGTAATATTGCAACAAATTATTTAAATGATATCATGTAATTAATTACAAATCGATATTAAAATAAGTAATTGTGAGGCACATTAATAATGTGATAGTGGACGTTTAATAAACGTTATGTCGCATTGTGACGTTTAACACAGTTTATGTTACATATCATATTGTTATGTCGCATTATGATGTTTATCAAGGTTTACGTTTCACTGCGACGTTATCAAGGGTTATATCAGATTACGACATTAAAGCATGGCTTGTTACAGTGTTTGGTTGGTATATGTCAACACAACCAAAGACGTGACACATTAATAATGCAAGAGTGGGCGTTTAATAAGTGTTTTGTCGTATTGTGACGTTTATCACAGTTATGTTGCATTAGCGACATTAATTAACAGTTTTGTCACATTTTGATATGTCTTACTAATTATAATAGTGCGGCAAATTAATTAAATGATATCATGTAATTAATTACAAATTGATATTAAAATAAGTAATTGTGAAGGTATTAAATAATAAAGTATGCTTAACATATAAAATAAATAATATTGGATATAATTAACTTCCTGATATATTTTTCATATATATTATAGGGAAAAACATTGTATTAATAATATTTTACCTATGTTATGTTTTATTTAATGTTTTATATTAATTAAATAATGTGGTAATAAATAAATGATATTATTTATTAAAATTAATTTAACATTTTATTATTTCTATCAATACTTTATATATGTCGAAATAGAACATGAAAACCATTGCATACATAGCTAGACCCAACTATGAAATAAACTTACAATCCAACATTACAATGAATTACTTAATCTCACATAACCGATTAGGGAATGATTTGATAATGCAAGATGACAATTAGACAGCTTCTGTACTATTAGAATCTAATAAAACCTTTCACCAACATATTATTCTTTGATTTAAAAATCCTAACGTTGCGATGTGACAAACCTTTCACCAACATATTATTCTTTGATTAAAAATCCTAACGTTGCGATGTGACAAACCTCTCACCAACATATTATTCTTTGATTAAAAATGATAACGTTGCGATGTGTAGTAAAGACCCATAAACCATCATGAACATTGCATCCCAGCATAATCAGAACTATAGTTGTTTCCAATGTGACGAATGATGTAATTTATCCTAACCCTTTGTGAACCTCCTACATAGTATTTGAATGCTTGCGTTCCCCAATGTATTTGTCACGTTCTGAAATTAAACAAAGGCTATGTCACATTGTCACAGTTTGCGAGGGTTTCATGTCACATCTTTGTATGTTTTACGACACAATACATACTATAGAGAAAAATGTTGGTTATGTCACATTGTGACGTCGATCATCTTCATTCTAATAATAATGAACATATGTTCATTTGGTACATCAATAACATGGTATGGAACATTATGGCTAGGTTACATTATAAATCTATGATCATATCTGTTATTAGGTTAGTTTATAACATGTGAATAATAGATATTGGATATAATTAACTTCATGATATGTTTTTCATATATACTATACAGAAAAACATTGTATTAATAATATTTTAAGTATATTATGTTTTATGTTAATTAAATAATATGGTAATTAATATATTTAATATTATTTATTATATATTATAATTAAATAAACAATATTATTTCTATTAATACTTTGTAGATATGTCTATGCGCGCACCCGTTACTAGCAACAACCACATTAAATTAATAATGTGTCTGAATACGCTGATAGGCGTAAATTTAAGCACGTACTATAGGGAAAAACATTAATATAAAAAGTATGTGCCTAAATTTACGCCTATCGGCGTATTCGGACACATTATTAATTTAATGTGGTTGTTGCTAGTTAATGGCCAGCGAACAATCCAAACATTTTCGCTCGAGCATTCATAGATTCCTAACTATGAGACTGAGATGAAAAAGTAAGCCTAGTTAACTCAAATATTAATGAGATTTTATGCGAGTTGGTGTCAGTTTACCAACTAAAAGCTAGCAGACTGAATGGCTCCAAGCTCTTCAAAAGCTGGTTCGGCTTACCAGGAATACATGCTACATGACAATGGTGGGAGTAGCAAGTGCTAGTGGATCGTTCATTGTTTATAGTACTCTGTGTTTTAGCAGCTTGGACATTTTACATATTCCAGAAAGCGCCCAGAAGGTAGCCTCTTGTGGGCTTCCTTCCTTCCTTGATTTATAATTACAAGGATTTCTACGAATGGTTTACTTCTGCACTCATCCAGAGCGGCGGGACTATCACAAATCTAAAGGGACCATGGACGAATTGTGTTGTGACTACAGATCCTGCAAACGTAGAATATATTCTGAAAATAACGTTCCCCAACTTCGTCAAGGGTGACTACTTTGTTCAGGCCTTTCGTGACATCTTTGGTTAGGCCTCCATTTTTCTTCAAGATGGCGAGACCTGGAAGCGATGAAGGGCGATGCCGGATAAGAATACCTCCCAGTGCCTATAGTTTGCACAGAAACATAGCCAAAAACTTATTGGGTCTGCGACTTTGCAGTGGAATTTATAAACAGGAGCTTGATGCACCCTTTATTGAGCAGTGCAGAATCGGGGTCGTCAACTTCCAAGACTGTTGAAATCATCATGGCAGCTAGAAATGAAAAATGAGCAAATTTGGCCAAAGTCCAACCAATAACCTATTTCTGGAATGCGATTGGAACCCAATGGCAACATATTTTTCAATTAATTTCGAATTCGATTGGCTTTAATAGTAGTGTCCTGGGGTGGATTGGCAAGTAGTTCAGAACTTGTGGCAATCCGTCCAGGCTCCAGCGCCCACCTTAAAAAAACTATGTCTAGTTGAAAGGGCCACTTGAGAGCGGATTCAGCAGAACCATCATTTTTTTGAGACTTGCAACAGAAGAGAACAAGGTGTTTTCACTCACCCAATGTTGAACCCTTCAACAACATTTTACTCAACGAATTGCAAAATTGCAAGGTACATTTTACTGCTGGAAATTCATAGTTACGCTCGAAATTCATAGTTATGCTCACAGATTTAGGGCTAAGTTTTTTTTATATCAAATCTTTAAAACTAAAATTTTTCAGAGAATAAATTCCATGAACAAACCCTCAGTAGATTCTATTAAAACCATAACTACACCATAACTACAGAGAAAATTTAAATGTCTGCAAATCGAATGAAAGGCTACAATTCATGGGAATTGGGATAAATTATTTACTGTTTTGTTAATCTTTTTGGTGCAAACTATTGTGGAGAACATTCAATCACCATTATTCATGAATCATTCATGCGTTCTTCATTAGCATTTTATTCTTCTGGTTTATGAAAAACATTGTGTGAAACCATGGTCATAGTTATTCCTACAAATGGTAAGAAACCTCCATGGAATTGTGGCTAGTAAGAGATTCTAAAAGTTGGGACTTGTTGTTGAGAGCATGAAAGGAAATGGGATGGTTTGCGGAAATAACTACGAGTGGAACATTCACAATAGTTGAAATCCCTTGAGTAAGAAAGATCCTTTTTTCTCTATAAATTAAAACACTTTTGGGTATTATTTGTAGGTTTTGCAGCTCAGATACGAATCATGTGGAGTTTCAACATCAATAGGTCTTTGGCCCAAGTTTGAGATAAATATACCAGCTAGTAGATCGTTGAAAAAGTCTACAAGATCAATGATCTAGACTTAACCTCAGAAATCAAATGAAATTCCTCTGTTTCTGAATGAAATTTTCAGTTGTTAGATCATGGATCGAAAATACATTTCATGGATTAGATGACTTGTAGTTATACACTTTGACAGGTTGAATAATTGAGTTTAGTTTAGATATTCGTGGAGAATGCAAATGCCTCAATGAAATGAATCCAAATGGTCTCTGCAATATTAAAATCCTATTGACGAGCGAAAGGTACAATTTTTTATTGAAAGTTATATACAAAGTAGTTCTAGAAACAAAACCGTTAATTTTTTTTAACTGATGGGTGGGGATGCCCATCAAATTTGACCCCTGCCCCAGAGTTAGTGTACAAGCTACGGAGTTTGTGCACAACTTGTAAAACAGAACAGACATTTTATAGGATATACGTTTCTAGAAGGCTAATATATTACTCGGCAATTTAGACACTTTTCTCTGGCAAACACAAGCAGATTTTAGGATAGTGATAACCAGGATATTTCTCAGGTTTCAACTAGAATAACACTTTAATGTCACCTAATAATTTTTTTTATGATATTTACCAACATTCAAATGAAAATATTAGCAATCAAAATACTACTTTTATGTCCCATAAATATTTTGTGGAGAAAATCTGAATACTAATACACTTCATATTTACAAAGTTTTAACTAAAACATTAGCTTAATCTCACCTAAAGCTAATGTGGAAAAAAATCTTTATAACAAAGGTTTTTTAACGATATTTAGAGAGTCGCATGCATAATATATAATATAAAGAATAATACAGAGTATGCATGCACGATATTTATAGTTTTATAAATATAAACCTGTCCATTTTCTGTGCTTTTTGGATTCTCAATTCGCTCATCAACAGGATTTTAATATCGCAGAGACCATTTGGATTCATTTCATTGAGGCATTTGCATTCTCCACGAATATCTAAACTAAACTCAATGATTCAACTTGTCTAAGTGTATAACTACAAGTCATCTAATCCACGAAATGTATTTTCGATCCATGATCTAACAACTGAAAATTTCATTCAGAAACAGAGGAATTTCATTTGATTTCTGAGGTTAAGTCTAGATCATTGATCTTGTAGACTTTGTCAACGATCTACTAGCTGGTATATTTATTTCAAACTTGGGCCAAAGACCTATTTATGTTGAAACTCCACATGATTCGTACCTGAGTTGCAAAACCTACAAGTAGTACCCAAAAGGATTTCTATTTGTTAAATTTGTGACAACTAATTAAACTAAAATGGTTTCTTAACCGTAATTGTTGGTTGATTAGGAGTTACTGTAACCGGTGGCAGTTCTTCCGTTAATGTAACTTCTTGACTAAATGTATTTAAATGTATTTGGAGTGGAGCGAGAAGAGTGAATGAGATGTGCGGATGATATGCTTGATTGTAATTTTCATTGTTGAAAGGAATAAGACATCAATACTTTGCCGAGGTGGATGTTTCACTAAATTGGGGTTTTACCACGTTAAAAATCCCGTGTAATATCTGAGTGCATTTTGTCCATTATTGTTTTTAAATTAATGTTATATTTAGACTTAAAAATCAACAAGTGGTATCAGAGATATCTGGTAGAGGAGGCCATGGACCTTAGTTCCTGCCTGTCGCTGACTGCTGGACTGTGGAGAAAGTCGGTGAAGAAAAAAGATCCGGTGCTGGAAGTGAAGAGTTGTGCCTGTGAATTTTCTCATCTGCGAATCGTATAGACAGAGTAGCCGTGAATTGAAGATTCTGTCTGCAGATGAATTTCTCACCGTTGTGCCTGTGAATTTTCTCATCTGCGAATCGTATAGACACAGTAGCCGTGAATTGAAGATTCTGTCTGCTTATGAATAGCTCATCGAGGCCTGGCCATGAAGAACCCTGAAGGGCTCACCGAGGCTGAAGCGTGACCTGGAGACCGTGAAGCATGCCATTGCTGAACGTGAGGATTGGTGGTGAAGATTGCTAAGCCTGCTGGTTGTAACGATGGTGAGGCAATGGAGAATTCAGTCCCCGTGGACTGCTGTAGACGTGAAGATTTGCAGCTGGAATGAAATGAAAGATGGAAGCCGTATGGAGATAAGACAATAATAATAAAAATATTTTTGAGAATTTTATTATTATTATTATTATTATTATTATTGGAAGTATTTGGAATATATATTTATATATTTTTTTGGAAGGCTGAAATTGGAAGTTTTTGAAATAAAAACGGTGGAAGTTTTTTGAAGTATATATTGAAAATTTTGAGTTGAATTCAAGCTGAAAATTTATTGGGTCATTAAAACTCTGGAGTAGTATTTGAAAGTCTGAAACTTAACAAAGTAATGGCAAAAATGTCTAGTTCAAAATTTGAGATTGAAAAATTTAGCGGTAAGAATAACTTTGAGTTGTGGAAACTGAAGATGCGAGATCTGTTAGTTCAGCAAGGGTTGCAGAAGGCCTTAGATGGAAAAAGAAAAAGACCTGTAACTATGCCAAATGATGATTGGGAGGATTTGGATGTGAGAGCACTTAGCACAATTCGGTTATGTCTTGCAGATGATGTCTTGTTTAACATTGCTGCAGAAAAATCAGCAGCAAGTTTGTGGAATAGATTAGAAAACCAGCAAGTTTGTGGAATAGATTAGAAAACCTGTATATGACCAAATCTGTAACAAATAGAATTTATTTAAAAAGATAGTTATATGGTATGAAGATGAAAGAAGGAACAAAGATTGCAGATCATTTAAATGTATTTAATAATCTTATTTGCCAGTTGAATAGTATGGACGTTCACATTGAGGATGAAGATAAGGCTGTAAATCTATTATGCACTTTACCTGAGTCTTGGAGTCATGTCATATCTTCTATTAGTCTTAGTACATCTGACACTTCGGAATTTGACACTGTAATTGGAGCACTGTTGTCTGAGGAATTAAGAAATAAGGCTAATATTGAGTCCTCTACACCTGAAGCTTTGTATGTTAGAGGTCGTTCCAAAGAAAAAGAAGAAAAGTCAAGAGGAACTTCCAGATCTAAGTCAAAGGGCAAAAAGAGCAAACTCAAATGTTGGTACTGCAACAAGACTGGTCATCTCAAGAAAGACTATTGGAAAAGAAAAGAATCTAATGACTCCAAGTCTGAGGCAAATTCAGTTAAGTTTGATTCAGGTATGATTGATGAGGTGTTATCCATTTGTAGTGTTTCGGGATATAATGAAGAATGGTTGTTAGATTCTGGTGCTTTGCACCATGTATGTCCTCGTAAAGAATGGTTTTCTTCTTATCAAACAATTAATGATGGTTGTGTTCTTTTGGGAGATAATTATCCATGTAAGACTCTTGGATTTGGAAATATAAAAATTAAAATGTTTGATGTATGCAATGGTGTGCACTAGACCTGATATTTCACATGCAATAGGTGTTGTCAGTAAATACATGGCAAATCCAGGAAATGAACATTGGAATGCAGTGAAATGGGTGCTTCGATACTTAAGAGGCACAAGCGACTATTGTATCACTTTTAATCGAACCAGTGATTCAATATGCAGTTTTGTTGATTTAGATTTTGCACGTGATTTGGACAAGAGAAGGTCTACTTCAGGTTATGTCTTTACTCTTGTAGGTGGAGCTATAAGTTGGATGTCAAAGCTTCAGGAAACAATTGCTTTATCAACTACAGAGGCTGAGTACATTGCTGCCTCACATGCTTGCAAAGAGGCAATTTGGCTGAAAGGTCTACTTGGAGAAATTGGAAGGTTGCAGAACATGTTTTTTGTGATAGCCAAAGTGATATACATTTGGCTACAAATCCTGTTTACCATAGTAAGACTAAACATATTGATGTAAAATATCATTTTGTAAGGCAAGCCATTAGTGAAGGTGGAGTAGATCTGAAAAAATTCATACTAAGGAAAATTGTGCAGATATGTTTACAAAACCAATGATATTAGAGAAGTTGCGTTGATGTGTGGCTTCTCTTGGTTTAACAAAGAAGTGATGAATAGTCTCGAAAAAGTATTTGATGATTTGTTGTCAAAGTGGAGATTGTTAAATCTGTGACAACTAATTAAACTAAAATGGTTTCTTAACCGTAATTGTTGGTTGATTAGGAGTTACTGTAACCGGTGGCAGTTCTTCCGTTAATGTAACTTCTTGACTAAATGTATTTGGAGAGGAGCGAGAAGAGTGAATGAGATGTGCAGATGTTATGCCTGATTGTAATTTTCATTGTTGAAAGGAATAAAACATCAATACTTTGCTGAGGTGGATGTTTCCCCAAATTGGGGTTTTACCACGTTAAAAATCCTGTGTAATATCTGAGTGCATTTTGTTCATTATTGTTTTTAAATTAATGTTATATTCAGACTTAAAAATCAACACTATTTATAGAGAAAAAAAGATCTTTCTTACTCAAAGGATTTCAACTATTATGAATGTTCCACTCGTAGTTATTTGCTCAAACCATCCCATTTCTTTTCATGCTCTCAACAACAAGTCCCCAACTTTTAGAATCTCTTACTAGCCACAATTTCATGGAGGTTTCTTGCCATTTGTAGGAATAAAGACTATGACCATGGTTTCACACAAGGTTTTTCATAAACCAGAAGAATAAAATGCTTATGAAGAACGCATGAATGATTCATGAATAATGGTGATTGAATGTTCTCCACAATAGTTTGCACCAAAAAGATTAACAAAACAGTGAATAATTTATCCCAATTCCCATGAATTGTAGCCTTCCATTTGATTTGCAGACATTTAAATTTTCTCTGTAGTTATGGTTTTAATAGAATCTAATGAGGGTTTGTTCATGGAATTTATTCTCTGAACAATTTTAGTCTTAAATATTTGATATAAAAATACTTAGCCCGAAATCTGTGAGCATAACTATGAATTTCCAGCCGTAAAATGTACCTTGCAGTTTTGCAATTCGTTGAATAAAATGTTGTTGAAAGGTTCAACATTGGGTGGGTGAAAACACCTTGTTCTCTTCTGCTGCAAGCATTAAAAAAATGATGGTTCTGCTGAATGCGCTCTCAAGTGGCCCTTTCAACTAGATGTAGTTTGTTTAAGGTGGGAGCTGGAGCCTGGACGGATTGCCACAAGTTTTGAACTACTTGCCAGTCCACCCCAGTACACTACTATTAAAGCCAATACAATCCGAAATTGATTGAAAAATATGTTGCCATTGGGTTCCAATCGCATTCCAGAAATAGGTTATTGGTTGGTCTTTGGCCAAATTTGCTCATTTTTCATTTCTAGCTGCCATGATGATTTCAACAGGCCTGGAAGTTGACGACTCCCATTCTGCACTACTCAACAAAGGGTGCATCAAGCTCCTGTTTATAAATTCCACTGTAGAGTCGCAGACCCAATAAGTTTTTGGTTCTGTTTCTGTGCAAACTATGGGCACTGGGAGGTATTCTTGCCACCCCACAGTTATCGAATCATAGTTTGCTACCGCCCAAGGTTCTCAAATCACCAAGCGAGTTCTCATCGACACCCAGTTGTTCCTAATAGATCACAGCAATTAAACTAAAGTCCATAGTAAAACCTATAGAACTTGTTGTTTGCAGAAGGGAAGTCTCTGGCTTTCTTTCTTGATCTTGCTATCCTTGGGGATGAAAAATTTGCTAGTCTGGAATCCGAACCCTAGCGGTGGCAGTGGCGGCCTGCTACAACAGACTTATTCGTATGTGGCCAGTCCGTCATCGCAACTTGCAAGCACTTAGCGTGGAAGCTGCGGGAGCTCCACACCCAGAGATCCAGGGTCGAATCCGAGGCCGAAATTACAGACGTTGTCGAAGCTGTAGCGATGGAAAACATATTCAAGATCAAGAACAATGCGCTCTGTTGCCACGCCCTGGAACAACGGAATAATCCTACGATGCACCAATGTGAATGTCGTGTAACCAACGTCGCTTGGAAGCTCGTGGAAGCAAAAATGGTGGACACGGTCGCCCTTAATCGCTTCCAGGTCTCGCCATCTTGAAAAAAAACGGAGGCCTCGCCAAAGATGTCACGAAAGGCCTGAACAAAGTATTCGCCCTTGACGAAGTTGGGGAACCTTATTTTCAGAATATATTCTACGTTTGCAGGATCTGCAGTCACAACACAATTCGTCCATGGTCCCTTCAGATTTGTGATAGTCCCGCCGCTCTGGATGAGTGCAGAAGTAAACCATTCGTAGAAATCCTTGTAATTGTAAATCAAGGAAGGAAGCCAGCCCACGAGAGGCTACCTTCTGGGCGCTTTCTGGCAGATGTAAAACGTCCAAGCTGCTAAAACACAAAGTACTACAAACAATGAACCAATGAACGATCCACTAGCACCTGCTACTCCCACCATTGTCATGTAGCGTGTATTCCTAGTAAGCCGAACCGACTTTTGAAGAGCTTGGAGCCATTCAGTCTGCTAGCTTTTGGTTGGTAAACTGACACCAACTCGCATAAAATCTCATTAATATTTGAGTTAACTAGGCTCACTTTTTCATCTCAGTCTCGTAGTTAGGAATCTATGAATGCTCGAGCGGAAATGTTTGGATTGTTCGCTGGCCATCAAAGGAAGGATGAATCAACTTCAATGCTCCAGCAGACACTCTCCATTAATTGAAAATGACTTACCACCCACTTCATCCAGCCCAGCGCACAACGACTGATGTTCTATATATATAAATTTATAATAACATAAAAAATTAGAAACTAACAATTTTTGGCTTTGCCCGTCAAATTGACGGCTGGTATTTGAAGGTGAAAAACCCAAATACATCCATACGGGCGTCAATTTTAACCCTTGCTTCGGGGGAGAAAAGTATATTCTTTGAAATGTCTTATTAGAGCTTCTAACTGGATAGAAATGAAATTATTTGCATGTGTAATAAATTCCTTCTAATGTATTATTCTCACTTTCTGCATATATGGATCGGCCCATGTGGGCCGGCAACATTGCTGAATTGTACTATTTGTATTTCCGTTGTATACAGAGTAAAACAATAATCACCTTCTAGATCAATTAAATTTATTCCCACAGTTTGTCTTTTCTCAGCACTAGATGCAAACCTTGAAACGGATCATCATGATCATCCCCGATTGAATATTTCTTCGATAAATCTGTGCCTGAGTGTTCCAGTTTGTATATGAGATCATAGCTTCTTTTAATGTCAATTTTAAAAATATTTCAAGTGTCTTTATAATAGTTTTAAAATTAAAATGAATCTGTAATATTCTTGTTTTTACTTACTTAAAATGACAAAGAGACAAAGACAAAATTCATCTTCACACATCGGGTGCAGCCGTAACCATGTAATATTCTCGTTTTCACTAATGTAATATTCTCGTTTTCACTTACTTAAAAGTGCAGAGAAACAAGACAGACACTTGATTTTTTCTATAATATTTTTGTTGTTTTGGTATATTAATATAGTGAGTGTATTTTAAACAAAACGTTTACTACTTTTTACATTAGTTACTTCAATATTACAAAAGTTACAAACTTTACATCGTGTTAGAAGATCTCTCCCATAATATTCATTATCACTATTATTTTTTGCGGACATGTTACAAACGTTACATCACTTTACAAGATCTCTCCCATAATATTCACTATCACTATTATTTTTTGTCCACATGTTACAAAGGTTACTAAGGTTACATCACGTTACATGATCTCTCCCATAATTTTCACAATCACTATTATTTTTTGCCGACATGTTACAAACGTTACTAACGTTACGTCACGTTACATCACGTTACAAGATCTCCCCCGTACTGAGCTGTAGAGTGCCTCTCCGTGCAACAATCAAAAGATCTCAATAAAATGGTATATAATTCGTATAGAAACTTTTTACCACAAAACCATGGCTATGGCTATCGATTGTGTGAGAAAAATAAGTTCAATGAAAAGGAAGAGGAAAATAGGAAATTAAAAAAGATAAACAAGACAAGCTAGAAATACGGACATGACAAAAAAAAGAAGAAGAAAAAAAGGAATGGATTTCCTTTGGGAATGACAAGACTGTCCATTTTCTACTACTTAGAATTTTATAAGCACCTCTCAATATCTCACGTGTTTGATACTATGTACGTTGGGAAAAAAGTGGCAGAGTGCTTGTGGAAACACCTAAATGAAATCAACACTGAAGCACAATTCAAGTTACAAAGGAATTTCAAGTTGCCAATATGAGGACAAACCTGTGGTTGCATGAAAATAACGCATATGATCATGCTCTATGTATTTTTACATCAACGGAGAGAAAAAAAAATTCATATGATGAAAATCATAAGATTTTCTTCTGGTTTTGGTGCAACCTTTAAAAATTTATTCACAAAAGATGGGTCAGAGTTCTCTGGCCTAAAGACACATGATTGACACAATTGGATAAAGGTACTGTGTATAATGTTAAATTTGTTGTCAACATAATAGTACATTTGTATATATTAATGATATTAGAAAACCATGAATTGTTTAACATTGTTTTATTATGGCGATGTAGTATGTGCTGCCTATATCAATACCAAGCACATTCGATCATGACGTCACACAAACCATTTACAAATTATCAAAATATCTGAGGTATTTTGAATCCATCACGCATACTTCAATAGCTCAACTCTTATTCTCTAAAATGTGTCATTTATGTTCTCTTTATATGGGTTTATACCTATAGTTTTGAGACAAATTAAATATTTATATTGTAGTGCCTGTGACCAATATTTGTAGGTGGGTCTTATCAAAAGAGATACATCAAGATGAATTGAAGTATTGGAAAATGAATGTTTCACTTTTGATGTGTGATATTAAAATGCACTTCTCTTATAAATTTTTAATTTTCAAGAGCATTACCTTATACACCTAGCATTACCTTATACACTTAGTAGAAGAGATTGAACAATGTGGTCCTATCCATATCCGTACAATGTGGAGATATATATGAAGGTTCTAAAACACTTTGTGAGGCAAAGAGCCCATCCAAACGGATCTATGGCTGAGGGGTACATGGTCTTTCATCAATGTTTCATTTGAGTGAGTACTTACCTCAATTTCATTTTGAAGCTCCATGATTTTGGGGTCATAACCAAGATCAATTCTTTGAAGGAGACATACTAGAGGGTCGAGGGTCTCCAAAGAGTATAAAAGGTATACACAATTTTTGGTTTCAATTTTTTTAATCCTAAATCTTGTAAATTTGGATTTAAATAATGATTACTTGTACTTGTAGGTGCTAAGGAGTGGGAGTCATTACATTTGTATGTTGCATACAATTCTGAATTTTTGTTAGAATGGATGGAGGAGTATAATAAACAAAAGAAATTAGAGGATGAAAAGGCATGGGCTGATATATATAATAGACATGGTAAGAACACTACTCGAGGACTCCCGCAATCCATATAAGAAACTTTGGCTAGATAGATGCACATGGAATTGGCTAAAAACCAATGTTGAACATGAGTCAACAAATAAGAAGCATTGTGTGACTCAACAACAACAAGATTTTGTTAGAGGATATGAAAATGGGGAGGTAATTAAAAAATATAAACATTTTAAAGGTGTTTAATAATTTTTTTTGTTTAACTATTTGTATCCTTAAATCTTATTAGTTGACGTGTATATGAACTTAGGTATCATACTACAAAGGAATGTGTAATATTGGTCATCATTTTTCGTATCAGGAAGGTTGCGAGAATCAACAAGCTTATGATTGTGGAGCATCATCATCGTTAGAGTGATGTGGATTCTCGTTCACATGCATATGATAGACACCTTCTCACAAGTATACTTTGTTATCATGGGGTGTTGGAGGATATCATAGAATATGATAGACACCTTATCACAAGTATACTTTGTTATTATGGGGTGTTGGAGGATATCATAGAGTTCGATTTCATATCTTTTAAAAAATTACTTTTTTGTGTTTAATGTTACAATATAATCAAAGTTGTACTAGAAAAACCCATCATGTTGCACAACAATGGATTCAATATGATCAATACTTATGTGTTGCACAGCAATGGATTCAATATGATCAATACATATAGGTTTGAAGCCACCTCTGAACCTTATGTGTTTCCAAATCAATGTGCCCATATATTTCTTGATCCAAATTTAAAACAACCTGGCTGGTCATTTCTGATTGATTATGATCCAAGAGGACGAAGAGTAACGCTTGTTCAATATGTAAAAAACCATGATCTATCTGAAGATTCAAAAGATATTCCTGAACATGTAGATGTTGAAGATGAAGATGTTTATAATTTGAGTAATGATAATGACCATGTTCAAGATGAAGACACTTACTGAAGTTCTAGAAGGACACGAACAATGTGATGGGTATCATGTACATGAAGATGACGAATTTATTGATTTTAATTTACATCCCACCTAAAGGGGATGAAGACCATGAGAAATATGGTATTAATTTATTTATGGATCGACGGACTAGTAATGATGTTGTACTTACGCCTTTATATGAGGAAATTTCATATGGCGATGAAATGGTTTGGTTTTCATGCTCACTTTAAAATGGTTTTTAGAACATAGTGAAATGTAACTCAATCTCTAGAAAATGATTATTGTGTATGTTTTTTAATGCATCAAATATAATGGAAATTATGTTGTTAACATTTTTTGAGTGGTTTTTGAGTGGATTATGATGTAGTGGTGTAGCTTCATAACTTCTTAAGTGGATAAATTTTCTTGTTTCATATTATTTTGTGCTTCTCCAACAATTTGCTTGAAGAACACATTTGATTTGGTGGGGGTAGAGAATCCACCACACCTCAATGATTTAATTAATATGTTGATTTTTTTTCCAGTCAACACCCATGTAAGAAAAATTCAATACCATAAAGATAAAAACTAAAAGTAAAAATGTTAAAATTTAATTATTGTTTATGGTTTTCTATGTTTGAAAAATTAGTCAAACTTAAGTTTGTGTATGTTTTTGTTTAAGTGTTAGTAAATTTGTCTTATGATAATGATATAACTTGCATATATCTTTCAATTAATATTTTTTTTTCATTTTAAGTCATTTGGTTCTTTTGTAAGAATGTTCATAAGGGTACTCCAAGTGCTACTGTGGGAGATTCACAACTATTGAACAATTTAATTGAGATGTTGAAAAATGGGCAAGGGAAGCAAATTACCATTATGGTGCAAGAGGTAAGATTGGGAATTTTACTTTGCGGGTTTAATTATCTTATGTTTTATATTATATTGTTTTAATTTATTCTTTTTAAATGTAGGCCATTTATAAAGTCATTCCATCGCCTAACATGTTGTTTAGTGCATGTTGTAATCACAGATCACATGGGTTACCAATAATACATAATAAAACATACATACGTAACAGAGACAAGAGATAAGAACACGTAGATAAAATAATAGATTATATTAACATGAGAGGGTCCATACAATGCAGAGAACTGAACCGAGTTCTCATCTCGCTCAACAGCCTAATATATACGATTTACAAACAGTTACAAAATAAATACCTGTCGGTTCATTCAACTGACACGACCTTAGGTAGCTGACCTAATCTCTAATTAGTTGGCTGATTGACTAAGTCGGCTATCGTTCAAGTCGACATATCGACTTGCTCCTCCAACATCTCCCCCACGAACAAAACGTTTTTTCGTCCCGAAGAAACAGGAAGGTACCAAAAAATTTCCTTGTCTGTCCAAGTAGTCAAAATTACCAAAATTACCTTGTCTTGGCTGAGGCTCTGGTTTGTTTTGGTGCCATCTTGTCGGTCTGGGGTTCAGTTTTACTATGGTGCTCTTGGTTTTCAGCCATCTGGTTGCTATGAATCTGCTCTCTCTGTTTGAATTGCGGTGAATGATCCTTTGGTGGTTCAGTATTTATAGGGGATGCGTTGGATGTTCTTGTCGATGGGTGTATTAATGGCAGACGTGATGTTCCAGCTAGAACACTTGAGTGCGCGTTAATGGTGATTTGCTTTTGGCGCTCGAAGTCATGAATGCGTGATGGGACTATCGAGGTCGTTGGTCGATGTCGGTTATGGAAATGGTCGATGGTGTTATGTCAATGGGCATGATGTCAGTTGTCGAAGTGGTGATTTCCTGTCATAGTTTTGTGCGTATAACAGTACTATTTGATTTTTGGATTTTCAGGTTTTTATAGTTTTTGTTTAACCGTTATGGTCGTTATATGTTTTTTATTTATTTTAAATGTGGTTGTTTTAGTTTCTGTAGCGTTTTAGTCGGGCTCCATTAATGAGTTTCCGAAATACTATGCCTTGTAACGTCTTTAGTCATACTGATCCGTTGGCATGTATCTCTTTAGTCAATAATAGGTGTTTGTTGTTGGAAATGTAATGGAACTACTACTTCTTGTCCATACACTAGTCGAAAGGGGGTTTGGTCGGTTGAATGTTTGTATGCTGTTCTGTATGGCCATAGTACTGTAGGTATCTTCTCATTGCACTCGTCTTTGTCTGCATTACATATTTTGGTTAGTCCTTTTGTTAATGTTTTTGTTAAATGCTTCAATTGCTCCATTTGACCGAGGATGGTATGCTGTACTCCGATTGTGGTCGATTTGGAACTGGTCTGTTAAGGTTTTGATAGTTCTATTGATAAAGTGTGTTCCCTGGTCGCTAATTAGGGTTAATGGACATCCAAATCTGGTAATGATATTCTCATAGATAAACTTAGCAGTTATTATGTACCTTGCACCTGTTCTTTTTGCTGGTATAGGAAATGGTCCTATGAAGTCGATGGCCCAAATTTCAAATGTCAAACTTGGGTTTACCGAGATCAAGGGCATTTCTATGCTAGGCAGGGGTCGACCTAGTCGTTGGCATCTGTCACATTGGCTTATAAAGTTTTTGCAATCTTTTTGAAGTGTCGGCCACCATAACCCTGATTGTTGGATTTTCTTTGCAGTTGTGTCTGCTTGGAAATATCCTCGTGTAGGTCCATAATGTGCTTCATGCATAATGTTGTTCCTTTCATGTTCTAGTACACACCTTCTAAGGATGTCATCTAAACCCATTTTGTACAGGAATCCATTTATGAGGCTATAAGGTGCAACTTTCATGGCTAAGATTTGTTTCTTTTTGGTTCTCATGCCTTCTGGTGCTTGTCCATCTTCTAAAAACTGAGTTATTTCCTCTAATTCTGCGAGGTCTGCTTCTATTTGAAATAGATGTGCATCTGGTAAGTCGTCTTCGACTCCTGTCGATTCCTCTCCTGTGTCGATTCGAGATAAATGGTCGGGACCGACATTTAACTTACCTGGTCTGACAACAACTTCGAACTCAAATTCTTGGAATAGAAGTAGCCATCGAAAAATTATTCTATGGTGTAGAGGCTTATTCACAAGGTATTTTAATGCCTGATGATCAGTGTAAAAGATAAATGGATTAGCTAGGAGATAATATCGATATTTTTGTAGTGCAAAGACCATTCCTAATGCTTCTCTTTCTGTCGTCGAATAGTTTCATTCAACTTTGTTTAGTTTTCTGCTACTGTAAACTATAGGATAATCCATTCCATCATCTCCTAGCTGAGTTAGGATTGCTCCTATTGTAAACCTGATGCGTTGATGTGGACATGGAATTTAGTTGACCCATTTGGAAACCTTAGGATTGGTGCTTCGACTAGTTTTCTTTTTAGTTTTTCAAATGATATGTGACATTCCTCTGTCCAGTTGAATTCTTTATCTTCCCTTAATAGTTCTTCTAGTGCATAGGTCATATCTGAATAATATCTTATGAATTTTTGGTAATAGCCTGTGTGGCCAAGTAACACCCTAACTTGTTTTGAGTTTACTGGTGGTTTGAGGTCGAGGATAATTTTGATTTTTTCCAAGTCGGTCTTAATGCCTTCCTTACAGACAATGTGTCTTAACAATATCCTTATGGGGGTCACAAATATGCACTTCCTGATGTTTAAAGCTAACTGGATTTGTCGACATCTTTCCAACATAAGCCTTAGCCACTTGCAATGATATTTTAACATGGAGTATATTGTCCAATCATCAAAGTATCCTGCCATGGTTTTGTAAATACATTCTTGGAATGTTTTGACCACAATTCTAGAGAATACTGCAGGTGCATTCTTTAATCCAAAAGGCATAACCTTGTAAGCAAATGAGCAAAATTCACATACAAATGTTGTCTTTTTCTGATCTTCTTTAGATATTAGCACTTGCTTATAACCTGAGAATCCATCTGTAAATGAGTAGCATTCATGTATTGCTACTTCATTTAAGATTTCATCTGCATAAGGAGTTGGAAATGGGTCTGTTAGTGTCACTTTATTTATCTCCCTTAAGTCAAAACAAATTCTTAATTTGGCCGGATCATGTTTCTTAGGTTGAACAACCATTGGACTTGCCCATTCTGATTGGTCAATAGGGTAGATGATGCCTACTGCAAGCATGTTATCAATTTCATTTTTGACTATCTCTTTATATTTATGAGCTAGCTTATATGGCCTTTTCTTCACAGGTCGGACATCAAGTTTAGTGTCAATTTTCATTTCACCCATTTCGTGGACTAAACCTTTGAGATCTGTATAATATCAGGCAAACACATCCTAGAACTCTTTTAAGAGGTTCACTATTTCCGTTGTTTGCTCTTCACTCCAGTAGTCTCCAATCTTTGCCATTTTTGGTCGGTCATCATTTGAGATGTCGAATTCTCTAGTTTTGACCTTAGCATCTAGCCATTCTGGTGCTTTGGCTTCATTGATTGGTCGACTTCCTTCTTTAAACTGTGAGAATGTAGTAGGGAAGTCGGCTGCAGTCATTCGGTCGGTATCGTCCTTGTCGGTTGTTCCAACTTTGAGTGCTATGCGAATAGGTTTGGTCGTTTCGACATGGTTTGATTTCCATCTAAAGATTTTCCCTTCATTATTTTCATTTTCCAACTGTAGTCTTGTCAACTGTGGCATTGTCCCGGTTTGTATATTGTTATAGTCAATTGTCTGTCGGTTATCTTTTAAGGGTTTGTTTTCTGTCGACTGTATAAATTCGTGAATATGCTTTGCTGTTTCGACCAAATTCTTATTTTGTGGTATAAAGTTGAAATCGTTGATAAAATTTTCTCTGAGTTCATGCCATAGGAATGTTTCACCTCGGGCTTCTTCCATCTTATACCATTTTTTTGGGAAGTCGGTGAGGGTTTATGGGAATAGATGTGGCCATGCACGTTCATCTTTGTAGCCAAGTCTTCTCCATTCTTTTTCACATGTCTTAATATGGTCTTCTGGATTCTATCCTCGAATGAAAATAGGTATCTGAGCTTGCTTGGTTAACTTCTTTCCTCCAAACCTTTCTACAAAGTAAGTCGAAGATGTTGTCCAGGTCTGCAGTCTTGTCTGATGGGTATCCCACCATCTAGCAGCTTGTCCTGTAAAAGTCTTTACTAAACTTTGTAGTTGACCATGTTCACCAATATTTTTGGACACTTGTTCTATGTGCATGACTGGTGATTCTCTTTCCTTATATCTTGGTATTTGTGTATTATTTACATTTGCAGGTTTTAAAGTAGGGTATTCCCTAATTTTTTTCTCAAATATTTTTGGTACAATGGACACTATGAAGCACTGTTGGGTGGGCTTTTTCTGTACTTTTTGGATAGTCTAGCACTCTCTTGCTTGTGTTTCATAGTTCTTGACTTCCCAATCATATAATTCTGCATCTGAGTTATATCCTACTGAGTCTTGGTTGCCTAAATGAAGTTCTCCATAGATATTAGGTTCTGTATAATCTGCATTATTTTGTATCTGATAAAGTTGTCGGATATCAACTTCTTCATCGATAGGTTTTGTCCAAGGTTCTCCTTGGGATGGATGAATAGGTACAATGACCTTTTGTCCGTTTCCTTTAAATTTTATTCTCTCTTTATCTAAGGATATCGACGCTTTCATCTTTCTTCCCCAAGGTCGACCTACTAACGCTGGGAAGGAGCTAGATCCTTCCTTAGGGTCAATAATTTCAAAGTAGACTTTGGTTGATATTCCCTTAATTGTGGTGTCAACACTTTTCCAGACTCCAATAGGTTCAATTAGGCCTTGGTCGGCTAGTTTCAGGTATATACCTGACTCATATAGTCGAGGTCTACCTAGTTGTTCCCAAGTGTCACAAGTCATGATGTTTACTTGTGATCCAAAGTTGAGCACAACTTGTCGGACATGGTATCCTTCAATTTCCAGGTCGACAAGTGGGTTGGCATCACTTTTATCTTTTTGATTTAGAATACAGATATTCTTTGTTTGTTTTTCGTTGTTGTTATGTTTTATTTCATATAATAAGTCGATGAATTGAGATACTGAGTTATCTTTCTGTACTAGCTGTATTAATTATTTGATTGTGTTATGTCGATTGTCATTTGCTTCTTCATGTCGTGCAAATTCTTTAAATGCATTTGTTGCATCTTTATATATTTGTTTTTCTTTAACCGGATCAGGGTAGACATTCTTTTATTTTATTTTGCTGATTCATGGGTTATCGCTTCCTGTTTTTGTCCCTTGTCGGGTTACGATATGCAAATTATTTGTATTTATTACATCATTTTTTTGCACACATGACAAGACATTAACATTTTTATTTTTATTTTTATTTTTTAGCATGGTAGGGCAATCCTCTAATGAGTGATCCCCTACTTCGCAACTAGTAAAAAATTTGAGGTCATTTCTATCCTTGTATGGACAGTCTGCATGTCGGTGTCCCTCCTTATAACATGTAAAACATTGGATGGGTCGACGTGGTCAGTTGTCTCGATTCCCAGAGAATCGAACTTGACCTCCATAGTCTCCACGTCGATTGTCATATCGGCGCTTGTATCTTCGACCTTCGTATCTTTGATTGTTCTGATCGTTTGGCACGTGGTTTTGCTCATTACTTTATGCAACTGCGTTGGTCTAATAGACTGCATGATAATTTTGTCGATTCTTGAGATTCAGATGGCAGTCGACTGTGTTATGATTTTTAGTTTCGCAGATTGCACACCAAGATGCCTTGCCGTTCTTCATGTTGAACGGGCAATCTTTTGTCGAGTGGTCTCCATGCTCTTGGAAAATGTCACAAAAACATTTCATCTGCATGAATCGAATGTCCCGTCAGCTGATTTCCTGTCGATAGTTGTTTTTTGAATTTCTAGCCGTCGAGCACTTCATGCACCAGATATCCTGACTTTTGAGGTTTAATTCTTTTAATGACTTCTATATGCTCTCAAGCTGTTCTTCTATTATGTGATCAGTGGAGTATGCTGGTATGTCCTCATCCATTTCTACTTGGAGAGCTTTTGTAAGCACATCTTCGTAAGTCTTGAATGTCTCCAGGCTTATGTGTCGGTGAATTTTCTGTGATAAAACTACAAGAAACCACTAGATTAATAACTGTTCGTCAATGACATAGTCCAATTGGCTAAGAAGGTCTTTCCATCGTTTATCGTAATCGCGGACAGTTTCTCCTGGCTTCTGTGATGTTGTCTTTAGTTTATTTAATGCCAGATGTTTTGCATCTGGAGTTTTGAAAAATTATAGAAATTGCGCTTTGATCTCAGCTTTGGTTGCTCGGGGTGTTCTTTCAGAAAATGTCATGTACCAAGTTAATGCCCTTTTCCTCAAGGCACCAACGAACTCCGCCATCTGCCTGTCTTCATCCGTAACTTGGTTAGCCTCCCAAGTCGACTCATAGACGAACCAGTGTCGTCTGGGGTCCTCATCACCCTCATATAGGGTAATGTGTGCTGACCCGTGACCCATGTCGGAGTCACTATCACTACTTTCTTCAGGAGGTGGCAGTGGTGGAGGTGGTGGTGTGGGTAGTGGGGTTATTTGCTTAGTCATCTTTGCGGAACTATCGTTGACGGAACTCTCGTTCCTGTCGTTTGTTTTTGTTGTTTCCTCTTCGACCAACAGTCGATTAGTGTCGACTTCTTCTGTTGATGTCCAACTACAATTATTTATCCGCAGTTTTGAATGTTTTGTGTCTTCCAAAGCTGTATTTGGCAGGGAGGGTGCTCCTTCATGTGTCGGTAAAAGTAAGTGGATACTTCGGTTGGAGGGTACCGCTTGAAGCGTAACCCAATTTCCTTCTTCTGGTCAATGGATAATTAGATGTCTACCCGTGTATGTTTCGTCATCTAGTCGAATCCATATACCAAAGTCACCAGCTCCTAGTCTGAGGTTCTCTTCGACAATAGCTTGTATCCGGGTACGCGGATCTGTCAGAGGTTTTACTTCCTGGGGAACTTCTAATTGGAGAGCTTTTGGCTGCTCTATCCACAATTCTTCTTCCATAGGGGACGTCTTTTCTTCCACGCCTTCTTCTTGTCGGTCATGACCCGACTCTGACGGATATCTTTCCTAGTTGGTCACCCTAGTACTCATTTCTCTCTTCAGTGCTAAGGCTCTTTCTCTTCTTTCTTCCCTACTTTGTAGCCTCCTCTCCCTCTCTATTTTCTGGAAGTCCGCCATACCTTTATGTGACACTGTCTTCTTGATTTTATTTTTTAGGTTGAATTCTCATTACTAGTTATTGGTATCTCCTTTAGTTGACTAGAATCCACTCCACTTTATTCCGACATATGACCAGCTACCCCCCCATAGCCTACCCGACGCTTTAGAAATCCTGCATAGTTTGGTCTAATTGCTTAGGAAGTATTCCCACTCCCTTTCGGCAATGAATTTTTCCCACCTCTTTTGCTTTTCCGCCTAGTTAGGGTTTAATGGCGGTCCACGAAGTGATGGACGGGGTTCGACAATATGACCCACTCCTTTCTCGATTGGGAACTTAAACAACAAGGTCGGTAAAGAACACAAACATTGCTCGTTGAGGTTTGTGTAGAATTTATTTTTGATGGTTTCCACCGTATTCCTTTCTTCTACTGTTTGCTCCTCGCAGAATTCATCGGTGATTTTTTTGAACCACTCTGACAAGTTTGTTCTTCCCTCGTGAATCAATTTTTCTAGTAACTATTGATCTTTAGTCCCTTTCGGCTTTTTCATCCAGGAGTTTCTTCAAAAGTTGGGGCACTGATTCTACAAACTTCTCATGTGTCTCTGTAAAGAATATTTATTTTGCTTGTGCGGTCATCAATCCGTTTCTTCGTGCGTAATTCTACAAATAATTTACTACTTTATGCTCCCACTAGTCCTTAATCTCCTGTTCTGATATCAGCTTCTTGCATACATCTTAGACATGTACTACCGGCAACGGAACCAATGTTGTAATCTCACAGATCACATAGGGTTACCAATAATATATACTAAAACATACATACGTAACAGAGACAAGAGATAAGAACATGCAGATAAAATACTAGATTATATTAACATGAGAGGGTCCATACAATGTAGATAACTGAACCGAGTTCTCATCTCGCTCAACAACCTAATATATACGATTTACAAACAGTTACAAAATAACTACCTGTCGGTTCACTCAACCGACACGACCTTAGGTGGCCAACTTAATCTCTAATTAGTCGGCTGATCGACTAAGTCGGCTATCATTCAAGTCGACATACCGACTTGCTCCTCCAATAGTGCATATAGTATTATGCAAAAGGTAGCATCTCATCATAGATTTATTGTGGTTTTAATTAACTTATTTTTCTTATTAATAATATCATCTTAATATTTATGCATTTACCACATACACAATTACTATAGTGAATACAATGGTTTTGCATCTTGTTGGTGTACAAGATCCTACTATCCCTTCTAATGCATCAACCATTATGGTAAACATAAGATTCACTATGAGATTTATGTGTTCTTAACTATGTTATTTTCCCATATTATATTATTTTATTTATATGCTTGTGCCTTGTAAGATGTTTCTAGAATAACTCCAACACACTTGCAATCTATTAACAAGGACAATCATTCCATGCCCTCTATCTCCAAACTAGAAACTTTGAACACATAAATGACTTCTAAGGCTCAAGATCATAACCTGCCTTCTTCAACCAACATGGATTCGTCTAGTGTTCCAATTGAATTGAGCATGCTAAGAACAGTTAGGAGTACAACACAATTGAGAAATAGTTTGTCAGATGTGGGATCAGTAAGAATTATCCCACCAACAAAAAAAAAGTTTCCTTGAGGAGTCTCATAGAATCACAAGAAATAATACTAAGGATCCTACCGAATACTCTTGAAAATGATCAAATTAGGATAGAATTACTTGAACAATTTCAACAATCGGAGACATAATTATTGGAAAGTGAAGGGCTTGACTCAGATGAAATGGTAAATATCTTCTAAATATATATTCTCTAATTTTGATTATTATTTGGCAATCTAAATTTCATTTTTTTCATCTCAAATTTTTTAATACATAGCATTTTCTCAAATTCCAAAACTTTATTCCATCTCTAAATACTTCCAGTTTTCAAGTTCCTAGTTCAATTTTTTAATTTCATATTTGGCATGTAGGAAAATTATTCCAAACTCTAGAATGATTTAATATTTTGGTTTCTTTTGTAAAAACTTTACATTCAAATTTATTTGCATAAAATAAATGACAATGTGATGAATGTACCTATAGGGGAATCCTATTCAACCCCTAAGACTCCAACAATTTCCTCGGTGACAACAAAGGGATTAAAAGAAGTCACAATCTTTCTAACATCCGAAGGAAATGTCTGAATGATGAAAATGGGTTAAAATTATACCATTTTATCTTTCGATGTGTAGAGAAGTTGTTTGGTAATACAATCCAGGTGGACTGAAGAAAAAAACTCCAAGTTAAGAAAGAGGAACTCTTCAATGACGCCATAAAAACCTTTGGGAATCGTGGCTTTAATAAGGAAATTATTTTCGATATTGCTCGAAAAAACATTCAATCCAAAAGGGACAACATAAGGTCCAAGATAAAAAAATACTTGAGATATCCATGCTTATATTGGATCACATATCAAACAACATGGGATGAAATTATAAATGCTTCGAAGTTTAAAAGGAAGTCCCATAACAATTCAAACTACATGCCTTCTGCACAAGAAGGAGATAAAATATGCCTTTGTGATACTTCAAAAGCGACTAAAGCTAGGGTGTCAAGTATTGGATCCCACAAATTAGGATCTGGTGGGTACACCAACATTCATGGAAACTTGGTAAGTATTTTTTTTTCACTTACTTTATCCTCTATTTCAAAAGAACTTGAAAATTTATGAGTAATTATAGAATATGGATTTTATTACTTTTTTCATGTAGGATGATTATTTTGAAAAGGAATCTACCGAGGAGGACTTGAAATATGCTTTATTACATAGTTCTTTAGGCCTCCAACAACATATGCTAGACCGAGAGGAGAAATTGATCACTGGGAATCCATCTAATGTATGTTATTTAGAATATTTGGTGAATTATGTGATAAGTTAATGGAAGAAAGCATGTTAATATAATAAGTTAAAATTTGTTGTGTATGGAAGGACGAGCAACCAAATTCATTTGGAGAAGGATATCCGAATGAGAATGATGAGATTATAGAGGTAAATGATGATATGTTTATTACACACAATGAATCAATTTCCATCCTTGAACCTCACAATAAACCATCCTTCCATTCCAACAAACTAGAGAAAAAGATAATGAGCATGCCGCATCAACAATCACAGTAGTGCCTCATAGAAAGAGGAAAAAAACAAAAAGGATTGATATCAATTATCTATAATAAGTTTCCATTATAGGTACATTTCAATCCTTTTATAAATATTTGTTTCAAACTTTGTCATATCTTCATAGCATTGGATTCTAGAACCATACAATATGCCTTGAAACTTCTAATTTTGAGAAATTTGGTAGAATTTGATGAAATATGTTTACAAGGATAGTGGTTTGGGTTCTATTTAATGAGTTAGAAAATGTAGATAACTTGTAATATGTCATTCATTTTACATAGGTTTACATTAAATATATTATTTGATTTATTATTTTATTATCTTACATATGTCTTGTATCTTTTAGGTTGCAAGAGAAACATCAAGAGTATGATGTGCTTTCGGATGACCATTTTTTGAACGATAAAGAGATGAAAAGCATTGCCGAGAAATTTTGTTTACAAATTCTAGTTTCTTCATAATTTGTAATTAATTTATGGGGCGATTTTTCCAGACTATAATTTGTTTTGAGGATGTAGTGTTTGGGAAATGTAGCATGGCAATATTTAATAATGAATATGACATACCCATGGTATGTATTTTTTCCCATGGATAAACTATCCAAGCATCTTCTAAATAAAAATATTGAACATAATTATAGTAATATTGTGATGCTAGTAAAGTTACTTGTTTATTATGGTTCATTATTTTTCTTCTTAGAGTTTTGTTTTTAAATATGATACAAATTAATCAATGTTATAATGTGTACTATTTGGGAATATTGAATTTTTAAAACCAAAATCAATAAACAATTAGATTTTTAATACCCTTATAGTCTATATAGAGACCAAAATAAAATTTTCTATTAAGAGGCAACAATAATTGTATTCTATATTGTCTTTATAAAGACAATAACTTGAGACAATAATAAAGACACTATTTGAGACAATAATAGAGACAATAATTGTATTTTATATTTCCTTTGTTGAGACAATAATTGAGACACTAATAAAGAAAATAATTTTATTTTATATTGTCTTTATAGAGACAATAAATCAGACATTAATTAAGACAATAATAGAGACAATAATTGAGACACTAATTAATACAATAATAGAGACAATATTTGAGGCACTACTAAAGACAATAATAATTGTATTTTATATTGTCTTTATACAGACAATAGTTTAAGACAATAAGTTAAGACACCCGCTTAAAGACAACTTTTAAGACAATAAACAACTAGTTTTTGGTATTAAGTTGAGACAATTCATACAAATATTGTTACAAAACCCCCTTGTATGTAGTAGTGTCAATGTTGTCATCCTCTCTTTTTTCTTGAAAAAATTGCAAAAAAAAAAAAAATCCTCCAGTTTTTTTTGGCTATGAAAGGGCTCTGATACCAAATGATGTGCACCTTAATATATAAAAGATAAATCCTTAAATTCAAAAATACCACTATGCATTTGTATAATAAACATTAAAGACTGACACATTAATGTAGAGAAGACCCTTGAGGTATGGTACTACTGTTTATTATTCTTTATGGAAGTAATCACTCCAAAAACCATGTTTGTTATAATAGAATACTCACATCAAACCTCAAATTACTCAATACAATGATGCTCATGTGTATTTATACTATTTCATGAGCATATTCCAACTACCCCTTATTAATGTATTATTTCTTCTAACTACCTAGTAGGCATATTTATTACCCATTAAATACCAAGTGGGCCCATCCACATTAAGTTCATTATTCCCACTTTACATTCATTATGCCCTTGTGTAACTACATAGGGACCCCATATTATATTCCCCAAGTACATTACATTATGGAGTTTCCATGATATCATACTTTGCTCCTCTACTAACAAACATCAGTAGACCTGATGGAGATATTTGAATTCTCCTACAATTAGGCTAAATTTCTCTAAATT
Organism: Pseudotsuga menziesii; assembly: GCA_001517045.1. NCBI lineage: Eukaryota > Viridiplantae > Streptophyta > Pinopsida > Pinales > Pinaceae > Pseudotsuga > Pseudotsuga menziesii. The sequence continues at coordinate 1,046,447 of LPNX010476696.1, read as the reverse complement.
TCCCTTCCCATTTTTTTCAATTTAAATAAATACATGTGACCTTGGTGCATGGGGAAAATAAATTTTTTATCACCAAGTAGAGATGATGTCTACTTTTCAAGAGAAGATTAACTTTGTCCAGGTGATAAGGTGTGCTTCACCAACTTTAGTTTTGGTATGTCTAAATGAACACCCTTTTCGCATGTTTGTATGAATGGATTTTTCTTAACTAAATTTTTTCATCACCTAATTGTAATTTTGAGATGTTCAACAATCCAACCATTCAGAAATATTATAACTTTTCCATTGTTTAAATGTGAGTTGAAGATGAAATTTTTTGCATTTATTATATTCCCCTTTGCTTCAATCATGACCCATAAGTAAAGAGAGTTCGTAGTAATTGGTGGGTGTGTTTATTTTTTGTCATGCCCAATATGTTATCATAAAAATTCATTGTAAGCTATTTCTTATATACAATCCATATAGAGAGAATTCATTGATTAATAGGTAATGAAGGCAAAACCCAAAATTCTAACTAAAATACCAAATGTCTAAAGTTGAATGGAATCTAATATAGTAAACTCACTCTCAAACAAAGAAAAAATGTGATAATTTAGAAAATCGAAGAAAAAGAAGAAGAGTGAAATCTATTATATATATATGCTCAGCACCACGGTGTGGTTAACTCAAGTATTTTTTTAGAGTTTAGCGATTGATAGGGAGAAGATCCAATTCTCCCTCCATCCTTTTGCAATTATCTAGATGGGACTAATCAATGGATTATGCCTAACTTCCAAATATAAAAATTCACATCGAACATATAAGAGGAAAAACCAACAAACAATTGATGTTATAAATGTACTAAATGTATAGTACATGAAAAAAACAACAAAATTTCAAGACATACATAACACAATTATGAAAATGCACAAATCACAAGAAAAAAATGCCAAATCAAAATTAGAGGGAAATTCAGAAACAAGTAGGATTTATTTATCTCTACCAACATTCCTCTTTGTACAAATGTGGCCAATCAAGAATTTGAAGGCATAAAAGCATGAATTTATTTCAAGGCATTCAACTTTTTCATCAAGCATTTATTTGCATACATTAATTTGTACAGAATATTCTCGCAACAATACATATTTTAATACTATAATACATAATAAAAATATGTTATAGACTACCAAGCATGACATAAATACAAAATTGATATCTAACATAGAAAAAACCAATAGACACGAGTTGCATGCAGCTTAGTCCGTGCCTTCTAGGCTAAGAAATAAATAGATTAAAAAGAACAAATTATTGAACACCAAATCATTGTTAATGAATAAATTATATAAAAGAAAAAAATCATTATTTAAGACACATTTTCTACGTAGAAAACCAATCAAATATTCCCATTGTTTCATTACTGAATTAGATTAACAAAAAATCAATAGATTCCTACTATCCATCCATCAAATTTAGAAAAGATTCTTATAAACAATAAATTGATTATGAAAAATATACTAAGAATTCTTAAACAAGAACTTAATTATGAGAGATCTAGTAAGAATGCACAAGAGACTCATAATTTAAGAACATTTATGTCATTAAAACCACTCTATTAAAAAGTTAGAACCACTCTATTATAAGTTGGAAAGAATGAATGCATTAGCTGTCATATGGAGGAGTTGTGGCTCCAATTATTGTTTGATTAAAGCAATATATGTGAATTTTGAACTTAATTTGATTAGTAATGTTCATATAGGATTAGATCACTTTGAACCAACATGTTTGAAGCGAACAAAAAGTGTACTTTGAACCAATATTCTTGAAGCTATAGAATTCAAATTGAAAAATCCAAATCCAAATCCTCCACTAACATATTTTTAGGGCCTTCCATCCATATGAGTATTAGCTGAGACATTCACGTTGTGCCTAAATGCATTGGAATTAGGAATAATACAAAGAAAGAATACGCACTTGAACCAATATGCTTGAAGTCAATAATAGAGTTTCCATTAGTAAAGTCTTCCTGCATATGACTAATAACAAAGACATTCATGTTGTGTTTAAATACATTGGAATTAGGAATAAATGCAAGAACCTGGGTAACATATCTTCACACACAGTGCATTTGTTTCCATTTGTTTGAGTGGGATCCCTCGGTCTTATATGCAATCGTCTGTTTTAGAGTTATTCCTCTTTAGTTGAAAGAGAAATCCTTTAAAAAGATGCAAAATCATCTATCTAGAAAATTGAACCGCAACCTAAGAATGCTTGAGGAAATTCCCCAACTTTCCTGCAAACTATTCCACCATACTTGTCATATGCGAAGACTTTCATATGGATCTGCACAGACTCTTTGTTTTTTTTTAATTGAAATTGAGATCCCAATCAATACTACAACAAGATGATTATGAAGACTTCTCTAAATAATATTTTGTTGGTATTGTTTATTGGTGAGCTTGGGGAGGTTGACTAAGTTCTAAGTTGTTTAGAAAGATTCCATTCTTAGAATAGCTACATAGACTAGGAAATACCGAAGGTAGTATGATATTTGCAGTGTAGCCCCTCCAAGTATGTTATGCCATAAAAAAATCCATGTTCTGTTTACAATAGCTACAAATTTCATTTTACAACATGAAAACAAAGAAAAAGTTAATATGACATCTTCATCACAATGATTTCCTTTCCAAAGAGAAAGCTTAATTTTTTTAAATAAATATTTCTTAATATTTGGATCGCTTTAGTAGAGTCATTAGTTTGTTATTGACAAAGGAACAATTTCTCAAAGTAAATAATCATCTATAGTTCACATGATCTTGCAAGTTGGAGGTAAGTGGATGCCTCAACTTGTTAAGTGCCATTGATTTATGATTTCCTATTGAAAACCAACCTTTAGAATGTCATGGATCTTCCTTCAGGGGAAAATTCTTCTTAATACTTCCTATAACATAATTTTTTTCTTAAAATATCATAAATCAAGTCCAAGGGGAAAATTCTTCTTAATACTTCCTATAACATAATTTTTTTCTTAAAATATCATAAATCAAGTCCAATGGAGAAGTGTAGGGGAAACTGTTGAAACATACATTTTTGCATGCATAAGGCTTCATTGGTGTTGTAAGGATGCCTTTATGATTAGTTTCTAGAGTTTTGTGTTGTAATATCCACAAAGAGTAGGCTATCAGTAAAATCATAGGCAATGTAATCACTTGATTGAATAATAACTTTGGATCGATGCAACTTAGATCCATCTTAACTACATTGTAATGTAATGCAATGTAGTTTAAATCATTAGCAAGTTAAGATGGATATAAGCTAGTTAAAATATGATGCTAGAAGCTATGCTCTCAACATTGATGGACGCTAAAAACAACTAGATGAGCATCTTATAGCTTGCAAGTACCCTGCCATGCATTACACCTTGCACTCAAGCTTGCAAAACACACTCTCGGTTATACTAGTCTAGCTGATGCAGATTCACATAATAATTGCGATGTCCTTCGGTAGACTTTCTATTGGTTGCTTTCTACATTTTACATATATCCATTGGTTAGTACTAATCTAGGCAGAAGGAATACCAATCGTACGTTTCACTTTACTTATTTCCTTGGCTTGACTTGGCTAGTTATCAAAATGATACCAATCAATATGTGAAAGTTGAATTAGTGTCAAAATAACAAATTTGACATTGGCATTCTCTGTTATTACTAAGATTCTAAGCTATAATGGTTATTATATTTTTTGCTTAGTTTTTAATTTTAGTTTTCATTATATATAAGTTTTTCAAGGTTGTTGTACTAATTGATTTTAGTTTGAGTTCAGATAAATAATTGTTATTTTTATTATTATGTATGTTTAATTTTAATAAGTGATCTGTTAAGTTTATGATGTATATATTGTTTTAATGCCTTTATCATTAGTTGCTAGAGTTCTATGTTGTAATATCCACATAGAGAAGGCTATCGGAAAAATCATAAGCAATGTAATCACTTGATTGAATCATACCTTTGCAACGATTCAGATTAGATCCATCTTAACTAGATTTAAACTACATTGCATTACATTAGATCTAGCTTACATTGTAAGGTAGCATCATATTTAAACTAGCTTAGATCTATCTTAACTAGAAGGCTATCGTTGCATCGCTTCAAGAATCATATTTAATGTGTAAATGTGGAAGAAGGGTTTGCAGCTAGAGAGATTTGATCCCTCCTAGATTAGGTCATGGTAGATCCCGAGTTAAGATAAATCTAGGGTCGTTAATATATTTTAAAAGTCCATTAAATCCTTTTTAATAGCATGTAAAGTTTATTTTTTTATGCTATATTTAGTTCTATATTTAATTTTTATTATAGTTTTTTTATAATATGTAAAATTTAGTTTTTTATACAACCTTTAGTTTTATAATTAGTTTTTTTAACATAATTTTTAATACTAAGGTTTGTTTTATAACTATTTTTTCTTATTTTTTTTGTGTATATTAATTTTGTAAATATAGTTTTGTTGTATTCCTAAAATTAATTCTTAATATAATTAAATGTATTCCTAAAATCAAATTTTAATATAAATAAATGTATTACTAATATAATAGTGATTACCTTTACATCGATGGAGCGATCAGATGATCGAATTTTAGGTAGCAGCCTCTTTGATTTAGCGCAATGAATTCTTTGATTAGCTTTTCAGAGAATTTGATTACCTTTGTAGAAATCACTTGATTGAGGTATATATATAATTTTTATTTTTAATTTAATTAATTATTAATATTTTATTGAATTCTACATTAACGTCCCATACTAGGTTGTAGGGAGCCTTTTTCTAGGCAATAATCAAAATTGCACTTTAACTTATTTTCTATATTATTAAATTTGATATTTACCATTTGACAAATAACTCCCATAACCCCAATAGTGTTAGTACATATGATGTTATTTAAATTATTGTAATAATATGATACTTAATCAAACAATAATATGACTAAATAAAACAATGTTGTTGAATTGATTTTATCTCATTACTTAACCATGTAAATTTTACTGAAATAATATCCTTAATGTCTTTGAATTTTGTTGTTACATTTTAATTAATAATTAATTATATTAAGAATAATTCCATCATATTATAATATTCTAGGAGTATGTTGTTTAATTAATTTATTATGTTCAAATTAATACACAAATATTATTATTCAATTAAATAGAGTATTAATTAAATAAAGTATTGTTTAATTAAATTTTTTATAACATAATAATTCTTTATAAATTAATGATTAACTAAAAGCAATGTAATTTTATTAAATAGGTAAAAACTAAATTAATAACATTTAATCAAAAATCTATATTTTGTGGAGAGTGATTTTTAAATAGACATATTAATTAAATTAGTTTATTTAAAATATTATTGTTTAATTTTTTTTGTTATAATAGAGTGAAGTTGTTGATTAGTTGTTATTGCATAGGGATCTTAAATTAAAAAATAGTGCAATTTAATCTATATTTTTATTGTTTAACTATTATTATTTTTAAATAGTATTATAAATTAATTAAATATGATATTTAATTAATTTATAATACCTTTGAGATATGTAAATGCAATTTTCTGAAAGATTTTATTAGATTGTAATAGTGTAAAACTTAATAAAGGCTATATTGGATTGCAATGTTGTTGTCACATAAATGTTTAGTTTGTTATTTGGAATGTTTCTCAACTGTTCTGTTATCTTTGGCACTTTCTCTAATGGTATTGCCACATAGTGACTTTTATCAACTGCTACATTGGATTACAACATTCATCAAGTGTTAAGTTGGATTGCAACATTCATTCATCGCCATGATGCATTATGCTTATATTCCTTAATGGGTTTTGTCGCATTATGTGATAAATTCTAATGTTTCACAAGGGTTAGGTTTAGTAATATTTTGAATTGTTTTATTCCATCTTGACATACATCAAGGTTTATGTTAGATGACGATGTTCATTGAGGGTTATGTTGGATTGTGCCATTTATCCATGATTATGTTGTATTATGGTTATGCTCATTAATGTGTTTGGTTGCATTATGAGATTCAATGTATTCTAATTAGTATACTATTTATTTAATTTATAATTCCACAAAGATTTATGTTTTTAATGTTTGCCGGAGTTGTTATTATATTGTAACAGTTCCACAGTTGTTAAGGGTTATATTTGATTGTGAGAACCACATCGTTGTCATATAAATTCCCACATTTATATTTGGAATGTTTCTTAATGGTTTTGTTATATTTGACATGTTCCTTAATGGTTTGCTCACATTGCAACGTTTATGGAGTGCTGTGTTGGATTTCAATTTTTATTAAGTGTTAAGATAGATTGTGACATTGGTCCATGGTCATGTTGCATTATGGTTATGTTACATAACCATAATACAACATTCCTTATTAAAATGTTGCTCCATCGTTTTGCAAGGGTTGGGTTCAATTATTTTTAGAAATGGTATAAATTAATTAAATATAATATTTAATTAATTTATAATACCATTGAGATACATATGTACGATGTTCTTGAAAGATTTTATTAGATTGTAATAGTGTAACAATTAATAAAAGATATGTTGAATTGCAACGTTGTTGTCACATAAATGTTTAGTTGAATGTTTATGAAGCGTTTCTTTATCTTTGGTACATTTTTTAATAGTATTGCCGCATAGTGGAATTTATCAATTGCTACGTTAGATTATGCCATTGATCAGGTTTTAAGTTGGATTGCAATGTTCATCCATTGCCATGTTGAATTATGGTTATGTTCCTTAATGGGTTTTGCCACATTATGTGATTCATTATGACGTTGCGCAAGGGTTAGGTTTAGTCATATTTTGAATTGTTTATTCCATTTTGACATACATCAAGGGTTATGTTGTATTGCACTATTTATCCATGATTATGTTGTATTATTGTTATGTTCGTTAATGTGTTTGGTTGCATTATGACATTCAATGTAATGTAACCATCCTAGATCCAAATCCTAGGCTCCATCAAGAGTTGAGACGGATCAAATCCATTGATCTAAGATTGAAAATGGTTTTAAATCCATGGTTTTAACACATGATTTTAAAACCATGGATTGTTTAGGAGGTCCTTGAACATGGTTTTAAAACCATGGGCAAGGTCTTCCAAAACCATGTACAATAAAACCATGGGTTGTTTATGAGGCCTTGCACATGGTTTTAAAAACATTTGAAAGGCCCTCTTAAACTATGTACAGTAACACCATGGGTTGTTTACGAGGCCTTGCACATGGTTTTAAAATCATGTGTAAGGCCAACATTTTTTGCGGATAATTAAATTTTTTATTTTTTATTATATTGTTAGGTAGGAACATTACAATACCTCCCCCATATTGGGTTGTTTTTCAGGACGACATTTTTTTGGTGGATAATTAAATTTAAAATTTAAAATTGTTTTTATAGGTAGAAACATTACAACATCTCCCCCATATTGGGTTTTTTTATGGTCGACATTTATTTTGGTGGATAATTAAAATTTTTATTTTTTATTATTTTGTTAGGTAGGAACGTTACAACATCTCCCTCATACTGGGCTATAGAGTGCCTCTCAGTGCAATCAATACATTATTTATTTAATTTATGAAGTGCTATGTTGTATTATGATATTCAGTGAGTGTTAGAATTGCGATGTTCCTCCATGGTCATGTTGCATTATTGTAATGTTGCTTAGTGGATTTTTGCTGCATTATGAGATTCATTAAATTGTTCTGTAGTAATTGGGTTTAGTTATATTTGGATTGGTTTTGTTCCATTCTCACACATTCAAGCATTATGTTAGGTTACTATGTTCATCTAGGGTTAGATTTATGTTGGATTGTGCCATTTGTCCACGGGTATGTTGTATTATGGTTATATTTGTTCATGTATTTTGTCGGATTGTAAGGTTTTGTAATAGTTGGGTTTACCTATGCTTGCAATGGTTTTGTTGTATTTCGGCATCCATCAAGTGTTATATTGTGTTATGGAATTCATGAAGGTCCATATTGAATTGTGAAAGTTTTGCATGGTTATGTTCGTTAATTGATTTTGTTGGATTATGAGATTCATTTGGAATGTTTTTGCTGGATTTCGACATGCATCAAGGGTTATGTTGCATTACGACATTTATGAAGGCTCATATTAGATCACGACTTTCCTCGATGGTCATGTTGTATTATGGTTATGTTTATAAATTGTGTTTCTTGGATTATGACATTCATTATATGGTTTTGCAAGGGTTGGGTTTAGTTATGTTTGCTACATTCCTCGATGTTTTTTTTTTGCATTATGAAATTGATGAAGGGTTATCTTCGGTTACGATGTTCATTGGTTCTTATGGTGTCTTGTGACATTCCTTCATGGTTATGTTGTATTATGGTTCTGTTATTTCATGGATTTTATTGCATTATGAGATTTGTTATAAGGTTTTGCAAGGGTTGGGTTTAGTTATTTTTTATAAATGGTTTTGTTTCATTGGAATCTTCATCAAGGATTATGATGGATTACATCATTCATCCATTTCTAATTGGTTTTTGATGCATTGTCACATTTATAAATGGTTATGTTGGTATGCAATGTTCATGACGATTTTATGTTTGATTACAACATACCTGGACGGTCACGATTTAGTATGGTTGTGTTACTTAATGTAATTTGTTGCAATTATACATAAATATTAAAAAAAAATAGCCATGATAATTATAATAACATGATGTAACCATGTGGGATTTTGGAAATTTGATAATCTTCCTTGGAAAAGTCACATTGCAACATTACCATTATTAAATCAATATTTAATATGTTTCTAAAAGGTTTTATTAGATTCTAATAGTGTAAGAGTGGTTAACTATTATGCAATTAATATGAAATTTAATTAGTTTATAATGAAATTGAGTTTCATATCTACAATGTTCATCAAAGGTTTTATTAGATTGTAATATGGATGTGTTCCTTAATGAATTTTAATATTGCTTTTTAACTATTTGTATACTCATCGACTATGGTATTTAATTAAAATTATGTAATAGATGCAATAATAAAAAATAGTTAATTAAAAATAGTATTGTTTAATTGCAATATAATTAATATGATATTTAATTAATTTATAATACAATAGATATTTATATCTACAATGTTTCTCAAGCGTTTTGTTAGATTGTAATAGTTGAATAGTTGTTAAGGCTTATATTTAATTATGATGTTCATCAGGGGTTGTGTTGGAATGCCCCATTTCTCCATTGTTATGTTGTATTATATCGTATTCATACACATTGATAAAATTAATGTGGTTGTTTCTAGTATTATGGTTATCTTGTTTAATGGCTTTTCTTGCACAAGGAGATTCAATGTACGATTATTTAATGGTTGTGTTAAGGCTTGTTTGCAACACTATTGTTGGATTATGACATTCATCAAGGGTTGTGTTATCAGGAATTCTCAATCAGTGTGGAACTGTTTGTTCCTTTGCAATGTAAATCACAAATACAGAACAAAAAGACACAACAACATATCCTTCCCTTAAACAATCAAATTGACTAACATGAAATACATTATACCTCGATCTTGGGTCTCTTTGTCTTCTCTCCAAAAGTCCTTGCAATGGTTCAGTACCTGCAACACAGATCAGAAGACAAACAAACAAGATGAGAGCATCATGATAAATTGATTATTCATATCAGTGATCAAGGAATCTAATAATATCTAATTAAAATCAATACATCAAATATAGGAAAGGGGAATGTCTTTGTAGTAATTATGAAAGAGAAAGAAGTACAACAAAAAAGCCTTGATGTCGATGGCTTCGATCTCTACAAGAATGTCTACAATCCTCTATAGCTATGAAGATATCTACAACCATAAGCCTACTCTACTTTGCCTTTGTTTAGACTTCAAACTAACATCATAAGGGTGCTTTTTCTGGCCTCCCCCTACTCTCATCATGAAGGCTTCATTTATAGGCCTAGAACTCGTGAGATGACTTGAAAAATGGATAAAATGAGATCCCTACAAGTGAGGGAAGTGAATGCCACCTCTCCCAAGTGTGTAGGAACTAACTCCACAAAGGCTTCCACATGGAAGCTTCCAGAACCTTCTTTTTTTCTCATTTTTTGACCATCGACGCTCCTAGTAGAAATGACAAAGGCACCAAACTAGGTTTTTGTCAAGGAAAGAGGGCAACGATGCTTATGGTTCCACTGTGAGGAGCACCGCCAGTGCTCTGTGTATAAAGCATAAAGGCGCTGGTCCTTCAAGGTATGGAAAAATATGACCAAGGTGACTCAAGTCAGGCTTTCTGGGAGGTTGAAAGGCAATGTGAAATTCCCATGTAGGTTGATAAGCAAAGTGGGATTTCTATGTGCAACAGGTTGTGTTGCATTACGACATTCATGAATGCTTATATATTGGATTGCGTCATTTCTTGATGATCATGTTCCATTATGGTTATGTTCCTTAATTACTTTTCTTGCATTATGCGTATCATTATAAGCATTTGCAACGGTTGGGTTTAGTTATGTTTGGTACATTCCTCCATGCTTATGATACAGTTTTAATTATCTCCCTTAATGTATTTTGTCACATTGCAGCGTTACCACTAAATATATATTTTTTAATTATATATTATGAGTATACAGTTAGAAGTTAATAATTGTCGATAGAATTGTAACAGTTATAATGAATACTTCCAAGTCATGCAAATGGCTTCAAATGTTAAGATAAATCCATATATGGGTTGAGAGTAACATTGTTTTGTAATGTTTATGTAGAAAATTAGTTGTTCCATTCACAATAGATCGGTAGAAATAAACACATTTGCATTTTAGGCACAATGCTTGATGCACAATTAAAATAAAGTTTGAGGTTTATGTAAAATAAATACGATAAATAGTTAAAGGACTATACATAGTAGTAATTTCAATATATTAGAAAGCATTGAATTTATGGATATAATGTCAATGAAAGTATGGATTGTTGAAAGTTGAAATCTACGCTTTTAATTGCAACAATTACATAGATTAATTAAATTGTTGTTTGAGCATGTCCACTAATGTCTTGAGAATTGAATATGAAGTTCTTAAAAAAAATTTGTACAGTAGTTCAAGTTAGTGTACAAAGTTATTTTAATTTACGTGATTGTAAGTTATGTTGTTTTCATTTGAATAAGGCATGAAGTTCAGTTGTGGATCAACTATTGAATACCTTTGTTCTTTTAAGAGATCTAATTCTATTGAAATATACATTTTTTTATTGATTAAGAGTTCAAGTTGTTTTTTTTTTCACTTGTTAATAATGCATTGTTTGCGTGATTGTAACGGTTATTCATGGTATAGTTGGAATTCATTTTCTTAAAATACAACATATATAAAATGATAGAGTCAATGATACATTCCAAAGCAACATACACATGAATGTTTACATTTTAACCACAATAATGAATTTTTGGAGATTTTTATTTTCTTAATAATTGTTCAATATAAGACATATATGCATTATCTCCATTACTATAGCACAACATAAGAGGATATATTAGTATAACTATCAACATAAATGGTCATTTTGTTTCATTATGTGAAAGAAACAGATGTATTATTTGTACAATATAAAATATGTAAAATACAGTTTGCATTAAATTTATAATGTAGCCAATAAATTATGATATTATACACTAAATAACGTTTTTTTCTTTTTTTCTTTTTTTAGACCAAAACTAATGAAAATATTGATTTGATGTAAAAAGTCAAAACATAGTTATTCCAACAATGGTTAGAGCGGATTGAACTCCATTCCAAAAATTTACAAGGGTTTAAGCCATGTTTTATTTAGTACCAAAAGCTTATCAAAATTTGCACATGATGCAAAAACCAAAACATAGAACTTTGTTCTTACAATATTTATATCTATTGAATTACTGTTGGCACAAAACCAGCCAACAAAACCAATCGACAGGGGTTCCCACTCCGTCGATGCTCAGCTCACCGCGACCTCCTTGAGCACTGGCCCAGATAGGTTTCCAGCAACACCCGTAGGTCTCACCCGAGGCATTCGAGGGAGAGTTGTCGGAACCAAGTTTCTGTAGAATAGAAGAGGACTATGTGCATCGACAAATTATCAATTTATTCAACAGATCAAACTAATTTAATCATTAACAAGACCATTAATAATTGATCTCAATAGATCGCATAATTCAATTACAACTAACATAAAGATACTGTAGTACAAACAGATCTAGAAATATAAAACCATTCCAAAGAAAGAAACATCGCATCATAGATCCATGTCGCAGGTGAAGTACAAAGCTTGTTTTTGTGTCAGTGTTCGTTTAAATACTATTTTCCCATTTCCTTTCATCAACTAATTCAAAGGCCATGCGATGTGGTTGATGTCGGGTATGAACCGTCGATAGAAATTCTCCAAACCAAGAAAAATTCTTAGTTCATGAATTTTTTGAGGAATGGGCCAATATTTGAGGATCTTTACTCTTTTTGGGTTGACATGAATTCCTGCAAAGTCAATTACATACCCCAAATATTTGATGCTATTCATCACAAATGAGCATTATCCATGTTCAGATATAGTCAATGTTGTTGGAGAGTGTTGAAGACTTGTCGAAATTGTCTGAAATGTTCTTCCCATGATCGAGTGAAGATCAAGATATCGTCGAGATAGACAATGACACACTTGTTGATGAAAGGTCGTAGAAGGTCATCCATATAGCTGATGAAGGTTGTAGGTGCATTGGTTAAGTATAAATGCATGAATAACCATTCAAACAATCCTTCCTTGCTCTTGAAATTCATTTTCAATACATCAGTGGATTCGATCGGAATTTGATGATATTCTGACTTGAGGTTGAGCTTCATAAAGAACTTAGCACCTTTCAAACTGTTGATGAGTTCGTCTATCCTTGGAAGAGGGTATCTATTCTTTACTGAATTTTTGTTGAGAGCCCGATAGTCGATGCACATGAGCCAAGTCCCGTCTCTCTTTGGAACTAGGACGAATGGACTTCCACAAGGAGAGGAAATGGAGTAGATATGACCCTTGTCGATCAAATCCTAGATTTGTTTACGATTTTCTTCATTTTTGAGAATGGATCTTCTATAAAAAGATACATTAGGTAATAAAGAACCAGGAACAAGTTTAATGTAGTATTTTACCTGACAATGAAGAGATACTCCATTCGTTTCTTGAAATATGTTCCAATATTCCTCAAGAATATGGTCAGTGTGTTGTCATTGAGAGATGCACTGGTTGGTGAGTCGACTGCTTGCTGCAGTCCTCCTGGAATTTTTACGCTTTATCATAATTAATGAAAACTTTTGAGCATGATTGATAAGCTTCTTTGTTTGTTTGGAAGATATCATAGCAATCCTTGATGTAGGTTTTCACGCTGGTATGTCATACCATTGATTCTGAATTTTGATAATCACCTTATGAGGTCGTGACTAATATGTACCATGTCGATCCCATAGGTAAAGTTTCCCAAACAAGGAATCGGGTATGGAAAGAGGTGCCATGCCACACAGTACTTCATATTCAAAAGGCTTAATGAAGTAGGTGAGTCTGCGTTGGCATGTGATTCTTTGTTCATATCCATCCTTCATCTAACCAATATTGTAAGGTTAAGGATGTGGATAGATGACAAGGCCTAATTTCTTCTCAAGATATTCAGAAACGAAGTTCTTCTGGTTACCATTATCCACAATCAAATGTAATGAATTTTTCTAAACCCATGTCTATGTATGGAATAAGCATTCTTGTTCCTCCTCATAGACGATAGTCCAGGATATTGGAGTAGTCCAAGTCAAAGCCAATAGGTTTGATGCATCTGGATCATATTCTACCAGGTTTCTATTAGACAAGTCAGATGTCGACATTTTTTCCAAAAATGCATTCGGAGCTTTGCATTCTAACGTAACATGCCATGTTGAATTGTGATAATCACACCATTTCCTGGTAGGAGTTTGTTTTCTGCGGTCCTTCTTGTCTTTATGAAAGTTCTTCTTGTGATGATCGGGATTTGGAGGAGTCAGCTGATAAGGGTTCTTAAACTTGTTAGAGTCGGTTAGCGAATTCTTGTTGGATGTTCGACCTGTTGGCTTGTTCGCGAAACATGCATTTCCTTTTTGCTTAGCTTCAAGCTTTCTTACATAATGAAATTCATCCACAAGCGTACTGACAGTCAGAAACTCCATCTCTTTTTGAATGTACAAGGATAAACCGTTGATGTACTTCATGACAAGCAATTTCTCTTCTTCTTGGACGCCAAGTCGAGCCATTAATCGATAGAACTCATCGGTGAAACTCTGCATGGACTGGTCTTTCCACTGCCTTAGCTATTTCCACTTCTTATACTGTTGTTCAAGATACTTGGGCAGGTAGAAATCCTTTCGTACATATTCAACAAATTTTACCCATGTGTCTATGGGGTCACCTTCTTTTTCCATCTTTGTCGATAATTTTTTCCACCAACAGTGTACGGAGGTTGACATCTTCAAGGACGCAATGGTGATCTTTTCCTCTTTGGAGAGTTGATTCATAGAGTAGTAAGATTCCATTTGTTTTACCCAATTGTCGATGGATTCCACGTCAATATTTCCTTCAAGATTCGGTATGTCCAGATTCATTTTCACTTTGAAGGGGCTGATTTTATCGGAGTGAGGTTGCTCGAGGATTCCTCAGAGTTCGAAGAGATCACATGAAAATATCATTGAACTAGGTGAACATTTTGGTATGGTGGTGAGATAATTCTTTTTCTATGAGTTGTTTTGTCTCGCCAGTTGCATTTTTATCTTCTGCTTCTTCGGCCAATTTTTCTAAAGTGGAAAGAAGTGTATGCTTGTGTTGCTGAGTTTGTGAGAATGTTTGAACATGCATAAGTTAAAAAACTCCGATGGAATTGCTGATGTAACTTAAGCTTTGAACAAGATCAAACTATGATAACAATGATCCAGGTCATGCCCAAGTGCATGCTGGGGACAATAGTTGACTGAATAAGTTTGTTGTGGTAGAAGCATCGAAAAATAACAAGTAAGTAGTAAACACACTATATCAACAGAAAGCATGTGCACAAACAATATGAAAGAATTCGAACCAATTTCTATTATCACTTCTTCTTTATGAAGGTTGGTCGATTGTTACAATAATGTACATGTTTATATAGGATGTTGAGATGCTTGGGTGAATGCCTATTACGTTCAGTTACAAGAAGTTATAACGGTTTAGAAGTTCAACTGTCACAGACGATTGAAAGGAAAAGATATTATGTTGATTCTCGACATCCGTCGGTGTTGACAAGGCATGCCAAGATGTTGTATGTCAAAGATGAAACCTGTTGAGGTAGTCAGAGTAGTAGAAGCAGTCGAAGTGATAGACTTTGTCGAAGTTCGACAACATGTCAACTACTGGTTGGATCAATGGTTATGATGCTAAATGTTCTTATATATTGTGTAACCATTGAAAAAATTAAAAAATTTAAACCTTGTTAATTTTTTTCTCTCCTATTTGATCCATTCTTTTGAATCTCTTCCCTCTAGATATTTTCTTTTATTAATTTTCCCTATAATACATCATTAAATAAGATTCTCCAAAAACTTTATGTTGCTAGGGCTTGATTGAAAACATAATGTTCTTCAGGCCCCAACCACTTGCTTCCTTAGGTATGGAAATCCTTAACAATTTTACTAGATGAATTCCTTCAACCACCCTTTTTCCTATACAAAGAAAGATGAAGTAGTTTTTCCTTACATTATCCAATAAACTTTTTGGAATATGTATAATTGAGAGCTAATAAAATGGAATGTTTTCTAGTATTGATTTAACCAACACTCACTTGCCTCCCCTTAACGGATTAGAGGAAATTTGGATGAAAAATGGGCCTCCTAAGTAATATAATAAAATAATAGTAGAGAGAGAGAGAGTAAAAAACTACTATTTTGGATCGTATTTTCAACTTATCTCTTTGTAGGTTTGCCCAAATTTCAAGTGGGATCACTCGTTGGATGTAGAATGAAATTCTACATCTAATGAGTACCCAAATTGTATACTTTTAACAACATCCACATCATGAACAACTGAAAATACATTAAAAATGTGTTTTTAGTGAGATAAAAACATGTTTTTAATGTATTTTCAATTTTTTGTAATGTAGATGATGATAAAAGTATACAAATTGGGTACTCGTTGGATGTATAATTAATTTATGCATCCAACGAGTTATTCCTCTTGAAATTTGAGTAAATATACAAGGAGATAAGTTGAAAATACGATCCAAAAAGTAGTTTTTGTTTTTTCCCTCAATTTTTTTTATATGCACCTCTATTGAATTTTCAATCATTTTGATTGGCTAATACATGATGATGTGGAAATTGAAATAGGGTTAGGTGGACCATTTTTCGTTCAAATTTCCTATAATTTGAACCAAATGTGTCACTAGCATGAGATTTTGTCTTCAATAAGTTTTTACAAGCCATAGCCAATCTACATATTTGTAGTCAGTTGGCTTTAATTGAATACCTAAGTATTTAGATCCATCATCTAAAGTACCAAAATTCATGGGAAATAACTTGATGATTTATTTTTTAGGTTTTCACTCAATCTATTGAAAAATAAACAAGATTTCATCATATTTACCTCGATCCACATTGATATGAGCCAACAATTGGATGTGCAAATCAATACCTATAATGTAATTCAACAATGTATGAAGGTTGGAAATTATGTAAAATACAATGTAATGTGAAGTGAAATACGAAAAAGGTAAAGAAAATAATGAAGAGATGAAAAAAAAAGATAGAATAGAAGAAGAAAAGAGAGGGAGGAATGTGAATTGAAAGGTCAATCCATTGGCCTTGTCATTATCCAAACTCTTTTATCTCTCATTTTCGAAGGGATCTTTTTTTTCCATAAAGAGGAGGATGCATAAAGAAAAAAATAACACCTAAAAAGAGAGCAAGGAAGCATAAATAAAAAAGTCCAAATTGTAAAAGGAAACGTAAGAAACACAAAGACTTGCATCACAACAAAAAAATTTGTGGAACAAAGCATGGGAACCCTTACATAATAGATGAATTTGAGAGTCTGAACAAAGGAGCTTCCATATGTCAATTTCTGCCTATTTGTGAAATCGGTTACTCCATGGGTAAACAAGATTCTAGATCGCTTTGGGTGACGCATCTGCCAACGAGACACTTTGTAAAATAGAGATGAGCCTCCTCAGTACCTGTGCCATAGGCAGAGAGACTCTATCGAGGCACCACACAAGTAATAATAATAATAATGAGTGTATATATGGACAGAAGCATCGCTGCTAAAGGGATATGAAGTACGATAAGGCAAAGGAACCATATATATATATGAGAGGAGTAACCAACTCTTGGACACATTGATGATGGAGTTTCCATTGTCACTTAAGATTTCGTTAATGGCATAGAGGGGGAGGGAGACAATAAACATTAAATCAACATGCAATTTTTGCGTCGAGAGGCACTCTACAGCTTAGTATGGGGGAGATCTTGTAACGTTACATAACGTTACTCTTGTAAATGTTGGCTATAAATAATAGTAAAAAAAAATTATGTTGTAACTTGACAAGACTGACAAAATAATAAAAAATAAAAAAATTAATTATCCACCAAAATAAATGGCAGCAAAAAAAAACCTAATATGAGGGAGATCTTATAACGTTTGTTACTAACAAAATAATAAAAAATAAAAGTTTGAATTGTTGGCCAAAATAAATGTTGGCCAGAAAACACAACCTAATATGGGGGAGATGTTGTAATGTTCATACCTGACAAAACAATTAAAATGTAAAAGTTTAATTATCCACAAAAAAAAATGTGGGTAAAAAAAAACACAATATGGAGGAGATGTTGTAATGTTCCTACCTAACAAAATAAGAAAAAAAAAAAATTTGAATTATCGACAAAAAAAAAATGTTGGCTTTGCACATGGTTTTAAAACCATGTGCAAGGCCTTCTAAACAACCCATGGTTTTATTGTACATGGTTTAGAAGGGTCTTGCACATGGTTTTAAAACAATGTGCAAGGCCTCCTACACAACCCATGGTTTAATTGTACATGGTTTAGGAGGGCCTTGCAAATGGTTTTAAGACCATGTGCAAGGCCTCCTAAACAACCCATGGTTTTAGGAGGGCCTTGCATATGGTTTTAAAACCATGTATGGGGAGATGTTGTAATGTTCGTTCCTAACAAAATAAAAAATAATAAAAAATATTATATGTCGGCCATAAATAATATTAAATATTATATGTGGACCTTAAATAAAAAGATGTATCTTTTGGTTTGAATCAAATCAATGGCTATATATAGGACACACCAAAGTTTATAGCTCATTAAGTGCAATACCTAAGAAGAGGTTTGCACCTCGAGATATTTGATCCCTCTCGGCACTTGATAGAGCCAAGGATTTGGATCTAGGATGGTTTATGAACAATTGGTGAATGGAGAAATAGAGTTGATAGATGCACAAAGGCATCACATGGACAAATACAAGGATAACACCATAGAGTAATAAAGTTAGAAGGTGAGTTAAGAGAGGCATAACACAACGAGAAAACTATATAAAATAGGTAGGGTGCATTGAACTAGGGGCCGAAGGTCAAAGGGAAGGGAAACATAGGAGTAAAGAGTTGTCAAGAGAAATCAATTGTTGCATGTATAAAAATGTCCCATTAAGAGAGAGTGATTGCACTATGAAAAATTCTTTACGATGTAAATATAACAAAATGTTTCATAATACAATTTTAAAAATTTATTTGTATTTTTATAGTAAACAAATAAAATTTTAAAATTAAAAAATGTTGGAGTATCGGTTGAATGACTACCGCATTTTGGAGTATTTTTATGTGCTTTTTTTCAAATGTTTACCAAGATTTGCATGTTTTGGTGTAACGACAAATTTTACATGGTATCAAAGCTCAGGTCCCAGGTTCAATTCCCTTGAGCTACATCAAAGGAGGGGTGTTGGAGTATCGGTTGAATAATTGTCGTACCTACAAATATAATGTGGACTAACTATCACAATAGGATCATGGGACTCTGTGCTTGGTTTCAAATGTTCACCAAGGTCTACAAGTTTTGGTGTAATGAAAAACCATACAAAAAATAATAAAGATTCTAAAAATATTAATTTTTAAACTTATATTTAATTATTGTTCTTATAAAGAAATCTTCATATTTAAGAAAAAAAAATTAATTCCTTTTATATTTAAATATAAACAAATATATAAACCATATACAACAAAAGTAAATTCAATATAATATTTAAAAAGTAATAACTAAATATGATGATGATGATGATGATGTCCACTGAGACCAACTTGGTCTATCAAACCTTAAGAGAAGAGAAAGGAACTATTTGGATCTTTGTAAAACTTTATTCATATATTCAAAAATCTTAGAAATAAGCCTTCCAAGGTCACCATAGTTTTGACATGTTAGAAGATTATGGAGGGTTGTATTGTAGGAAATATTATTAAGCTACAATCGAATGTGTGTGTATGAATGGAATTCTAATAGAAAGTGAATTTCATCCTCAACGCTCATAATTTCACAAGGATGGAAAATCCTTTCCATCCATGGTATTTTAGGAATTGTCCAACATCTTTATCACTATGAAGCACATGTTGTTCTTATCTTGGCTATATTAATTTTATTCTTCGATTTGGTTAAGGAAGATAGATACTTTTGATATTTCATTTAGGATTAATGACCTCCCCTCATTTTTGACCTCCACAACTATGGTTTAACCTTATTCTCTCTCAAAAATCTCAAAAAGATAAACAGGGCCTAAAAACCCCACAAAAAGGGCTAAAAGGCTCACAAAATAGATAAAAAAATCACAAAGGGGATAAAAAACATAAAAAGGGGCTGAAAACCCTAAATAGGGTCCAAAACACTTAAAGAGATAAGAGGACAAGAAAAAACTATAAAATAGTGTGGAGGTCTCCATCACAAGATTCACTTATTCCTTCTGTCATTATTCTATTTTCGCGAGTACGTTGAGAAGCCATCATTCTCAAAAATACTCACACCATTTTGCTAGCCATTCAATTGCCCCACCATCTCCCCATCCCATATGTTGAGGAATCCTCCGTACTAACAAGCCCGTGGAGAGGCGATACCATTCCAAGTTAGGGCACGATGGCCCATTTCCAAGAAAAAAAGAAGGTATACTTATTTCGTTTTGTTTATTTAGTTTAGTCATTTTTTCTTCTTATTTATTGTGTTACTAATATTTTATTTTGTAGCTAGTTCTTTTCCATTGAACTCTACCCTTCTGTCTCACAGATGGAAGGGAGGTGTTTTTGCATGTAGCTAGGGTGAAAACGCGACTACATTTTTGGCGACCATACCGGGTCAATCCTTTTCGATCCTGTTGTTTTGAAGGTGTCTATTTTATTTTGAGTCTCATTCATCACTAGTCAAACCCTTAGGTGGTCGATTCGAGTCTGTACGGCACTAGTGCCTGCCCCCCTATTGGCCTCTCCTGACCAATTTTTTTAAATTTTTTCTTGTTCCGGTCGGTGTTGCACCTTTCGAGATGAAGCCCGTGATCCAGTCGCGCCTTTTGGGCTAAAACCCGCAACTCAGGTCGTGACTTTCACCCCAAGGAAAATTCACACTTGTTTTTGTAGTCAGAAGCAACCCAGTCGCCTTTGTTTGGACTGTTTGAGTGACCCAGTCGCGGCTGTCCAGCAGTTAGAAGCGACTTGTATGTTTTTTAGCCTAGTTGTCTTTGTTTTTCCTATCTGAACGACTGAATAGCCATTTTTTGACTGTTGCATGTAATTTATCTATTTTTGTGCTAATTTCTACAATTTACATTATGTATTTCATTATTAAAAGAAAGAAATTAATACTCTTATTTAGCCCCTCCTCCTCTACTTAGTCATCACAATGTAAGCTTAGTAATAGGAATCCATTTTTGTTATTGTTCTCTTCCATTAAAAACAAGTGACCTTGGAAGCTACAGGGAGTGGAGACCGTTGAGGGTTTCACAGTGTCCTCGTGCTCCTTGTTGAGTATCGAGCACTTGGGGTTTGACCTGCGGATCTACGAGTGGACTTGTTTCCACTTTGATGAGAGCCCAGCACCCCCTCTTGGACTTGAAGGATACAAAGTTTGTGTAGTCACACTATTCATTTGAAAAACATTACAGTCACTCACGTATTATTACAGTTTGTCTTGCACTTTGTTTGGATTTATTTTTACCTTTCAAACCTGGTTTGGTACAAGCCCTTTGCTTTTTCTTTGCAAGGAAGCCACTGTTATTTTTTCATTGAATAATTGGAAGTAAAAGGAACAATTTCATACACAACTACACATACTCACACAAAATAATCAAACAAAACTCGGTTCATGACCCTGAGTGAAACCAAAAAAGTAACCAACTTACTTAATAATATTTCTGTTTGGGACATAAGTCTCATCCGCAAAAAACTATGGGAAGCGCTTGGGTTTTTCCCTAAAACTCATTATGAGGAGTACCACAGGAACCCCAAAGTAGTTGGCCAACGAGAGGAATTTCTAAGCGAAATGGGAAACGACCCCCATCGATTGACTAGATACACCCTTGTGAGGAAAAATCCAAAGCGTCATCTTCTGGCAGTCTTGGTGGCCGAGTGACTACCTGTGAACCAATAGGAAGCCGATTTAAAACGAGGTCCAAAATTAATTACCAGTTACTAAAATAATCCGCCACTTTCCTCCTCACGACTTAGGGGGCACCCCCCTCATTTTGGGTCTTTAGACCATCATCGTCGAGACCTCCTCGACAACCCTCCTCACCTTCGGAAGGACACACGGAATCTAATTCTGACTCGAATTCCTACCAATCCGAGCCCAATATGTTTATTGCCCCGTCTAGCCCCATGGATGTAATCCATCCCGATCCCTTCCAAGGAGGAATAGTTGGCGGACAACCCATGTCCCTTCCACCCATAATCACAAATATCCCCGCTAGGGGACCCACCACCACTACGCATGCTGTTGTAGGTACCCTACCCATTAGTAGAGGCCCTGCACTGGCTCCAATGATCCCTACCATTCAACCCTTCATGATTGGGGGCAGTTGCCCTTCTGCTTTCGTGACCATTCCACCAATCCCTACAGTTGGCAGTCAACCGTTCATTCCCCAGTCACACAAGGACACCATGTTCCTGTAAACCCCAACACCATCGTCAGTCCATCCCGAACTAGCCTCAGATCGAGCATACCATTCATGGCTCATCTTAATTTACTAGACTTGGCCATATTAACAAATGACCCCATCAGTCATCAACCTCACTGGCCTCCCATGCCAACTAAACTTCCTTCAAACATCCCAAAGTTTGAAGGAAAGGCAGGGGAAGACCCCCAAAACCACATCATGTCATTCCATTTATGGTGTTCCTCAAACAGTATTGTGGATGACTCCATCTGGCTGAGGTTATTCCAACGCACACTTACAGGTGCTGCAGAAAAATGGTATATCGAACTGCCCCAAGCCTCTTACCCCAATTTCACTTCATTAGCTTTCATGTTCCTCCAATAATTCCAAATCCTAGTCAGATATTATGAGGGTGTGGAGATCCTATTGTCATGTCATCAGAATACCACTACTCACATCACAGACCACATCCATGAGTGGCGGCGATGACGTAGCCTATGCAAGATCAAACTGGATGACAGGATCTTCCTAGATTGTTTTCTGAAAATCTTTCTCCCACCTATAGCTAAGGATGTTGTCTCTGAGTAGCCTCAAACTTAGGAGGAGGCCATATTAAAGGCCCAATAGTTCGATTTAATCTATGCCCACTATGGGTATCTATACACCATCATACCAGATGCTCCCTGCATCGGCACCTCCTGCCGCAATACGTCGGGGGCATCTCATGTTGCGGATGAAATCAAAAGCTCTGTCTCACAACACCATCAATACTATGTGACACCCCCTATGATTCCACCGCACCCAAGAAACATCCATAACATTGCACAACCAAACCAAGTCCCTGATTACTCAAGGATGACGACTCAGTCCAGAGCCACATCCTCCTATGCCCATCCCGCACCGAATCAGCCCGCCCATGGGATGAATTGGTCAACACAGGCATATTCGGGCCAAACGACCGGATTCATAGCTCCCCCATCTCCTTCAGTCTATTGTGCACCACCAGTGCAACAAGCATAGGCTCTGACCCCATCCCCTCCGGTTTCCATAGGACAGGTTTTCGCTCAGCAAAACCTTCCCAACCAACTCGCCCCTAATAACCAACAAGGGAGGGGTAATAAAAACTGAGGTAAAAACTAGCCACAAGGAGGTGGCCAGCAGCCTAACCCCCCAACAACAACGTGGCCAATCCACCAGCACAGAATCCCCAACAACTTGACCATCAAGGAAAGAACCTGTAGTTATGGACTAACCATCCATGTGCTCTATGTAACACCTTTGGTCACTATATGTATCTATGCTCTCATATGGTACATGCCCACTAGTCTCTCCAAAATGAGGCTCAGTAGGGTCCCAACGCCGCAGCCTAGGCTCTGCCCAACCCAACACCACCAAGTCCTATGCCTATGGTGCTCCAAAATCCATTACCACTCCAAGGGTTGGTTGCTACCATACCCTTGGCCTCGCCTTCTCCCATAGCTCCCCCATCCCCTGCTATGGCTCCGCCTACTGAGACTGGTGTCCATCACCTAATGAAATTGTCAATAGAATAAATAAACCTCTAGACAAGATGAAACCAGTATAGATCTACCACAGGAACTGCTGACCCATCAGTGGGATCCACTTCTAACACTTCCAACATGCCCCACCACTTACCTATAGCCCCCACTGATGGGGCGTCTATAGGTCCATGGTTTCCTATACAACGCATCACCAACAACGTAACTACTCTAGCCGCCCTGAACTATAGCATCATCGACGACTTGGCCCAATCACCTATGGCCATGTCCACTCTAGAGGTGCTCAAAACTTTCCTGATGCAATGAAAAAGTGTTGTTATCTGCACTTGATGTCGTGGATATCTCCGAATCCACATTGATCACATTTGATCTGGATCAAGGAGAACCCAGAATTCCATCGCCTTCCAAATTCCGGTATCAATTCAGAATTTGGTCGTACATCAATGTATTGTTGATGAAGGGGCATCTACCTGTGTCATGTCAACCATTGTCTGGTAGAGACTCGGGTCCCCCACCTTCCAACCATCTTGTACCGCACTCCGCACCCATGAATCTACAATGGGTGCTCTACAAAGGCCGACGGAATTCTTCTGAATGTTCCTATTTCATTAGCCGATAAAATGATTTTGATTGACATCAAGGTTATTAATGCCCAACTTGACTATAACCTACTCCTTAGACGTAGTTATATGTATGCCATGAGAGTCATGGCCTCCACCGTTTTTTGCCTCATGATGTTTCCCCATGATGGAAATATCGTGACAGTTGACCAATTGATTTACTACGATCCACAGGGGCTGGCCAAATTGGAGCATGCCATTCCTACCATTGATACGACCATTGACAACATGTCCATCCCCTCCTTATCTGTTGTGGGCCCAGGATTGTTCTCCGAAACACCTATGACGGACACCTTCTCGTCTTTGTCACCTCTGTCCACATTGACTGACATAGATGAGTTGTGTACTCTTTCATCCAGTACCATCCCAAACACACCACAAAATTAGTCGCAACCCCAACCTTTATCACCTAGGAATTATTGGGCTTCTTTCCCAATCCACACGATCCCCTTCCTTTTCCCACCATCTAGCATCGTGAGTAAGTCTGTTATGGCTACTCTAAATTTACCAAATTTTACGTTGGGGATTCCTATGTGGTACCTTGAACCACCTACCCCACCTCCGATGCCACAAGTTGTGTCGAATCCCATCCAACCAATCATGGTAGAGTCACGCCCTCCACCAGGCCCATCAAACACACTTTCTGCCCCCAAACTTGCCCCTCCTATCCCAAATAACACTGGGGGAAAGGCCTCCAAAGCAACAACCAAACCTCAGCCTACTCCACCCTACCCTTTGTGTGATGTCCACAGACATGTGACCCAAAACTTCCCAGAGATACATATCTTGTGCACACACATAGATTATATGGATACTGCCGACGACCTCCCAGTAGTCACCATCTCAGCTCCACCAAAAATAAAAAACAAGTCATTGAGGACAAACCATGTGTGTGTGATTTGCGGCTTGTATGGCCATTATTCTCACCATTTCGTAGACTTGGTCGAGTATCGAGCCGCCCTTTGCGACCTTCAGAAACACTCTCGTGAGTCCGAAACCACCGTCCTCGAGGAAGTTCAGCCTCCGGTTTCTTCCCCAAACACAACCAACACCATCTACACGATCTATAGTTACAGTATTACTTCCATCTCCTTGGTTGTGGAAGATCCACCTGATCTATCCCAGCACAACTTTCGTGATGATAGAGAGATCCTTGGTACCACCATGGGTTTTACCCAATTTTACTTAGCCCATGGCGTGGATTTGTTTCTTCCCATTGAATGTTAGATTGCTCCCTCATGTATTGTGCACCAACTACGGAGTCTCAAAGGAAAGGCCAAATTGCTTCACTGGAGGTCATATGCCTGAGTCGCTCACCATGCAACACTTGGGGCATAGTTTTTATTTCTTGTTTTACATCATTTTTACTACTAGTCGGTGACCCCCTCCAGTAGTTGCTCCACGTCTAGTTGCAGTGATTCCATTGTAGAACTCTGTCACATAATTTGCATGTGAGCAGGTGGATATAACCCTTGCTCTTGCGTCATTGGTAGCCCACTAGAGGGTGTGGTCCCATGTCTGCACATGCACATAGTACATTGCACATATGATATAGCTACCACTATGCTAGCATACCTTCAGGTCCCAAGACCTTCCCTAGATGTTGATCCCTCCCTATATGTCCCTGATATTCCATGCCCACGTATGGATCATCATCTACAAGGATAGGAAGCTACCACCATTGTGAAAAAAGCTCATGTGTCGAGAAACGATCTTCTAGATTGCCTCCCTCCTTACCAATCCTTTGGGCCATTTCCTAGAGTCACATCGATTTGTATGCCACCACACGAATCACACCTTGTACGTTGAGCTAGTTCTGTACCCATAGGCCTCCATTTGGTCTAGTTTTTACCCGTGCACCACTGCACCAAGGGTAGCATCAACGCACTGCTAGTCAGAGTCATCTGAAGTCTATTTGACACGTCGTTCGCACCTCTAGGTTCAATTTTTCATCCTCTCTTTTGACGAGACCCTTGTCTCATTCTCTCACTATGGTTTTCTGGGCCATTTCTTAGAAGTCACCACGATATGCATGCCATCACATGAATCCCCCTTTGTACGTATTGGCATGTTCATGAGCCACTCGCTCCATCCATACTACATAGTTGTCCATGTTTTACCACCATCCATCGTCCTGCAAGGGGGGCCCACTAGTGTTATGCATTTATGCCCATCAACCATGTCCACAACATAACCTCTTTTCATATATTGAACACTTCTCCCTTGCTTGATTGATCATTAGGGAGTTTCTGTTAAGCTCATTTCTGACTCTTAAACGAATGAAAAGATTGTCGAGCACGCTTACTTCCTTTCACGCTCGTTAAAGTATTTGAAAGGGCGTCTATATAGCATCTTTTATCCTTTTTTTAGACTATGTAGACTGTCAAGAAAAATACCACTTTGGCACATTTAGGCTGGAAACATTTCCCTTTGTATATTTTTCTTCTTTATCGGGCATTGGGACCGAGCTTTATGAAAAAACTCATCATAGGTTGTCTTTAAGCTCTTTTCCATCCTTCTCATCAAGAAAATATTTCCTAGCAAACTTGGTTTCGTTCATGCTCAGAAATGTATTTGAATAACCGTCTAGTCAGTATAGGTTTAACCTTTTTCGTCCTGATTGGACTACCAACGGTAAAGAATTATTCCTTCCCCAAAGGTTGGGAGACTTCTCTTGCGCACATGTTTATCCTTTTTTCGGAATCAGGAGACTACATATGAAAAAGAGAACACACTGGAGTCTTCTTCTTGTTTTGAGACTCTCTAAAAATGAAAACACCATCGAGCATTTACTTTCTTGGGCTCACTAAAAAATCCACAAGATAATGTCATAAAGGTGTCTTTTGAAGCCACCCTATATTACAGTTCGGAAACTTCCCCCCATGGGGTCACCTTTGTTCAGAGTATTCTGTGATGTGTTTTCCTTTGATCCCCTGGATATCATTAGTCTAGTTACCGCCCTCAATATTTCCCATCTCCAGTTACATTCATGGTATCACAACTATGATCCCTCTCCCATGAGTCAATTTCAATTGCTATCAGGTCAGCCCTTCCACCATTACTCTGAACAAAGGAAGTTTGAGTCTCCCATGCTCCCATGCCCCTGTTCCCCCATTCAGTGTGACATTCCCCAGATTGTCCCACATATTTCGTTATCCCCCTCATGCTTCTGGTCAAGGAAACATTATTGCCTTGATTAGTTGCAGGTCTCCCTATGTTGACATCAACACATCTATTCCAGAGGATAGACCTAGAAGTCCATGTATCCTGGTTTCATTCACCTCATTGATGAGTTCCTTGGACCAATTGAGAGGAGTCATTAGTTCCTCTCGGGATGGTTGTGTCTCACGTGCTCAACTTCAGCTACATCATCGCACCGCTGATATTCATACAAGGTATTGATCCATGCAGTATTTGGTCAAAGACCCTAGTTGTCACCTGACTCTAGCATCTTGGTGAGTCTATTAAGGGACCCATACAGGTTCATGTCCCTTGTGATTGCCACGTTGCGTTGGAAACAGTGTTCAAAAGCACCTAGAGAAGTGCTTCTGTATACCTTCATGGTTGATGCGACATATTGTACCACTGAGACTCTGACTCTCCATTAGTGAGTCTTTACAGTTATATAAACTTCCATATCCAACAGAGCATCAATTGTGCAAATATTGCATTCCATGAGAATTCCATGGTTCTTATGTATCTGTTCTTCAGATCAGCATTGTATGCAACCTCTTACTGAGACCACCATTATGTAGGAGGAGCAAGTCGATAAGTCGACTTGAACGATAGCCGACTTAGTTGATCAGCCGACTAAGTCGATCAGTCAACTTAGTCAACCAACCGACTAAGTCGGTCGGCCGACTAAACTAGAGATTAGGTCGGCCACCTAAGGTCGTGTCGGTTCACCGAACTGACAGGTAGTTATTTTGTAACTGTTTTGTAATAATATATATTAGTCTGTTGAGCCAGATGAGAACTCGGTTCAGTTCTCTGTGTTGTATGGACCCATTCATGTAATATAATCTGTTAATTCACCTACTTGTTCTTGTCTCTATTATATATGTATGTTTTAGTATGTATTATTGGTAACCTTATGTGATCTGTGAGATTACAACATTGGTTCCGTTGCCTGTAGTACATGTCTGAGATGTATGCAAACAAATGATAGTAGAACAGGAGATTAAGGACTGGTGGGAACGTAAAGTTGCAAACTATTTGCAGAATTACGCACGAAGGAACATATTAACAATCGCACAAGCAAAAGCAAGATTCTTTACAGAAACACATGAGAAGTTTGTAGAATCAGTGCCCCAACTTCTAAAGAAACTCTTGGATGAAAAAGCTGGAAGGGAATAAAGACCAACAGTTGCTGGAAAAACTGATCTGAGGAGGAAGAACAAACTTGTCGCAGTGGTTCAAGAAAATCGCCGACGACTTCTGCGAGGAGTAAGTAGTAGAAGATAGAACTTCGGTGGAAACTGTCAAGGAGAAATTTTACACAGACCTCACCGAGCAATTTCTGTGTTCCTTACCGACCTTTCTATTTAAATTTCTGATCGAGAAGGGAGCAAGTCATATTGTCGAACCTCGTCCATTCACGAACTGCCATCAAACTCTAACCAGGCAGAAAAACAAAAGAGGTGGGAAAAATTCATTGCAGAAAGAGAGTGGGAATACTTCCTAAGCAAGTAGACCGAACTATCTGGGCTTTTTAAAAGCGTCAGGTAGGCTATGGGGGGGTAGCTAGTCATATGTCGAGATAAAGTGGAGTGGATTCTAGTCGACTAGAAACAGATACCATTCACCAGTAATGAGAAGTCAACCAAAAGGGAAATCAAGAGAATAGTATCACAGAACGGTATGTCGGACATTCAGAAAATAGAGAGGGAAGAGAGACAACAAAGGAGGGAAGCAAGAAGGGAAAGAGCCTTAGCGCTGTATAAAGGAATAAGTCCTAGGGTGACCCACCAGGAAGGGAATCCGCCAGAGTCGGGTCATGACCGACAAGAAGAAGGCGTGGAAGAAGAGGCATCCCCTACAGATGAAGAATTATGGATAGAGCAGCCAGAAGCTCTCCAATTAAGAGCTCCCCACGAAGGAACAACTCTCTCTCCATTAAATCCGCGTACCCGGATACAAACTATTATCGAAGAGGACCTCTGACTAGGAGCTAGTGACTTTGGTATATGGAGTCGACTAGACGACAAGACATACAATGGACGACACCTCATTATCCGTCGACCAGAGGAAGGAAATTGGGTTACCTTTCAAGCGGTACCCTCCAACCGAAGTATCCACTTACTCTTACCGACACATGAAGGAGCACCCCCCCTGCCAAATACAGCTTTGGAAGACACAGAACATTCAGAACTGCGGACAAATAGTTGCAGTGGGCCAACGACAGAAGAAGTCAACATCAAACGATTGCTGGTCAAAGACGGATTGATAACTGATGGGAACAAAAGTTTCGTCGACCATAGTTCCATAGAGACAAATAAACCAATAACCCCACCACCCCCACCCCCACCCCCATCCCCACCTACACCACCACCACCTTCTGAAAGCAGCGACAGTGATTTCGACATGGGTCACAGGTCAGCACACATTCCTCTATATGAGGGGGATGAGGACCCTAGATGACACTGGTTCGTCTGCGAGTCGACTTGGGAGGATAACCAAGTTACGGATGAAGATAGGCAGATGGCACAGTTCACTGGTGCCTTGAGGAAAATGGCATTAACTTGGTATATGAACTTTTCTAAAAGACAACCTAGAGCAACCAAAGCTGAGATCAAAGTGCAATTTCTATCATTTTTCAAAACTCCAGATGCAAAACACCTGGCAGGGAAAAAACTAAAAACAACATCATAGAAGCTAGGAGAAATTGTCTGCGACTATGATAAGCGATGGAAATACCTTTTGAGCCAACTGGACTATGTTATAGATGAGAAATTACTAATCCAGTGGTTTCTTGCAGGTTTATCTTAGAAAGTCTACCGACACATAAGTCTGGAAACATTCAAGTCTTACGAAGATGCGCTTACAAAAGCTCTCCAAGTGGAAATGGATGAGGACATACCAACATACTCCACTGATCACAGATTAGAAGAACAGCTTGAAAGTGTGCAGAAGTCTTTAAAGGAGTTAAACCTCAAAAATAAGGATATTTGGTGCACCAAGTGCTCGACGGCTGGACATTCCAAAGACAACTGTTGACAAGAATACAACTGACAGGACATTCGATTCGTGTAGACCAAATGTTTTTGCGACATTTTCCAGGAGCACGGGGACCACTTGACAAAATATTGCCCGTTCAACATGAAGAATGACAAGGCATCCTGGTGTGCAATCTGTGAAACCAAAAATCATAACACAACCAACTACCATTTGAACCTGAAGAACTGACAGAATTACCATGCAGTCTACCAAACCAATGCAGTTGCACAAAATAATGAGCAAAACAACTTACCAAACGATCAGAACGGTCAGAGATATGAAGGTCGAAGATACGAGTGCTGGTATGACAATCGACATGGAGGCTACGGAGGACGAGGTCGATTCCCTGGGAATCGAGACAACTGACCACGTTGACCCACCAATGATTTACATGTTATAAGGAGGGACATCGGTATGTAGACTGTCCATATAAAGACAGAATTGACCTCAAATTTTGTACTCATTGTGGAGTAGGGGATCACTCACTAGAGGATTGCCCTACCATGTTGGAAAAAATAAATACAAAGAAAATGTTAATGTCTTGTCGTGTGTACAAAAAAATGATGTAATAAACACAAAAAAATTGCATATTGTAACTCGACAAGGAACAAAAACAGTAAGTGATAACCCAAGAATCAACAAAATAAAAGAGAAAAATGTCTACCCTGATCCACTTAAATAAAAACAAACATACAAAGAAGCAACCAATGTATTCAAATAAATTGCATGACAAGAACAAGCTAACGACAATCGACATAACACAATAAACGAATTAATACAGCTCGCACAAAAAGACAACTTAGTCTCTCAGTTCATTGATCTACTATATGAAATAAAATATCACAACTCTGAAAAACAAACAAAGAATATCTACAGTTTAAATAAAAAAGATAAAGGTGATGCCAACCCACTTGTCAACCTGGAAATCGAAGGATACCATGTCCGACAAGTAGTGCTCGACTTTGGATCACAAGTAAACATCATGACTCATGACACTTGGGAACAAATGGGCAGACCTCGACTATATGAGTCAGGCATATACCTGAAACTAGCTGACTAGAGCCTAATTGAACCTATTGGAGTCTAGAAAAACGTTGACACAACTATAAAAGGAATCTCGACCAAAGTTGACTTTGAAATCATTGACCCTAAGGAAGGATCCAACTCCTTCCCAACGTTAGTAGGTCGACCTTGAGGTAGAAAGATGAAATCATCGATATCCCTGGACAAAGAGAGAATCAATTTAAAAGGAAATGGACAAAAGGTCATTGTACCTATTCACCCATATCAAGGATAACCTTGGACTGAACCTATCGATGAAGAAGTCGACATCCGACAACTTTACCAGATTCAAAACAATGCAGATTATACAGAACCTAATATCTACGGAGAACTTCATTTAGGCAACCAAGACTCAGTTGGTTATAATTCAAACACAGAATTATATGATTGGGAAATCGAGAACTACGAAACAAAAGAAAGAGGGTGTTGGATTATTCAAAAAGTGCAGAAAAATCCCACCCAATAGTGCTTCATAGTGTCCATTGTCCCAAAAATCTTTGAGAAAAAAATTAGGGAATACCCTACCTTACAACCTACCTATGTAAATACTACACAAATACCAAGATACAAGGAAAGAGAATCACCAGTCATGCATGTAGAACAAGTTTCCAAAAATATTGGTGATCATGGCCGACTTCAAAGCCTAGTAGAAACTTTTACAGGACAAGCTGCTCGATGGTGGGATACCCATCAGACAAGACTGTAGACCTGGACAACAGCTTTGACTTACTTTGTCGAAAGATTTGGAGGAAAGAAGTTAACCAAACAGGCTCAGATACCTATTTTCATTCAAGGACAGAACCCAGAAGATCATATCAAGACATGTGAAAAAGAATGGAGAAAACTTGGATACAAGGATGAACGAGCATGGCCACACTTGTTCCCATCAACCCTCGCCGACTTACCAAACAAATGGTATAAAATGGAAGAAGCTAGAGGTGAAACATTTATATGGCATGAACTCAGAGAAAATTTCATTAAAGATTTCAAATTTATACCACAAAATGAAAACTTGGTTGAAACAACAAAACAGATTAAAGACTTTTACAGACAATAGAAAACAAACGCTTAAAAGATAACCGACAGACAATGAGATGTAACAATATGCAAACAAGGACAAAACCATAGTCGACAAGACTACAGTTAGAAAATGAAAATACAGAAGGGAAAAGTTTTAGATGGAAATCAAACCATGTCGAAACAACAAAACCTATTTATACAGTCCTTAAAGTTGAAACAACCGACAAACAGGATACCGACAGAATGACTTTAGCCGACTTCCCTGCCACATTCTCACAGTTTAAAGAAGGAAGTCGACCAATCAATGAAGCCAAAGCACCAAAATGGCTAGATGCTAAAGTCAAAACTAGGGAATTCGACATCTCAAATGATGATCGACCAAAAATGGAAAAAATTCGTGACTACTGGAGTGAAGCACAGACCACAAAAATAGTGAACTTATTAAAAGAGTTCCAAGATGTATTTGCTCGAGATTACAAAGACCTCAGAGGCTTAGTCCATGCAATGGGAGAAATGAAGATTGATACTAAACCTGATGTTAGACCTGTGAAGAAAAGGCCATATAAACTAGCTCAAAAATACAAAGAGATAGTCAAAAAGGAAATTGATAACTTGCTTGCAGCAGGCATCATCTATCCTATTGACCAATCAGAATGGGCAAGTCCAATGGTTGTATAGCCTAAGAAACATGATCCGACCAAACTAAGAATTTGTGTCGACTTCAGGGAACTAAATAAAGTGACACTGATAGACCCATTTCTAGCTCCTTATGCAGATGAAATCTTAAATGAAGTTGCAGGACATGAATGCTACTCATTTACAGATGGATTCTCAAGGTATAACCAAGTGCCAATAGCTAAATAAGACCAGAAGAAGACAACCTTTGTGTGTGAATTTGGCTCATTTGCTTACAAGGTTATGCGTTTTGGATTAAAAAATGCACCTGCAGTATTTTCTAGAATTGTTGTCAAAACATTTCAAGAATATAATTACAAGACCATGGAAGTATACTTTGATGACTGGACAATATACTCCATGTTAAAGGATCATTGCAAATGGCTCAGGCTTATGTTGGAGAGATTTCGACAAATTCAACTATCCTTAAACATCAAGAAATACATATTTGTGACCCCCATAGGCATATTATTAGGGCATATTGTCTGTAAGGAAGGTATTAAGGTTGACTTTGCAAAGATCAAAATTATCCTCGACCTAAAACCACCAGTAAACCCAAAACAAGTCAGGGTGATACTTGGCCACACAGGCTATTACAGAAAATTCATAAGGTATTATTCAGATATGACCTATCCACTTGAAGAACTATTAAGGGAAGATAAAGAATTCAACTGGACAGAGGAGTGCCACATATCATTCGAAAAATTAAAAAGGTAACTAGTCGAAGCCCCAATCCTAATGGTTTCCAAACTGGTCAATCAAATTCCATGTTCATATTGATGCATTAGGCCTAGCAATAGGAGCAATCTTAACTCAACCAGGAGATAATGGAATGGATTACCCTATAGTTTATAGTAGCATAAAATTAAACAAGGCCAAGAGAAACTATTCGACAACAGAGAGAGAAACACTAGGAATGGTCTTTGCAATCCACAAATATCGACATTATCTTTTAGCTAGCCCATTTATATTCTATACAGACCATCAGGCACTTAAATATCTCATCAATAAACCACTACACCACGGAAGAATCTGTCGATGGCTACTTCTCTTTCAAGAATTTGAATTTGAAGTCGTTGTCAGACCAGGTAAGTTAAATGTCAGTCCCGACCATTTATCTCGAATCGACACAGGAGAAGAACCGATAGGAGTCGAAGATGACTTACCTGATGCACATCTATTTCAAATAGAAGCAGTCCCAGCAGAATTAGAATAAATAGCCCAGTTCTTGGAAGATGGACATGCACAAGAAGGAATGAGTACAAAGAAGAAGCAGATCTTAGCTATGAAGGCTGCACCATACAGTCTTATAAATGGATTCTTATACAAAATGGGATTAGATGACATCCTCAGAAGGTGTGTACTAGAACACGAACGAGACAACATTATGCATGAAGCACATTATGGACCTGCAGGAGGACATTTCTAAGCAGATACAACTACAAATAAAATCCAACAGTTAGGGTTATGGCGGCCGACACTTCACAAGGATTGCAAAATTTTTGTCATTCAATGTGACATATGTCAACGACTAGGTCGACCCCTGCCTAGCATAATAATTCCTTTGATATCAGTGAACCCAAGTTTGACATTTGAAATCTAGGCCAGAGACTTCATAGGACCATTTCCTATACCAGCAAAAAGGACAGGCGGAAGGTATATCATAACTGCAGTCGAATATGTAACTAAATGGGCAGAGGCTGAACCAGTCGACACATGTTCTAGTGAGATAGCTGCTAAGTTTATCTATGAGAATATTATCACCAAATTTGGATGTCCACTAACCTTAATTAGTGACCAGGGAACACACTTCAACAATAGAACCATCAAAACCCTAACCGACCAGTTCCAAATCGACCATCGTCGGAGTACAACATACCATCCTCAATCGAATGGAGCAATTGAAGCATTTAATGAAACATTAACAAGAGGACTAAATAAAATATGTAATGCTGATAAGGATGATTGCGACGAGAAAATACCTACAGTATTATGGGCATACAGAACATCATACAAACGCTCGATCGACCAAACTCCTTTTCGACTAGTCTATGGACAAGAAGCAGTAGTTCCATTACACTTTCGACAACAGACACCTATCATCGCCGAGATCCTACATGTCGATGTCGAACAAGGAAGAAAGGACTGACTATTGCAACTAAGCAAACTCAAAGAACACCGACTAATGACAATACAACATCAAGAAATCCAGAAACAACAATAGAAAGCATGGCACGACCAAAACATCAAGAACAAAAACTTATCGGTAGGAGACCTTGCTTTACTATACAATAGTCGAGTAAAAGGTAAACCTAAAAAGTTCCATATAGAATGGATGGGACCCTATGTCATTGAAGAGATACATACCAATGGATAAGTCCGACTAAGGATGTTACAAGGCATAGTATTTTGGAAACTCGTTAATGGAGCCCTACTAAAACACTACAAAAACTAGAAATAAACCAAAAAAAAAATCCTATAACGACCATAACCGTAAACCAAAAGCTATAAAAACCTAAAAATCCAAAAAGCAAAATAATACTGAACATACAGAAAAATATGACAGGAAATTACCACTTCGACAACCGACATCATGCCCATTGACATAACACCATCGACCATTTACATCGACCATTTTCATGACCGACATCAACCGATGACCTCGATAGTCCCATCGTGCATTCATGACATCGAGCACCGAAAGCAATTCGCCATTAACGCACACTCAAGTGTTCCAGCTGGAACATCACATCCGCCATTAATACACTTATCGACCAAAACATCCACAGCATCGCCTATAAATACTAGACCACCGAAAGATCATTCACCACAATTCATACAGAGAAAGCATCAGAGCATCCAGTCGACTGAAATTCGAGAATACCTTAGTGAAATAGACCACCAAACCGACGAGATGGCACCCAAATAGACTAGAGCCTCAACTAAAGCCAAGGAACTATAGACTGTAGACACACCTTTAGTCCGCAGGCTAAAAAACATTAAGATAACCAAGGTGCAGGAAGGCTCATGGAAAAAACTATGGACCGAGATGCAAGAATGGGCTTATGTCAACAAGAATCCCACTCAAGTTGCGGAGAAAATAAAATACAACACCATATTCAACTATGTCAATGCACCGCTCATGGCCAGCTTCGGTGGCACCAAGGAAACTGCCGTAAAATTCATCATAAGCCGGTACCACAATGACCGGTTCTACTTCGACCAACCAGTTGACATCTCTGGAGAAGTCATCTCCAAGCTGACATGTCTCTCAAACACAGGAGACCCAGTACCAGTCGGTATTAAAGAAGGACTGGCTGAAGAGCTAATTGGGTCAGCTTCGAGAAAAAACTTGAAGGGGTTGATGATTAGTCAAATCACAACCCAAATGCCACAGATTGTGGCCAAAATAATAGCAATAACACTCACCCTAGAAGGGTCGAGGCAGTGAACCCAAATTAGACATGCTAGAAGCTGTCGACACCATTGTGACAGATGGGATGAATATGTTGCCAACATGGTCAAGATCATCTATGAAAGATGCCAAGAAATGGGAGGAATCATTAGGTTCCCCTCCCTCATTTTATGGATAGTCATGTACCAGATCTGCCCAGAAGGAAACCCAAATTTTCAGTAACCGACAAGGTTCCACATGTGGAGATTCAAACCATTCTCCTAGAGAGGAACTTTGCAGGAACTTGAAGACAGAAAAGTATTGTTGGAGAACTGCCTCCAACAACTCAAAGTCCGCACGACTAGATGGAGGGTGCCTCAAAACATCCAAAGAAGTCTACCGACAAAATCCCACATCCAACTAGAACTCGACCATACTTTAGTGTGGTACATGCAGGGCGATGACTCAAATGAAAAATCCCTCAACTATTATCCATCGGTCGACCAGATCTTTCGGGAGCTGTCTTGACAAGCTAAAACAAAAATACCAGTACCAGTAGCAACAAAGAAAAGTGACTTCTCGATCGAGGAGCCGCTAATTGAACAAGAGAAAGAGGAAGACTATGAGCTGAACCTCTACATCAGCACCTTTGTGTCGGAGGAGACACTGATTAAACACACTGGCCGGCTTCAAATAATCATTAAACCTATGACAACATAGAGGGCAGAACCCCAGATATAAGAAACACAGGCAGAACAACA
Source organism: Pseudotsuga menziesii (assembly GCA_001517045.1). Classification (NCBI taxonomy): domain Eukaryota; kingdom Viridiplantae; phylum Streptophyta; class Pinopsida; order Pinales; family Pinaceae; genus Pseudotsuga; species Pseudotsuga menziesii. Next base: position 1,009,007 of record LPNX010476696.1, on the reverse strand, counting down.
AGTCATCACTCCGGCTACAGAAAGTCTCATCTCGACCTAGGAGCCAAGGGGAGAGATAGAACCAGAAAGCCAGAGTATGCTATCGCAAAAGGAATTATTAAAAAATTATCGAAAGAGATAGAAACTGCAAGGAAGAAGTTAAAAACACAACAACAACAATAAGGAAAAGGTAAGGGAAAGCTTATCATTGTCGATTCACCAGACGACGAGGAGCAACTGGAAGCTACAGCCCTCGACATAATCGAAGATGCCGCAGCTAATAAGGTGCCAGTGGAAACCTAGTTCTAAATATTTGTCGAGGCAGGAGCACTGCCGGGTCTACCAAAGAAAGCCAAGACCACCCACACGACGACGCCTAAAAATGTTGTCTATCTTGTGTCGACGCCTCCACCCCCATCCCCGACCAAAGTAACATAGGAGCAAGTGCCAGAACAACATTCAGTAAGCCCAATCGACTTGTGAAAAAGTGCGATGTCAGAAGCTGTGAAGGCAAAGTTTGATAAAGACAGAGATTTGCAGGCATTCATTGCCTGAGATATTTACGTCGGCACAAAAAATATCCACAAAATCACCTCTCTTTGAGGTCGGTGGATACCAACCCGAACATGAATTCCAGTCCTGAACCTCTGCAACTATCATTTCAACTTTCGAGAGAAATCCTGACAAGGAAGCTACAGTGACCACGACTATCACTCTGACTGTACCCCAAACCAACCTACTAGCCGTTGCACCGACTGGAGGAGAAGAAACTGAGGACATAAATCTCCAAATTAACCAAATGTTCTCCGACTTAGACTCACCTCCCCAACCTAACAACCCAACACTCATCCACACTTCCCCCAACCCAATCACCCCCGACCATTCACCAACTCCCTCACCACCACCACCCCCCGACTCAGAGGAAGCCCCAGCACAACCATCAGCACCAACTGCGTCCACTTCTGCACCCTTTACATGTACCCAATCAGAGGCAGCAGTCATCCCACCTCCCCAACCAGAGAAACCATAACCCAATATCCCACAAACCAAAGATCTTGACTCGAATTTTGCAGGTACACAGGTGCCGACAAAAACAGAGAAGGAAAAGCATAAGAAGAGGAAGGAGAAACAGAAGAAGGAGCATCATGGACAACCATCAAAGGTCCGTATCAAATTGAAAGATGCAACCTCACTGACCGACCCAGAGCTAGGACAACTCCTGAAGACTCTAGCAGTCGAAGTGAAGACAAGGAGCGAGCAGAGACGTAAGGAACTCGAGGACAAGGTCACAGAACAGGTCGAGTTCCTCAACAAATGTAGAAACCTGGCCCATTCAGTAATGCCAGGCCCCGTAGAGGTTGACACTGACAAACCGCTCGAAAGGGCGTATCAACTATTTGAGAGCATGGTGTCGGCACTCAAAGCACAGATTTAGGAAACAAAGGAGGAACAAAAAGAAGAAACTGCCTGACTCCTAATGGCACAACACACCACCTTTTCTGAAGCTTATAAAGTGCTACAAGATCACATGGAGGAGTCTGTCATCACTGAAGAAATACTGAGAGGCTGGCCTGCTTACTACGGGAAAGTCTATCAGCAAACTCGGCAGACCCGACAAGGGATCCAGGCACTAGAAAATAAGAAAACCACTAATGAAGTACTCAGAACCACAATAGAAGAACAAATAGTTCTTGAAATAGCCAAGCTGCAAAAACTTGAGAGGGAAGCACATCAGTGGGTGCAACAAGCTATCCCCAACTTGGAAAAAGTCGACATCATCTGTCTACAGATGAAATGAATTATCGATACTGCAGAGGAGAGGGATCAGTTTATGGGTCCTGACATGGAGAGAATAGATGAAGTCTCCATTTCAGAAAAGATGTCGATCTTATCAATCCTGACTACACTCACCATCGACATCCAGAATATTTTGCAAAGTTGGACAGATTTCCAACATCACCTAGCAGTGACAGCCCCAGCCATTGTCGAAGTCTGTGTACATAAAAGACCGACCATCAGACTTCACAACCCATGAAAACCAGGCACATCACAATAACTATTGAGACCAGACATGAAGAATTTTGTACCTCCCTGTTTCTTCAGGATGAAGAAACGTTTTGTTTGTGGGGGAGATGTAGGAGGAGTAAGTCGATAAGTCGACTTGAACGATAGCTGACTTAGTCGATTAGCCAACTAAGTCGATCAACCGACTTAGTCGACTAGCCAACTAAGTTGGTCGGCCAACTAAACTAGAGATTAGGTCGGCCACCTAAGGTCGTGTCGGTTTACCGAACCGACAGGTAGTTATTTTGTAACTATTTTTTAATCATATATATTAGGCTGTTGAGCCAGATGAGAACTCGGTTCAGTTCTCTATGTTGTATGGACCCATTCATGTAATATAATCTGTTAATTCACCTATTTGTTCTTGTCTCTTGTCTCTGTTATATATGTATGTTTTAGTATGTATTATTGGTAACCTTATGTGATCTATGAGATTACAACACCATGTATCCTGGTTTCATTCACCTCATTGATGAGTTCCTTGGACCAATTAAGAGGAGTCATTAGTGCCTCTTGGGATGGTTTTGTCTCACATGCTCAACTTCAGCTACATCATTGCATCGCTGATATTTGTACAAGGTATTGATCTGTGCAGTATTTGGTCAAGGACCCCGATTGTCACTTGAATCTAGCATCTTGGTGAGTCTATTAAGGGATCCATACAGGTTCATGTCCCTTGTGATTGCCACGTTGCGTTGGAAGCAGTGTTCAGAAAATCCTAGAGCAGTGCTTCTGTATACCTTCATGGTTGATGTGACATATTGTACCACTGAGACTCCGACTCTCCATCAGTGAGTTTTTACAGTTATATAAACTTCCATATCCAGCAGAGCATCAATTGTGTAAATATTGCATTCCATGAGAATTCCATGGTTCTTATGTATCTGTTCTTCAGATCAGCATTGTATGCAACCTCTTACTGAGACCAACATTATGTAACATAAGTTGTATATGTATTGATCGGCTCCCATATTTTTAATCCTTGATCCCATTATTTATTCTTTTGACATTGTTATGAGCATGGGTACGCCCGCCTCGTCCATATACATGTCACATATTCTTTGTATCTCACCCATTGTTGGGAACCAATATTAATACAAAAACCAAAATCCACTATGTCTCGAACGAGGAAGGGTCACTTCTTCATAGGTCTCTCCATTAACCTAATGATACTATGATGTCTATCGGCCATACGATGAGCTTTTTTCCCTCACACCTCAGGGGGCAATCTTTTAACGCAAAAAATTGCTCAACTAGCTCTACATGGCCTAAACCACATACATACATCTTTTCCCTAACTTTTCCCCCCTCGTTTTTTACCTCCAAAAGTATGGTTTAACCTTCTTCTCTCTCAAAAAGCTCAAAAATATCAAAAATGGCCTAAAAAACCCACAAAAAGGGCTAAAAAGCTCACAAAAGAGCTAAAAAGTTGACAAATGGGGCTAAAAACCCCCCAAAAGAGGTAAACAACATAAAAAATAGATTAAAACCCTAAATAGGGCTTAAAAACCTAAATAAGGTCTAAAACCCTAAAAGAGAGAAGAGGACAAGAAAAACCTATAAAATAGTGTGGAGGTCTCCATCACAAGATTCACTTATTCCTTCTGCCATTATTCTATTTTCCGTGAGTACGTTGAGAAGCCATCATTCTCAAAATACTCACACCATTTTTCCAACCATTCTATTGCCCCACCATCTCCCCACCTCGTACGTTGAGGCATCCTCCGTACTAATAAGCCTATGGAGAGGCGGTACCATTCCAAGTTAGGGAACGGTGGCCCATTTCCAAGAAAAATAAAAGGTATACTTGTCCCATTTTGTTTATTTAGTTTAGTCGTTTTTTCTTATTGTTTATTGTGTTACTAATATTTTATTTTGTAGCTAGTTCTTTTCCATTGAACTCTACCCTTCTGTCTCACAGACAGAAGGGAGGTGCTTTTGCATGTAGCTAGGGTGAAAACCTAGCTACACCCCCAACGATTTAGCCAATCCATGGCGTATTTATATAGGCCATTCTTGAGACGTAGAATCCCTTGACTATATTTTAAAATAGTTTTAGGGAGTTTCTGGTCTCCCATGGTATTATTCTATACTTGTACATCAATTACCTAGTCATAGCGATGCTCTCGAAGGGGAAATATGTTATGAACATAAAATATATCAATACGCACAAAATAAATAATAATAATTAATCATTAATAATTATTAAGGGATGCAACTCTTTGTGAAGAGTCACCAAAGTTTCTTTTAAGGATTATATATGCAAGCTCTCTTACTAGTAATCTCATCTCATATCATATTTTATACATTTATTATTTACTATCCTATATGGATTATAACATGTTTTCCTACTTGAATTGGATATTCAACTACTAACTTACTGTTCATTTTTAGGGAACAAATCTTGTTCATCTCATTGGTATTAGAGTTATGAGAGAAAAGGATCATGAGAAGAAAATACGATCCAAACAAGCGTGATATATATATATATATATATATATATATATATCATGCTTGTTTGGATCGTATTTTCTCTCATAACTCTAATACCAATGAGATGAACAAGATTTGTTCCCTAATATATATATATATATATATATATATATATATAGATAGATAGATAGATAGATAGATATAATGAACATAAAATATATCAATAATCACAAAATAAATAATAATAATTATTAATTATTAATTCTTAATGGATGCAACTCTTTGTGAAGAGTCACCAAGGTGTCCTTTAAGGATTATATATATGGGTCCTCTTATTTGTAATCTCATATAATCTCATATTTTATACATTTATTATTTACTGTCATATATGGATTATAACTTGTTGTCCTACTTGAATTGGATATTCATCTTGACCTACTGTGCATATTTAGGGAACAAATCTTGTTCATTTCAAAAGACCCACTTCTATTAGGATAATATGATAGGGAATCTTGATTTTAATTTAAGATTATACATGATAAAATACTTCTAAATTTGCTCAATATTTCTCCATTATTCTCTATAGATGCTAAAACCCCAAACTTCACGACCATACAAGATAATGAGAGTGACATAGTTTCAGATAATAACTTATTTTTATCCTACATCACAAGGTTTGTTGATTTACACTTGTTTTCTAGACCAAAATAAACTTTCCACCATTTGTTAATCCTTTTTCTCAATGCTATAATTATAGTTGAGCTTGTGATGGATATCAATTTTGAGATATTTATAAGAAGTCACTTCCTCCATTAGAGAGAATTTGAGGTGATTGGTTATCTGGGTGATTGGTTTAGGAGTATCTTGGGTGCAACTCCTACTTGTGGAATTCAACCATAGTCATGGATCGACCCTTATCATAGTCTTGACCATCCACACCTACACATACTTTAAACTCCAGTTTTCATCAATATTTACAGTGATCGATCTGTAGATACCGAACCTGCAACAAGGTTAATTTGAGATAAAAATCCATTCACAAATCTTATTAATCAAATTCTTCCTTTGATTGATTAGAGAATCGATCAATCGATCTCTATTTCACTCTCTCTCATAAACCCTGAATTCACATAGAAGCTTATCACTAATTAACAGAGGATTTAAACAAACATTCTATTCATGATATCACACACTTAGAAAGAATTGAATTTACAAACAGAGATTATGCCGAAATAGGATTTTTCATTCACACAATGAAACTATAGATTCATAATTGTCTCAGAACTTGTCTTCTAATCTCCTTAGGTCTGATACATGTTTAATTGGCCTTGCTTGATTCCTACATGCCCTACTGACCTCTATATATCTGTCTCTACTACTCCTATTATGTCTCTCTATGCCTTGTAGGCTTACATATTTATACAGAATGGGATTTATGAACCATTTTGGTTCAGATCCTCAATACACTCAACAACATGCTTAATTAACTCAAACTATCAATCCTATCCTATGACTCGCTGCCATTATATGAGGGTTATGTTACATGACTCATCAATGAATCATCACTCACCTAGTGACTCACCCAATTGACTCATTATCCATCTAGAATCACATATTTTACATAATTTTAATTACAATGTGTTGGTTTGAAGAGGATCAATTCATAATTGAAGACCCCTTCCAGGTCTGGTCAAGAATTGAGCTTGAATTTTGAAAGGAGAGCAGGATGCTCCTGCATCAGACTCCCCAGGAAGAAAGAAATATGACCTCCTACTCATAACCTTCCATATTCAGTATGCCTAGATGCCAAAGTTTTTTCTAAAGCTGATCATCAATCTCATCATGTTGTTTTGTCTTTTACATCTTCAGTTCTCCTAGTTTCCAATTTTTCTGTTGCAATGCTCTACTAGCCTTGCTTTTGCAATCTTCTTCTGTCATCTATCTTTTGCCACTTTTCTGTCTATTTTCTCTACTGATGTAAGTATTCATTCTAATTTCTTCATGCCTTCTTTGAGATATCTTCACCATCAGCAAACTTAGTTCTTCAATCTCCATGTCCAGTTTATCCTTTGGTAGGTACACCTGCATCTTCTTCTCTTGAAACTGTTATTGTCCTCTTGACTCTCTGCTGTTATTCACTAAATTACAAGATAAACCAATGTTTTGAACTTCTATTTTTCTAATGTTGCAATCAAACATTAAGCAATCATCATTATCAATCCTTGGATTGATCAACCAATACTCTAACATTTCTAACTCTTCATCATATTTTTTGAGGTTAGAAAATATTCCTTTGTCTTCATTAATCAACTCTACAACAACAAGTTCTTTTATATACTGATCACCCTTTTGAGAAAATATAGTCTCTTCCTATGTCATGACATATTTCTTCCCTTGTCTATCAGCAACACCACTATCCAAATATGCAAGAGTTCTCTTTTGTTTATCTCCACGAGACCATGTCATCTCTTCCTTCAATCCCAGAACAAACTTTTGGCTTTGGTCCATGTCAAGAATACATGGATACTCTCCTTTTTCTTCATTTACATCTAAGACAACCTCACAAGGTTCATCACCTGTTATTCCTGTAGTTATACACAATTCATTAATTTCAAAAATATTGAAATTTTTATCTCTCATTGACCCTCTTATTATCATATTATTTTATTGATCTAAACTCTCCCAAGAGTTCACGAGACTTTCATATATTCCCTTTCTTTCACCATCTTTTTCTAAGATGATTTTATGTTCTTATTTACAATAGTGAGAATATTCTTTTGTCAATGGTCCAATTTTGATCTTTCCTTTCTTCCTCAACGCATCCCTCTGATGCTTCATAATATGCATAAATACATCATCTAAGTGTGTTTCAATTCCTGCAAACATACACCAATAATTAGTTTCAAAAATATGAGACTCTTAAGTCCTTGTTGGCATTTCCTCTGACATCCTCCTTTTGTGTTGGTCTGAGCACACATCATATCCCTTTCACCATCACCTATTTCTTCAGCAGTCTGAGCTATAAGCTATATAAAATCTTCATATGGTACCCTTTCATCTTCTATTACAACAGAATCATGTCCTGTTTTTATGATTTTGGAAAGCATATCTTCTTTTCCTCCAGCCTTCATGACAGTCCAAGGTGACTCTTCAACTCTCTCCTTCATCAAAATACAATCTTGATTCTGTCTTGTAGAAATGTCTTTGCACGTTTCTTTTTCTTCCTTTATCTTCATATCATCTTCAACTGACTGTGTCTCTTCATCAAGCAACTCATCAATAAGTTCCTTTTGTTGCAATACTTTAGACCTTTCCTCATTTGAGAGGATTTCTTCATCATATTTGAATTCATCAATATTTAAGACAGTTTCAAAATATTGCCCATCATCTGCAACAAAACCTACAATCACAAATAAATCATCAGTCTAAAAAACATAATACCTTTTGGTCTCATTCAGAATCATAGTCATCTCCTCCATAAGTTGATCTATACTCTTTACAAAATTCACGAGACTCTCAATTAGTCTCTCTTTTTCTGCTTCATCATCCTCTCCAAGCAAAGGACCCTGTTTAGGTTCACAATATGAAACCTCCATCTCATATTCAACTTTTATGAGTTCTTTCTTCAATCCAACAAACATATTTTGTTGTAGCTTCACCTGTAGTGAATGCCATCTCACCTCCCTTTTCACGACCCAACCATACCTCTTGTTCTCTTCTTCAACAGCTTGCATATGCTTCTCAAAGCACAAAATGTCTCTTTCTAACTCTAGCAACTCTCTGTTACATTCTTCTTGTCTCTCTTTCTTCTTTCTTCTGTTGTGGATTTTCTATGAATCCCTGCAATGACCTTCATTAGTCATTGTTTCTATCTCCTTCTCATGTTTCGTGAACTTCATCATGTTCACTTGTGGACTTTAACTAAGACTTCACCTCCAACAAGTCTCCATATTTGTCTGTTATAACTCAACAAGCTATCTATCCTTGAGCTTGTCCTTTTGGTATCTCTAGTCCTCTGGCTAGAACCTTTTGAGCATATCCTTTACTCTTCTTGGCTTATGCAGGTCCACTCCTCCTTTGAGAAAATGCACTAGTCTTGTTTTGTCCAACCTCTATTGGATTTATTAGGTTCTACCACTGCTTCTTCTTTCCTATAAGAGTTCATAACCTCTCTATCACGAATGCATTTATCCTTGATATATCTCCTATAGCTTCCACTTGCTATCTATCGATTTCCCCTTCTCAATAACTTCTCTGTTCTTTGCTGCTAATAAATTCATATAACCAAAGTTAAAATACAAACAACAATTAGTCCATACCTTTAGAATTTTCACTTGTATAGTTGGATGAAAATATATCCATTGTTATCTTCAAAAGATCTTTTTCTTGATCTTTTTCATCTATTCATCTGCACTTTTCTTTATTGTCTCTAGTTTATAGCCAATGTTTGTAATTTCTCCTATTGCGGAGCCTATACTCCTCCTCTCCAATATCTGCTATGATCCCTTGCACAAGAATAAACATAAACCCTCACAATTATCAGTCTTCAAGTTCAATAACAATTTGCAAAAATTCCTTACCTTTTTTTTCTTCAAGTACTCAAGAGTAGTTTTAGTCTCTTTTCATGCATCATAACTCCATGCTTATACCTGTCAAATCATATCCTTCCAAAGGATTTATTATGTATTCTCTTGTGTCTAATCATCAAATTTAACCACACATCCTCTGTCCACAATAAATTATGATTACCCTACCATGACTAACCCTCTCAACACAATTGTTTGTCTTCAATTTAAAATGAATTGAAAATCAGAAATTAATTTAGCTCTAACGTAGAATACTTTTTCTTCTCTGATACCAAACTGATGGCACTGCTCGTTTACAGACCTCAAAACCGAGAGTACTAAAAACTATCAGGCCTTAAATTTTTGTTAAACAACTTGGAGAACTGTCTAACCTCCTTTGTGCAGACTAGTTTCCTCCAAACGGTCTCCAAAAAACCATTTATGCAAGCTTGCTCTACAATTATTTCCTTTCCGTAAACTTCAACTTTTCTGATTTCCAAGCTTTAGTAGACCGAATAACTCCTTCCACAATTTAGCGGGTTACAGAACTTGGCTTGTCAACTTTCGAAACTGGGTTTCCACACTTTTCCACTTTTCTGGTTCGGGTTGTGGAACTCAGCTTATCAACTTTAGAACTAGGTTTCCACACTTCTCCACTTTCTCGGTTCAGATTTTGGAACTAGGCTTATCATCTTTTGAAAACTAGGCTTCTGCACTTCACTCTTCCGCATCATTGATCCTTGTGGGTTCACCCTCGATCGTTGATCTGTCTCCAGATGCAGATCATGGTCTAACTCTGCGGATCTACATCCCTTTGCTGCGGAAATTAGCTATGACCATTGATCTTCTCCAAGATCTATCTCCACCGTATGATCTTAAGTTATATGGGTGATTGGTTTAGGAGTATCTCGCGTGCAACTCCCATTTGCAGAATTCAACCACAGACGTGTATCGACCCTTATCACGATCTCGACCATTCACACCTACACATACTTTAAACTCCAGTTTTCATCGATCCTTATAGTGAAATATTTGTAGATCCCGAACCTACAACAAGGTTAATTCGAGATGTATTCTTCCTTCGATTGATTAGAGAATCGATTAATCAATATCTATTTCACTCTCTTTCAGAAACACTAAATTCACACACAAGCTTATCGCTCATTAATAGAGGATTTAAACAAACATTCAATTCATGAAATCACACACTTAGATAGAATTGAATTTACACAAAGATATTATTCTGAAAGAGGATTTTTCATTCAGACACTGAAACTATAGATTCATAATTGTCTCAAAACCTGTGTTCTGATATCCTTAGGCCCGATACATCTTTAATTGGCCTTACTTGATTCCTATAGGATGTACTGACCTCTATATCTTTGTCTCTACTACTCCTATTCTCTCTTTCTTCTATATCTCTATGCCTTGTAGGCTTACATATTTATACATAACAGGATTTATGAACCATTCTGGATTAGGTCCTCAATACACTCAACAACATGCTTAATTAACTCAAACTATCAAACCTATCCTATGAGTCACTGCCATTAGATGAGGGTTCTATTACATGACTCATCACTCACCTAGTGACTCACCCAATTGACTCATTATCCACCTAGAATCACATATTTTACATAAGTTTAATTACAATGTGATGGTTCGAAGACCATCAATTCAGAATCAAATACCCCTCCCAGGTCTAGTCAAGCATTGGGCTTGAATTTTGAAAGAAGGGCAGGATGCTCCTGCATCAGCAACCTTCAAATATTCTCGATCCTTTACAGAAGCACTTCGATACTTTCAATATTTTTGTAGCAGCACTTTGATCCTTTCAATCCTTTGTACAACACTTCGATCCTTCTTGATCCTTTGCAGCCGCACTTTGATCTACTTGACCCTTCAGTGTTGTACTTTGATCTACTTGATAGTTTTCCACCACGTTACCTACAGTACACATGATCTATTTGTGGGATGATCAATCCCTATCACTTTAGGACATAATTCCGAGGATGATTCAATCCACCATCAACATGATCCATGATATCGATCAGCCGAATCGTCTACAACTAAATGTAGATCTCGACCGCACCTGGTTCAGGACCTATCGTCTGTAAGGACTCATCGTAGACCATCCATACCACTGAGGTTAGGACCACTCCCAAGAGAGTGTTGTACTACGACATCTACACTCATGTGTAAGTATACTCTACCATGTAAAAGTATTGTTTGCAGAGCAGATCTTGACCGCATTCAAAATGTTGTCCCTCATTGTAGAACATCCATACCAATGAGGCTAGGACCACTCCCAAGTGAGTGTTATACTACGGTTTCCATGAGGACTCATCATAGAGAATCCATATCACTAAGGTTAGGATAACTCCTAAGCAAGTGTTATTCGATGGTATCTACATATGCATGTAGGTATACTCTCCCTACAAGAGTACCATTTGCAAAGCATATCTGGACTGCATACAAAATGCCAGTCCTGTCATCCATGAGGACTCATCGTAGAGAATCCATACCACAAAGGTTAGGACCACTCATGAGCGAGTGTTATTCTACGGTATCCACAACTGAATGTGGGTACTCTCCATGTGAGAGTAATATCTGCAATGTCATCCTTAGCTATTAATGACCACTCTCATGCACAGAGTGTTATACCTTCCATCCTCAAGAGAGGATACTGTCGTCCACAAGTGAATGTTGGACCTTGTCAGCAATTGAAATCCATCATCGTTGTCAGTCTCATGATCACTCCCCCTTTCCTGGGAGGATCCATATTATCAACATGCGGGCCTCCTTTGTCTAAGGAGGGTTCATGTCTTCTACTTGTTCTTCCTTTCTGAGGAGATTCCATAGCTTTGAATTGTTCCTCATTTTCAAAGAAGTTCCATATCTTCATCATTTGCAGTCCCATCATTGTTCCTTCTTGTGAGGAAAGTCTTTTCGAACTACTCCAAGCTTGTCACAGAAATATTCAAACTTTACTCGAGATAGAGGCTTGATTAGTACATCAACAACTTGCTCATCGATACTCACATATTGGATATTTATAGCTCCCTTTTGTACCATATCCATTATATAAAAATATCATATTTCTATATGCTTTGATTTGTCATGGAACACCAAATTCTCTGTCAAATTTATACAACTCTGGTTGTCAGAATTAATTACTGTGGTGTCCAAATCCATGTCAAATAATCCTGACATCATCTTTCGAATCCATATCGCTTCACAACAAGCAGAGCAAGCTGCAATGTACTCTGCTTCATTTGTACTGAGAGAAACACTGAACTGTTTCTTACTAAACCATGAGTTCATGGCAGATCCCAGACAATAATATCCTCTTAAGGTGCTCTTCCTGTTTGTGGCATTTCCTGCCCAATCTAAATACATATATCCATACAATCTATAGTCACAATCTCTCCCATAGTAGAGTCTCAAATCTATCGTATCTTTAAGGTACCTCATCACATGCCTTGCAACTATCAGGTGAACCTGTCTAGGTTTAACAAGATACCGACTTAATGTGTTCGCAACAAAGCATATATTTGGCCTTGTGTTCATTAGATACATTAGTGACCCGGTAATCTTCTTGTACTAAGTCACATCCACTAACTCTGATGTCTCATTAGACAACAACTTGAGGTTGGTGTCCATGGGTGTGGCCATAGCTTTACAATCCAACATATCAAATATTTTCAATATTTCTACTTCATACTTTCCCTGATTCAGAAATATTACTTATGGGCTCTGCCACACTTCCATCCCTAGGAAATAATGCATCAATCCAAGATATTTCATCTCAAATTCTTCAGCTAACTTCTACTTGCAAGCCTTGATCTATTTCTCATTTCCAGTCAAAAATACATCATCCACATATAGTAATAGTATGATTGGTTCATCATCCATAAGCTTCATATAAAGTTTAGGATCAGCTTTAATCTTGGTAAATCCCATGCTTGTCAAGAAGCTATCTATTCTATCATACCAAGCTCTAGGAGCTTGCTTCAGTCCATATAGATCCTATTTCAACTTGCATACATGAGTTGCTCTATCTTCGACTTCAAATACTTGTGGTTTTTCGATGTAAACCTCTTCCTAAATCACACCATTAAGGAAGGTTGTATTTACATCCATTTGGTGTAAGTCCCACTTCATCATGGAAGCAAGTGCCATAATAGTTATGATGGAAGTGTACCTTACTACTGGAGAAAGTGTTTCTTCATAATTGATCCCCTCTTTTGGAGAGAATCCTCTAGCCACAAATATTGCTTGGTACTTTTCAATACTTCCATCAACAACATGTTTTATATTGTAGATCCATTTCAAATATACCGCACTCCTATTTTCTGGTTTGGGAACTATATCCCAAACATCATTCTTCATGATCGACTGGTATTCTTTCCTCATAACTGGAGGGTTCTTGATCTATAAGGTCACACATCAAAGTGACATAAATGGAATGTGGCTTTGATATTTTGATGGTTCTTGTGTGACCTTCTAGAGCTCCATATCTCTTTGCTTCTTGTATGATTTCTCGTACCCAAGCAGGTTTTCTCTTTCAAGAGATATCCATAGTAGGGGGTTCCTGAGGTTCTAGCATGTCATGATATTCTGATACTACTATTTCAAGATAGGGTTCATCTTCTATACTTCTAGGAAGTGCATCCTCTTCATGTACTTCTTCAAGATGACACTTTCTAGATTTCTCAAGAGTTGTCTCTTCATCAGATTTTTACATCCCTACTAATCTCGATATGATGGAATCCAGAGATTTACATCCTAAAGGATTTGGAGACTTCATAGTAGCCTACAAATATTACCTTCTTTCCTGAAGGATCCAACTTGGTTCTCTTCTCTTTCGAAATATGTACATATACTGGATGGCCAAATATCTTGAGATGGCTCACTTCAGGTTTCTTTCCTGTATACAACTCTTTATGAGTCTTGAATCCAAGAGCACTGTGAGATCATCTATTATGCACATATATGGATGTTCTTGCTGCTTCAACCCATAGGTTCATGGGTAGGTCTTGGTCATGAATCATGGTCTTTACTCCTTCCATAATAGTTCTATTCTTTCTTTCTGCAACACCATTTTGTTGGGGATTATAGGGAGTGGTTAGTTCCTTCTTGATTCCTACCTCCTTACAAAATGATTCAAATTCCTTTGAAGTGTATTCTCCACCATTACATATTCTCAGTGTCTTGATTCTCTTTTCTGAAATGTTATCTATCAAGGCTTTGAATTCCTTGAATTTCCCGAACACTTCACTCTTGTTCTTCAAGAAGTATATCCAAGTATTTCTTGAATAATCATCAATAAATGTGGCATAATATTCATATCCACTTAAGGATATAGATGGAATAGGACCACACACATCAGAGTGAATCAGCTCTAATGTACCTTTGGTCTTTGTTTCACTTTTTGGAAAGGGGTTCTTAATGTTCTTTCCACTTGCACATCCTTTTCAAGTACCCTCATGACCAATCTTCAGATCTAGTAACCCTGTTACCACCTTTCTGACATAGGGAAATTTTTTGTAGTTGATGTGAGCAATTCTTATATGCCACAGTTCACTTGCGCTGGTAGTGTCATGTACAAGGGATTTCTATAGATGTCCTTTGAGTTTATATTGTCCTCCTTCTTCTTCTATAATTACCACAACATCTTCAAGTGTATTTCCTTTGGACCACATCAGTATTTTTCCATCTATAAAAGAAACTCTATATCCTTTCTTATCTAGAGCTAAGATGTAAAGTAAGTTCTTTTTCAAACCTGGTACATACAGTACTTCCTTCATCTTCATGGAAGTCCTATATTCAAGCTTGTAGCTTGATTCACCAATACCTTCGATGGGATGTTGATAGTCATCTCCCAATGATACTTTCTGGGGATATTTCTTCTCTTCAAGTCTTGACAGGGTTTGCTTCTTCCTTGTCATATGCTTCGAGGGCCCACTATCAATAAGCCATGTGTATTCTTCAGGTGTTACAGACCTAGATATTGCAAAGAATAGTACATATTCATCTACATCTTCTTCTTTTGTTAATCTCTTTCAAGGTCTTTCTTCTTCATCCTCATCTTCAGCTAGATGAGCATGATGTCTCTTTTTGTTCTTCTTCTTCTTTGGTGATGGACACTCTCTAGCTAGGTGTCCTATCTTATGATAGTTGTAGCATTGATACTTTGAATAATCCTTCTTCTTCTTTTGAAACTTCTTCTTGGAAGGTTTCTGATTACTCTTCTTGAAGTTTGAGTGTTTCCTTTATTTAGTATGGGTGGCTAGAGCCTGATCATCTTCTATGAGTAGAGCTTCTCTATTGGATACTCTAGCTTCTTCTTGAATACAATATTCCCATACTATGTCAAACTTCATACTCTCTTTTCTGCCACATAGAGTTTGTATGAATGAGTCCCAAGGTCTAGTGAGACCATTGAGAGTAGTCATAACTAGTTCATCCTCATCAAGGGTGTCTCCAACAACACTTAGTTGTTCTATGAACTGGGAGACCCTTGTGAAGTAATCTTGAATTGACTCTTCTTTTCTCATCTTGGTGCCCTTCATTTGAGGTATTATATTCATATTTTTTTGATGTTCCTTCCTTCATACATTCTGGAAAGAGTTNCTTAGGATCTTTAACTGAGAGAATAACATGCACAGCAATAAAACACAAGAGACAAGAGACACAAAGAATTTTCCTCGGGGAAACCATAAAGGAGAAAACCTCGCAACTTCCTTAGAGATAGAATCAACACCAAAAGTAAAACCCAAAAAAATAAAGATGATCTCTCGACAGCATCGGTCTCTCTCTTGTCCCAGTAACTTCTCCTCTCACTCATGCGCTTCAATTAGTGAGTGTGTGTGTGATAAATAGAGAGGCTCACTCTCTATTTATATTCTTTCGTTCACTTGAAACCAACTCCAACATGTCGGCATCACTTAACAATTACTTACTAGAGCCGACATCTCTAGGAGTTCCTACTAACCCTAGTGCCCCACAACTTGTGGGGACTTTTCCTCCTCCAACGAATAGGAGGGTAACACAACGGTGGGGAATATTTCCCTGACTTGCAATGACTCACCTAAGGTCGAATTCACTAGGATAGTCTAACAACCCTAGGGCCCCACAACTGTGGGTACTTTAACCCTTGAACAATAAGAGGGTCACAATGACTTGACATGAATTTCACATTATAGAAACTTCCCAATCGGAACATCGGGGCATGACATGACTCAAGTACATCCCAAAATAAACATCGAGTTACAATAGATAGTAAATACAAGTGAATATATTCTGAAGTTACAATTACATCAACACTCCCTCTTAACTAGGAAGGTATTCTCTCGACACAATTTTCATCACTGGTCTTCTTATTTGGATCATCTCGTCATCTGCATATTCAAGTCATCTTTGTCTTCAAGTCATCTTCATTTTCAAGTCATCTTCATCTTTGGATATGGATCATCACTGGATCTGGATCATCATGGGTCATCATCACTGGATCTGGATCATCACTGGATTTGGATCATCACTTGATCTGGATCATCACTAGATTTGGATCATCACTGGATCTAGATCATCACTTGATCTGGATCATCACTGGATATCATCATTGGATCTAGATCATGACTGGATCTGGATCATGACTGGACATCATGACTGGATCTGGATCATCGCTGCTGAATCATCATCACTGGATCTAGATCCTCACTCGATCTGGATCAGTACCACAGGTGCTATCTGATGATTCTTCTCGTCACAGGAAGTTATACAGAGCCTGCCTTCTTTCATGCTGGTTGTAGGCCTAGCCATCATGTAGGTCTTCTTCAGCGCTTATATCTGACCTACTCGTCAGAATGGCCTGCCCAGTACTTACATCTGACCTACTCGTTAGAAAGGCATTCCCAGCACTTACATCTGACCTACTCGTCAGAAAGGCTCACCCAACACTCACGTCTGATCATATAGGATCAATCCTATAATCAGATCAGAAAGGCCCAGCACTCACATTCACCAGCATGATAGGACATCACTATCATCTGTGAAAAGGATTTAGCACTTACATCTAACCTGGTAGGAACCAAATCCTACACCCTCGTCAGAAAGGCATGCACTCACATCTGACCTGGTAGGAACCAAATCCTACACCCTCACCATAATGGTCCCCAGTCCCAGATTGAGCTACCTGGTAACAGACCAGGTGCCTCCATTCTCTCGGAGAATGGCAGTTGCCCTTACATCTGACCTGGTAGGAACCAAATCCTACACCCTCACCAGAATGGCCCCCAGTCCTAGACTGAGCTACCTAGTAACGGACCAGGTGCCTCCACTCTCTCGAAGAGTGGCAGTTTCCCTTACATTTGACCTACTCATCAGAATGGCCAGCACTCATATCTGACATGGGAGGAACCTAATCCTTTAGCCATGACAAAATGGCTCAGCCCTTACATCTGACCTGCTCATTAGAATGGCTCTCTCAGTCCTAGACTTAGTGTTCCTGATAACTGACCAGGTACCTCCATTCCAAGAATGGAATTCAACACTCATATTTGACATGGGAGGAACCTAATCCTTTAACCATGACAGAATGGCTCAGCCCTTATATCTGACCTGCTCATTAGAATGGCTTCCAGACTCGTCACTTCCCCTTGGAAGGGACCTCGATATGGAGAACACCAAGCTTCTCCCTGAAGTACTCAAACTTCACTTTGTCCATTTC
Organism: Pseudotsuga menziesii; assembly: GCA_001517045.1. Taxonomy (NCBI): domain Eukaryota; kingdom Viridiplantae; phylum Streptophyta; class Pinopsida; order Pinales; family Pinaceae; genus Pseudotsuga; species Pseudotsuga menziesii. The sequence goes on along the minus strand of LPNX010476696.1, from coordinate 991,235 downwards.
TAGCATAGAATCAAATTAGGGTTGATTACATCCAAGGATGACCTGCGAGCTTCGCCAAGACCGATTACATCCGAGGGAAACCTACAGGTCTGTTTACATCTGAGTAACCTACGAGCTTCGCCAGGTTTTATGCTCAGAGAACCTGTCTCACCGATTATGCTAGAACTCCCTCTTTTGAGAGATCTTGATCTAGGTCACATATTGGAGCTTCACTGCTCCTCTCTCCCAAATAGAAAGTGGCAACATCTTTTTCCTCAGCTATACTCAGCACCATGCAGGACTCCATCCTGCCAAACCAAGAGATCACACTTGATCCCATACTGAAGTAGCAACTTGAAATGCTCTTCCTATCAATGGCACTGCCTACCCAATGCGAATCCACATAACCCTCCAGGTTAGTCTTTTGAATCGCCTCATACTTGAGCCCATAATCAGCTATACCCCTGCATGCTTTGCAACCATCAGGTGAACATGTCTCAATGTGTTCATAGCAAAGCAAATGTCTGGTCTTAGGTACATCAAGGACCCAATCATCAGGCGATACATCATAGCATCAACCATATCTGATGAAGCATCACTCAATAGATTCATGTTCGATGCCATAGGTGTGGTCATGGCCTTGCAGTCCATCATCTTGAACCTCTTCAGGATCTCTACTGCATACTTCCCTTGTCCACACCTCCATGCCTAGAAAATAGTGCATCGACACATAACAGGAGCATCACTGATTTTCCGCCTTCAACCTTGAAGCAAAGGTTGGAATTCCACTTTACTTTCAGTAAAGCCTAGAGTCATCAGGAGTCTATCCATCTTGTCGTACCATGTCGAACCTCAGGATATTCTGCAGTCACTCCCTCTGAAGCATCATACTCCCTCTGTCTTTCGTACTCTATGCACTGAAACATTCTGTACTGGAGTGACAAGTAGCTTCCTCTGCTACTAACATTCTATGTATCCATCTAGGATCACTGGATACCAAGATCCTCTATCTTGAATTTTTTCAGAAGTTCTTCTTGCACCCATATGTGAGCTTGTCATCCTCAACCTTGTAGCAAAGGTTCAGATACTCATCAAGCTCATTATGTATGTGTTATCCCGTGATGTTTCCATCTACTGCATGATGGAACTATGAAATTCTCTTTAGGTCTCGATACTGCATCCTAGACTTCATTCTTCTTGAACTGGTATTCCCTTTCTTCTTGGTTACTTCTTCATAGTTGGAAGGTTCTTTATTAATGATGTCGTTGCATTCGTCATATTTATTCTTCATCTTGAACTGTCGTCACTTGTTCTTTGGAACGAGTCTTATCCTTCTTTGCTTATAGGCGATTATGTATGCGATCTTTCCTACAAGTCAAATACAATTGTATGGTTATAAACATTTCATAAGGAATATTCATATTGGCAAGTTCTGATGCATAAATATATGATCATGCAACTAATTTAGCCAATACAACATTCATCCATATCTTACGAAAACTTTTCTAGATGCCTTCCATCTCTACCAGGACAACATTAAGATTGTGCACTAATCCAATATGTCAACAAAGAGGTTTCATTCTAGATAAGTAGCAATGGAGAGTTGTATAGCACCATGAGCTACTTACCCATCACATGCATATTAGTGGTATACTGTCATTAACGCAAACATTCTATCATGCATAATACATTAACTGAATATAAATAAATGCATAACAAAACAATATCATGAAATGACAATTGAATACTTATCTTTATTTGTTTCGTGGGTGGACTCCTTCTTGAGCCTTTAGCTTCATCATCGTTTCTTATCCAAATGCTAAGGTGGATAAGAGGTTCTTCAAGAGTTGAGATCTTCATATTCCTTCATCGATTGAGGGATCTTCTTTGGATGGTAAGAGCTTGATCTTTAGTTTCTCCCATATTCTCTTCTCTTCTTATGAGTTGAGATTCTTATTCTTCTCGGAGTCTGCTAAAAGTAATCACTTCCTTTTGGCACACATTCTTCAAATGAATGAATCCCATGATCCTGGGAGGCCATTCAAGATGGTTATCACCACTTCTGCATTCTCCACTTCTTTTTTTACTGCTTCAAGTTGTTCTCTGATTTGAGAGACCCTCGTAAAGTATGACTGTATGGTCTTTGCATTCTGGATCTTCACATTCTTCAACTGATTTCTTAAGGTCATATTTCGATTTATGTTCTTCCCTTCAAATAGCTTGGTCAAGGAATCAAACATCTTCGGTGTCTTTAGGAAAGACACTTGTGGTACAATATGATCCGTGATTGAATCAACAGTGATCTTCTTGGTCTTGACCAAGTTCTTCTTGTGTAAGGCTTTGAGCCTCATCTCCCTCCGGATGTGGAACCTCTCTCCTTGTGTAGGTGTCCAATTCATTTTCTTCAAAGAGATCATATAATTCCATGCTTGGAGTTTCTCAACTTCACCAATCTTATCATCAAGCTGATGTGATAGATCACTTTGAAATGAGAACCTCAAATGAAAATAGCAAAAGATTAAATCTTACCGATTTGAGGTGTCTGTCCTCGTTCCAGAGCTGGCTGATCTAGGGTTTATCAGAGAAACCCTAATTTTCAAAACTTGGAATATTACAGATATTATTGGATAGAAATATATATCTCTTCAAATGGAGCTGTCTAATGTACTCCTTTTCTGAAAACAGTGGATGGAAGCTCCTGGAATAGGAATCCCTAGTTTTCCAATTTCCTTTGCAGAAATTCCTGTTACTGTTTCTATGGTATCTCCGACATTACTATTCCTATGTGTCTAAAAATTCTCATTGAGGTAACCTTGCATGTCCCTGATCCAACACCATAGGTTTCATCAAAATTTGTTTCACCAATTGGGACTTATGATCATTTTCCCAAGGTGACCTGTTGCAGGACTGTTCAGAATAGTGAAGTTGTATGGACTTCCACGTGTCACTAGTTCATCTTCAGAGTCAGAAAATCAGACAACAGAAATTAAATTCCGTTCCCGTTCTATAACTTCTTCTAAAATCTCATTTGGACCTGTGTAGCTCAAGATATAGCAATTCTCCCCAAGTGTCCTGTTTAGGGATGAATTCTGGAAGAGGCTGGAACCCTAACTTGGAGGGATCATATCTCCTAGAATATAGAGGATATGAGGTGGAATTGTGGACACAATGTAAATCAGTATTGTATCTTCGGCCTCTCCAATTTTTAGCTCCTGAGCCTTCTCCAAGCTCGAGATATAGCGAATGTAGCAAAACTTAGCACTTTTAGTATTTATGGTTTTTCTAGCTTGGGGTCAAGCTAGGGTTTGACTTTCCTGGAGTTTCACCCCACCAAAAAACTTGATCCAGGTATATAAAATTTCATTTTGATGAGGATAGAAATCCTATGTTGGGCTCACTCAAGAATTCCTCTTCTGCAAGAAGCCCTAATTTTCCACACCAAAACTGAAAATGCTCGGAATCGAATTCCGCTTCGACAAAAAGATGCGCCCTTCAATGGAGAGTCATCCTAGCATAATTTTGCTGATGGATTGTGGAGAGAGACCAAAAAATTAAGAATCCCTAGCTTTTGCAGTTGCACAATGTCTTCTTCTCAGGTTAGCTCTGATACCATGTTATATTTTTATCATTCTAAGCTAGCATTATGATCTTAGGATCTTTAACTGAGAGAATAACATGCATAGCAATAAAACACAAGAGACAAGAGACACAAACAATTTTATTTGGGGAAACCATAAAGGATAAAACCCCGCAACTTCCTCAGAGATAGAATCATTACCAAAATTAAAACCCAAAAACATAAAGATGATCTCTCGACAGTAGCAGTCTCTCTCTTGTCCCAGTAACTTCTCCTCTCACTCATGCGCTTCAATGAGTGTGTGTGTGTGTGATAAATAGAGAGGCTCACTCTCTATTTATATTCTTTTGTTCACTTGAAACCCACTCCAACATGTCAGCCTCACTTAACAATTACTTACTAGAGCTGACATCTCTAGGAGTGTCTAATAACCCTAGTGCCCCACAACTTGTGGGGACTTTGCCTCCTCCGACCAATAGGAGGGTAACACAACTATGGGGACTATTTCCCCAACTTACAATGAATCACCTAGGGTCGACTTCACTAGGATAGTCTAATAACCCTATGGCCCCACAACTGTGGGGACTTTAACCCTTAACTATTAGGAGGGTCACAATGACTTGACATGACTTTCAAATTATAGAAACTTCCCGATTGGAACATCGGGGCATGACATGACTCAAGTACATCCCAAAATAAACATCAGGTTACAATAGATAGGAAATACAAGTGAATACATTCCAAAGTTACAATTACATCAACAACACTTAGTTGTTCTATGAACTGGGAGACCCTTGTGAAGTAATCTTGAATTGAGTTTTCTTTGCTCATCTTGGTGCCCTTCATTTGAGGTATTACATTCATAGTTTTTTTTATGTTCCTTCCTTCATACATTCTGGAAAGAGCATCATACATCTACTTTGGTGTCTTCATGGATGACACTTGTGGGATCACATGATCCTTAATAGAGTCAACAATGATCTTCATTTCCTTAACTAGGTCTTGTTCATGCTTCTCCTTAGCTTCATCTTCTATTGGTTCTGCAACTTCATTATTGATGTACTTCTCAAGACCATTCTCTCTGAGAATGAGACCAATTTTGTACTTCCATGCTAGGAAGTTTTCTAGGCCTTCCAATTTGTCCTCAAGCTTAGTGCTGAGGACCATCCTATCCAGTAGGTCACTAAAAATTGAAAATTCTAAAAATAAAAAACTGACCTTACTAGTAGATGTGCTTAAGGAAGGTGAGTTGGTTGATCCAAATTCTTTTTGTAGATCCCAAATATTTAGCCTTCAAATCCTACTTGCGAGGTTGTAGCACTATAGAATTTCTGGTTTTGTTTCACCGCAGTTTTCTGGTTCACTTCGAAACCAGGGTTTGGATTTCTCGGATATTCAACCACCCAAAAATATCAATCTAGGTCTCAATAGATGCACTCCAATGAGGCACAACTTTCTATGCAAGCAGATATTCTAAATTCAAAAAATTGCAGAAACCCTAATTTCTTTTGGAGAGGAGGGAGAGGGAGTTTCACCTTGTGAAATTTGTCCTAATCAGGTTAGCTCTGATACCATGTTAAGATTTCATATGCTAGACTATATATCATTTATGTTCAATTCAAAATCATAGCAGTAGTATATCCATAATCATTCATAGAAACACAATCATAAGATAGACACCATATTTATCCTAGGAAACCCTTAAGGGGAATAAAACCCAACAAAAATTCCTTTGTATAATATCTATAAGATACTCCAAAAACATTATCCTCCTCCTTGTTGTTTTGTCTCTCTCTCTCTCCTATGCGCTACACAATTGAGAGTCTGTGTGTCCAAATAAGAACCACAACTCTTCTACTTATACACAGTGAGCCAACTAACTTTTACCCTGATCAAGTTGGCCCCACTAAACTGTATAGGCCTACTTCACCTAAGAAGACTCAAAAAATATATTAAATGATTCATTAGGGTACTAATGACCCGACTTACAATGGAGGATTTACCTCATGACTCTATGATGACCAAATACAATAGCAACACCCCGTCGGAGGAATAATAACATCTCCCTTGGGTTACAGCACTAAAATTCATTTAGAATATCCTTTGAAGTTACAATATTCAACATGTTGTTCAATGGGAAGCCTCGATAGTTCCAAGAGAGGATCCAGTGTCGATTTTCTATTTGTTATTATCTTTTTGGTTTGTATTCCGTATAACATCTTTTATATTTCTAATTAATGTCCATTTTCCTTCCTTCCTAGTTTCTTTACCTTTTGAACCTCATTTCTTAATTTAACTTGGTATTTTGGAATGAGATCTTCATTTATAAATATTCCCAATCAATTTAGACTTCAGGTTTTGTTGAGGATGCCATAATTATGGTTAGTAGAGATAACTTTGACCGGGATCAACCTTTCTTTATTCTCAAATAATTTCCCCAACCTTTTTTATTGTGTGAGGCAATATGCTTCAATTTGTAACATATTATGTAGTTCTTCCCAAAACAAAAATAGTGGTACCACATAGAATATGGTTAGAGTCCATTTGTTACGTCAACTCTGTTAGTTTTTCTAATCTAATCCAAATTGATTAGGATATTTTTCTAAAAGAATAACAAGCAGAGCAAGATGCATAAGATAGAGTAGATACACAAGACACAAATATTTTCCTTGGAGAAACCATAAAGGAGAAAACCCTGCAAACTTCCTCAGAATAGTTTCGTCATTAAGATAGTATCACAAGATAGAAAAACCCAAGTATAAGAAGTCTTCAACAGCTCTCTCTCTCTCCTCCTTGTTCTTATCTCTCTCCTCATGTGAACTTGAGTGGGTGATTGCTTGTATAAATGAGGGATGGAGGATCCTTATTTATACCCTTCAAGTGGCTGACCTAATAAATTGACTGGGCCAACTTCTTACCCTAATAGGGTCGACTTCACCTATGGGTACCTAAAAATACATTTTATTATATTCAACATGGGAACTACTGCCCCTACTTACAACGGAGGGCTTACCTCAATGACCATAAATAATAATGGCATCTTGAAAGGAAGAAAACACATCTCCAATGATGGTACAACAATATACAATAATAATATACATCAGAATATCTTCCAAAGTTACAAATACAAAAAAAACTCTATGTTGCAAGTAACATTAATTATTTATAAAATTATTTAATGTAAATAAAAAATTGCATATTATTTAAAAATAAATAAATTAAGATATTGTTTTTATAATAACTAAATAATTTTTTTGTCATTTTCTTGTAGATCGGGTGATTAAGAGGAACGTTGTTATATTCCCATGTGAGTTCAAATCTCACTTTGTGACATTTACTCCTTGAGATCCAACTTCGACAATGTATTGCTTGAATAAATATATTTTTAACCCTACCTTGATTCTCTGAAATATAAAACATTAATAATTTTTAATTAAAATAAAAATAAAACAATATCCAGTTACTTGGCCCATTTTAGCTGCGAGATCTCCCAGCTCACTTGATTTCTTGGAAATTTTTTTATCATCAGATGAAGCAATCCTTGAAGTCATAAACATTTGGTTGCACCCGCCTAAGGACATCTTTTGTGGGGCTACTCAGAGTATATTTGGTTTAAATCCACCCAAGTATAGGAGCATCCTTTGTATGTTCCTCGATCTTATCAGGTATATTTGGAAGCATGCATATAGGTTTAGGTTATCCCTATGTGAATATGCATTTGAACCTTTTTCAACCCAAAATTGCCATAGGGTCGAACCTGCTGGAAATTTGTGGGTCATCCCATCACATCTATATTTTCCACCATTCCGACGAAATAGCCTACCGAACATGAGACACCTTATTCAGCACCCCATTGCCATTTTGGTTCACATGCTGAGTTATTCTCATAGGCCCAGGAGCCCAATTAGTCTCATCATGACCTGGAGTTTGAGACCACATACTTCTCTTCCATACAGTTCTCACCATTTCCTGGTGGTCTCCCTATTTTGTGTTAGTTTACATAAGCATGTGTTAAAATATCTACATGAACATTTATGCTTACTGATTCGGTGCTTATTGCTGATGTTGCGTATATGCCTTTGTAGTCACTTTTTGGTCAAATTCCTATAAATCATTGCTTTTGTTTAAGTTGACCTACACATAGGAGAACTATTTGATTCAGGTAGTTGATGGACAGTGATTCATTGTGATTTATGATTTTGTTTTTTTTCTCAAGAATTAGCATGAAGTAAACCAAATTTCCCCCTTCCTACTTGTTCATCGCATCAAATTGGATAACCGCAGTTACTTGGTTCTATTTCACCCTCCGTCGACACGTAATCCTTCTTCAGATAGCCAACCGATGGAGGGAGCATATGTAAGAGTGTGCAAAACTAGCTCATCCCTTGTTTGCAATATGTATCTTTTCCTTGGCCTGACCCATGCTATTGAAAACTAGAGTACACCCATGCAACACTCGTTCCCTCCCATGTACCATAGCATTCTTTATTCTTTTTTCAAGCTAATAAATGAGAAAAAGTACTAAAAATTAAAAAAACACAAAAACCAAAAAAGGGGAAACTTGAATTGTGTCGTATGGAATCTTTGAGATAAAGGCTGACAATTAGTAATAGTCACCCTTGAACATGGCACATAATTTAGTATCCACTATCAATACACCATTTACATGTGACTTAGGAAGTTGTACCAGTAATTTGAATAGATCCCCACCGATAGGTTATCCTTCTTGTCATTTATGGAGCTTTCCTTAATTCATTTGGAGTTAACGAATTTCACAATGGTCAGTTACTCGAGTCTTATGTTACCACGTGTCCATTCTATGCCGTGTTACGTGTTCAAGGGAATTCAAACTAGTGTCGGCCATTCCTCAAATTTTCATGACCAATCATGTCATCCTTCCTTGTGTCAGTATACAATGTTGGATCTCACTACTCTACCGAATCATATTAGCCTATTGATCTTAGTTTTGTGTCTGTTGATGTGGGATGCATTAATTCCCTCCTTCTGACGGATACATTCCTATCGACGCCAAATCATCATCTAGGAAATGGATCTAAGAACTCCAGTAAATACCTTCAATCTTGTAGTCATTAGTGGTGGGATTCCTCGCAAACGACAGTGGGTATACACCAATGACACCTGATTTTCTGATTCTACAAGTGTTTGACTTCATAACATCTATTTCACACTTGTCAATTTATACTCAAGTACCTTGCAATCCATCATCATTATCGGTGGGACTCCTCGCATATGTTAATGGTATATGTCAATGGCCAGTCATCAGATGGTGTTTTCTTATGCTTGACATCGACTCATTTATTCGCATCATATAAAATCCTACTATCATTGGTTTGTATTGAAGACATTGGGAAATACAATTGTATCACTCATTGATGCACTGCCCGAGTTGCATAAGATTAAAATACTATGTCAAAGTACCATGAAGAGTTGAATATGTTGCACTCATCAAATGTGCACTTATATGTTCTACATAATTTACTTTTGACATGGCTCCACTATGTATTGTTCATGGCCATGCTTGTTTACTGCTGAGCATGGGTATACCTGCCTTAGGAAGATATCATATATTTGAAAAATTTCCTTGTTTGACTTGCAGGTGTTTCTCCACCTCCTGCGTTCATAAACCATCCTTTTCCATCATGCCTTGATCACTAAAGAGTATCAGTACAAAGAGTATCAGACTAAAATATAAATTAATGTATTTCACCCCTCAGCATAGCTTCATACCTCACACATTAGGGGGCATATGGTAACAATAAAATTAACACCATCGAGAGTGTTGGTATGAAAACAATATTTTACTTCGCTTGCAACATGAAGATCAAAGTTTTTTGAACAATTAACCACTGCTTCCACAAAGGAAGAAATGTTTGAAGACAAGGTCGCTCTAAAGAGGCCAAGTTAGTGACCACTTAAGGGCCAAATCCGAGTTCCTATAACTCACATAGTGAAAAATTCCTAATATGGGAATTAATTGTCCTAGAAATACTGAAAATCAAGTTGAAATGCCCAAAAACTAAGGAAAGTGAGTTTTTTAAGGAAATAATCAAAACCTTCAAAAATCCTAAATCCCACATTCATTATCAAAGATGGGATGCTCAAATCCCAATCCTATAAATGGAAGGCATGTGAGGTGAATTAAAGAGGACAAGCTAGAAAAGAAAATGCGTGCTGTAGGATTTGATGGATAGAGATAGAGTCTTTTTCACATCATAGTTTCTTTGGTGATCATTGGCATTGATGGAGAAGGATAATTTAGAGCAAGGGAGAAAATGATTCACCTATTATTGGGATGTAATCACTTTCCTCCCATTTTATTATTATGCAATCTGATTTTCTCCCAAATGTTGTGTTTGAATCCATGCATTTTTATGTGTTCTTTGTCAATATTTGGTAGATGGATTTCAAGATTTTTTAAAGTTTTCAAAATCTAGAGGTAAGGAACTAGCTAGAAGGCTACTAATGGAGGCCTAAAGGCTAAGGAGGGTAGAGAAAAAGGATGGTCCACAAACTACACACTTCAATAGGTAATATCCTTCCTTCCCTCCCTCTCTCTCCTTTGAAAAAGTTTAGGAAATCTTAGGAAGATTTCATTTATTGCATGTATTTATGTCAACAAGATTCACCCTCCCTGTAGTTAAGGATAGATAGGTTATAGACATGTCCCTGCGGTCAAATATACTAACAATGTTTTCTCAAATAAATAAAAATATTTATTTTTCAGTTTTAGGTGGGTTACGCACACCCCCTCTTAAGTTCAACATTGTCCTTGATGTTGCTTAATTTTCTTCTGAGTCTTCCTGGAATAGAATTGGATATGCCTCCTACATATGACTCTCCAATTCCTAGATTGCTTCATTTGGACTGAGGTGCTTCCATTGCACTTTTACCTATCCAATTGTGTGACTCCGTAGAAAAATTTCCCTCCTGTCAAGAATACAATCCGGTTCCACCTGAAAATCTCCTCCGGGTTATACCTGAATAACATTCCAAACGATCACATGAGTAGCATCGTGCACATACTTTTTCAATATGGAAATATGAAATACATTATGTATTCTAATATTAGGTGGCAAAGCTAAGTGATAAGCCATCGATCCAACTCTTACCAATATTTCAAATGGTCCACAATACATGGGTGCTAATTTAGCACAACTCCCCAACTTAAAGGAGCTCTTTCTGGGTTTTACCTTGACAAATACATACTCACCTACTTAGAATTCTTTCTGAGTTCTTTTAAGGTCTGCATGACATTTTTGTCTGTCCTATGCTTTGTACCTATTTCATTGTCAGTTCCAGTCCTTTTAACAAGTCAGGTCCTAATATCAATCTGTCAACCGGATTACTCCATGAAATGGGAGTATTACATTTCCTACCATACAATATTTCAAAATGACTAAGTTTATTTGAATTCTGATAATGATTATTGTACGCAAATTAGAGTAAGTACAAATAATATTCCCATTACTTTGGATAATCTCTAACACGCATCCTTAACATATCCTCTAGAACTTGATTTACTCTTTTTGTTTGTCCATCCATTTGTGGCTGATAAGAAGTACTGAAATTTAATTTAGTATCTAGTCCTTTAAATAGCGACTTCCAAAAATTACTAGTAAACTTAGGATCTTTGTCAGAAATTATTACCTTTGGAATTCCATGCAACCGAAAAATTTCCTTCATAAAGATGTCAACAATGTGAGCAGCCTTATGAGTAGTTTTAACAGGTATAAAATGTGCTTCCTTGCTTAGTTTGTCTACCACTACGATTATAGAATCATTTTGTTTCTAATTTTAGGTAATCCAGTTATAAAATCAAGATCATAATTTCCCATTTCCAAACTTGAATTGGCAGTGATTGTAAAAGACATGCTTGGTGTCGATGCTCAACTTAAATTGCTGACATTCTATACAGATAGGTATATATTCAGCAACTTCAGTCTTCATATTAGGCCAAAAATACTCTTTTCTAAGAGTTGCTATCATCTTTTGATACCCCGGATGTCCAGAATAAGGACTTTTAGGTACTTCAATTAAAATCAGCAATTTAATTTATACAACATTAAACTGAAAATCTATTTTTACTCTTTCAAATTCATTATCTGCTACATTTTCTCTTATATTTTAGTATTCTTTGTCCATTTTTATCCGTTCTTCCAATTTGTCATCTAATTCTGTTTTGTAGCTGTTAATGACAGCTATAAAATTCATTCTTGCATTTCTGCATAAGGCATCAGCCACTTTGTTTTCCTTTCCTTTGATGTGTTTGATCTCGAAATTGTATTCACTAAGTAAAGCTAACCAGCTAGCTTTCCTTGCATTCAGATTTTGTTGATCAAACAAATATTTCAAGATTATGTTATCAGACATCAATAGAAATCTTTTACCGATTAGACGATAGCGCCACATTTTCAAAGCATGTATTATGACATCCAGCTCTAAATCATAAGTGGCATAATAATTTTCATGTGTTTTTAACTTCCTTGATTCTTAAGCTATTACATGACCTTCTTGTGTTAGTACTCCACCCAAACCTTCATTGCATGCATCGGTGCACACAACGAAGTCCTGTTTGGATCTAATATTTTTAATATAGGTGTAGTAGTTAACAATTCTTTTAATTTATTAAAACTTTCTTCACACTTTAGATCCCATACAAACATTTTTTTTCTTTTTCTGGAAGGATGTTATGTGAGTCGTGATCTTCGAGAATCCTTCTATGAATTTTTGGCAATAACATGTAATTCCCATGAATGATCGCACATTTGATACATCTTTGGGAACATGCCATTCCATTATTTCTTTTATCTTATCCGAGTCTACTGATATTCCTTCCTTGGATATCACGTGACCTAGATACTGTATTTTATCTTTAAAGAATTCACATTTATTGAATTTAGCATACCGTTTATGTTCTCTGAGAGCATGTAGTATTATCTACAAATGCTCATCATGTTCTTCTTTTGTTTTCGAGTAAATTAATATGTCATCTATGAAGATGACTACGAATTTATCTTAGTATTTACTTAAAACACTATTCATGAAACACATAAAAGTTGTTGGAGCATTCGTTAGCCCAAAGGGCATAACTATAAACTCATAATGTCCGTTTTGAGTTCTAAAAGCGGTTTTAAAAATATATGTCTTTAATTTTGACTTGATGTTATCCAGATTGTTGGCAAGAGGTTTTGGGATAAGTTAGTTGTACAGCATCCGCAATGTTGTGCAAGGTCAAGGATACCACGCAAGATGGAGAACAGCGCGCAAGTCGAAGCTAGAATATTTTATGTATTTTGGTCATCTTTTGTAGTTTTGGACCATATTTTGTGGATAGTGGTCACTATTTTGTAGAATATGTTAAGAATTAGTTATGAAGTTGGTTAAGTGGACCACCGATGTAAAGGCACAAGTGCATAAATAGATGTTTGTGGAAATTGAACCCAGGTGTTAGAACAATTACACTCACAACAATTGCCAATTACACATGCAAATTACTCACAAAAGGAGACTTAATATGGAGCAGAACACTAATCTGTATTGAATAAGCGTACAATATCCAACCCTGTGAAGTCATAGGCTGCCACAATAAATAATTACATGAGAGATTCGAATGCATGAAGATGCCATTCGAATTTAGTCAAAAGCAGGCTTACTAAATCTAAGCAAATCCCCCATAGGTGCATAAAGCAGTTTCCAAAACTGTCTAGGAGCTCACGAATTGGCAAAAATTAGGCAAGCTAATAGGTGGTGGAAGGAAAAATCATACATGCTTTTCATAGGAGAAAAGAGTGGAGGATGTTGAGGACAAAAAACAAGTTAACTTCACCTAGTCAAACTTTCCCAATTGCCTTAAAACTCATAAAAAGCAGGCAATGAAGTAGAAAAAGCAGACATGCGCTAGGGAGGCCAAGAATAAAGTAGATTTGATTCCAAGAGGTTTCCCAAGTGCTCCATGACTCAAATTTAGCAATTTTGACCACTATGGATGTGTGGAGGACAACTTGCATAAGGTGGAATATGGAAACTAGGCAAATAAGACAAAAATTGGATTAATTAATGTCTAAGGTAGCTAACTATGGGTTGATTATTCTAACACCCCCCCTTAAGCTTGACTTATGAGTAAAATATTAGAAAATTATAGGGCCTAGCAACAAGGCTTAGTCACCCTTTACATACTTTATGTCCATTTAACCAAGGAAAGAGCAAAAACCCAGTGGGAAAAATCCTCCCTTAAACATGGACTGTAAAACAAAATTTGGAAATCTTGTCATCACTCATGCTTCATAGCATGATCAGCAATCCCCAGTAGTGATTTGATATTTCTGAATGTCTTCTCACAAAAAAACTTTGGTGAAGATATCTGCTACTTGTTCTGAATATGAACAGAAGAGTAGGTGAATGGTGCCATCATGCACAAGCTGTCTGATGTAGTGCATATGGATCTCAATGTGTTTGGTTCTCTGCTTCTGAACTAGATCATTACTGATTCGAATGGTACTTTGATTATCATAGTAGATAGTAGTTGATTATTTTGATTCGAAGCCACACTCTCCAAGTAACCCCTGCAACCATAAACATTGAGTTGCTGCATTTACAACTCCTCTGTACTATGTTTCTGTAGATGAGTGTGCAATGGCACTCTGTTTCTTGCTTGACCAGCTGATTGGCCCTTCTGCAAGCATGAACACATATCCTGATGTTGATTTTTGATCTGTATTGTCACCTGCCCAATCACTGTTAGTAAACCCAATCAAATCAATATCAGATTTAGCTTTATAGAAGATCCCATGTGTCCTTGTTCCTTGAACAAAGTTAAGGATCCTTTTGGTTGCTCTCCAATGGATCTCATGCGGCTGATCCATGTATCTTGAAGCCACACTTATTGCATAAGAAATATCAGGTCTAGTATGTGTAATATACAACAAACATCCAATCAATTGCCTATACAGTGTATTGTTTACCATAGGTGAAGAATCAGCTTCTTCAAGCTTCACTCCTGAAAGGAAAGGAGTCTTGCTTGGCTTGCAATCCTTCATCTTGAATTTGTTCAACAAATCCAAGCCATACTTGGACTGATGTACTTTTATTCCTTCTTTGGTTTGAGCAATCTCGAGCCCCAAGAATTGGCTTAATAAGCCCAAATCTGTCATTGAGAAGGCATGGTTCATTACATCCTTCAAGGAGGCAATCTCATCCTTTGAGCTTCCTGTAATGAGAAGGTCATCAACATATAAAACAATGATCATTAATGAACCATGAATCAGATTCAAATAGACATTCAGATTTGATTTGCATCGAACAAAATTCAGTGATAGCAGAAAGCTATCAATCTTGGCATACCAAGCCCTGGGGGCTTGCTTAAGCCCATACAATGACTTCTTTAGCCTGCACACAAGAGATGGGTTAGTAGCAAATAATTGAGGCTGTTGCATGTATATCTCTTCAGTGAGATCTCCATTCAGGAAATCACACTTCACATCCATGTGATGTACTTCCCATTGCTTTGAAGTTGTAATGGCTAAGGCTAGCCTGATGGAGTCCATATTTGCCACTGGTGCAAAGGTCTCATTGTAGTCTATGCCATGAACCTATGAGTAGCCCTTGGCTACCAATTTTTCCTTGTACTTCAGAGGTGAACCATCAGCATAAAATTTGGTTTTGTACACCCACTTACACTGAACTAGCTTCCTCCCTGTGGGAAGATCAACCAGCTCCCAAGTGTTGCTCTTCTGGAGTGAGATGAACTCTTACTTCATGGCTGCTTGCCATCTTGGATCATTTGATGCATATTCATATGTCTGTGGGTCTGATTCAACCATAAGATAGCATTTCTCTGCAAACATAGGATCTTTCATGCACAGAGCACTCTCAAACTGAGATCTAGTCCTCCTAGGATCGATAGGATTTCCAGCTAGTTCTCCAGCTGCATGAATGGTCTTGGCTGCCTATTTTGGTCTTGTAGGACTGTTAGGATCTACAATCAAATCATCATTATCAGACATATCAGAATCATCATGTTGAACTATCTCTTCACTTACATTCAGAGGTTCTGGTGGTGAAGAGGATTCTCCAACTTCCACTGCTGCTAGGGGCTCTTCTTGATACTGAACACACCTTTCAATGAAGGATTTGTTTGTGCTCAAATTGATCAGCTTGTACCCTTTTGAATCTTCAAAGTACCCAACAAATAGACACTCTTGGATTTGGGGCTACAAAGCCTTCCTCTTTTCTGTTGGAATTCTAGCCCAAGCCCTTGAGCCAAAAATCCTGAAATGGGTCACATCTGGCTTGTGCCCACTCCATGCTTCGAAAGGAGTCATACCTTCAAGCTGTTTATGAGGCACCCTATTCTAGATATAGGCTACACAGTTTATAGCTTCGGCCCAGTACTTTGGTGGCAAATTCTTAGCCTCCATCATGCAAGTTGCCATCTCTTTCAGTGATCTGTTCTTCCTCTCAGCAACACCATTCTGCTGTGCTGTGTAAGGGATAGAATGTTGCATCTGAATACCTGCATCTGCAAAATATTGAATAAACTCAGACTTGACATACTCACCACCATTGTCAGATTTGAGGACCTTGAGTTTCCTCCCAGACTGGTTTTCAACCAAAACCTTAAAGACTTTGAAGAGGCCAAAAACTTTAGACTTGTGTTTTAGGAAGTGAACCCAGCAATACCTGGAAAAGTCATCTATGAATGTCAATGCATATTTGGCCTGACTCATTGACACATGAGGAAATGGGCCAGCAACATCACTGTGGATCAACTCAAGAGGTGCAGAGGTTCTCTCATGATTAGCTCTCTCAAATTTATGCTCTGGGTGTTTTCTTAGGATGCAACCTTGATAGACTCCTTTGGAAAACTTAATCTTTGGTAACCCTATGACCATTTCTTTTTCACTAAGATCAGAAATATACTTGTAATTTAGGTGGCCAAATATTTCATGCCAAAGCTTGCTTGCCTCATTAGCATGAATCAGAAGAGCAGAGGGGTTTGAGTAGGGTAGGAAGTGTGAGAACATGTATACCTTCGAAGTGTGATTTGCAACTCCTTTTGCAATGACTTTACCACTTGAGATCTCTATGATCTCAACTTCATCAGGGGAGAATATGACCTTCTTTGGAGACCATGTGTGGGTCATCTGATACACTGATAAGAGGTTAGAGGCAAGACCTGGAACATACAACACATTGCTGAACTTACCATGGTCAATATCAATCCTCCCTTTGCCCATACTTTCAGTGAGAGAGTCATCTCCCATTACTATTGGTGGACCTTTCGACATGTCAAGTGAGGTGAATGCCTCCTTGGTCGAAACCATATGTCTTGAAGCTCCAGAATCAATGATGAAACTAGGTGAGCTTGATGTGCCAGCAACCAATGCATGAACTCTCTCTCTGTCTTCTGAATTTGATCCTCCTTCCCTCTTCTTTGAGCTATCTGGAAGGGAGATGCCATTCTTCTCCAGGAGTTGGGTCAACATGTCTATTTGCTTCTTCATGAAGGAGCTTTCAGAATGATTTCCCTTACTGCAATATGCGTACTTGCTCATTTCTCCTTTGTTCTTCTTCTTCTGGGGGTTCTTCTTGGAACCTTGAGGCTCCTCTGGAGACTTGTTCTTGTCTCTCTTTTGCTCAGGTGGCTTGTTAGATTTCTTCTTGCTTTTTGAATCCACCCTCGAATCTCCAACAACTAGATCTTGGTCTTTGGATGGTTTGATGGTGCCCATAATCACCAATTTATCTTGTTCTTGTGTGAGAGATTCCATGAAATCTGCAAGGCTAGGCATTTTCCAGGCTCGAGCTGTCAACTTTGTGGCATAGAAGGTCAAAACAAACACTGAATAGTCAGGGCCAAGCTTCGAGAGCATGGCCAAGACCAGTTGATCATCCTTCTTTTCGATCCCACATTGTTTTAGCTGCAAAACAAGTGCTTTAAACTTGGAAAAATAGAGTTGCAGGGATTCAAAGCTATTGGGACTCAGGGAGATCAATTCATTTTCAATTTGATGTCCCCTCATCTCATCTATCTTTCCAAAAAGATCAACAAGATTCTCCCATACTTCATTTGGTGATGTCAACCCATCAAGATGGAAAAGGAGGTCTCTGGATATGCTCAGACACAGGAGACCATAGGCCTCATCCCTCCTGTTGTGCCATTTAATCTTCTCTGTAGCTGCATTGGGCTTTGCTTCTGTTTCCATAGTCACTCTATAGAGGCCTTTCACTCTCAACAGTATCTCCATCTCTGATTTCCATTCAAAGAAGTTAAATGGAGTCAAGATGATCTTCTGAGATTGATCCATAGCTCAGAAATTGTCCCGTCAGTCAGCAGAATGCTCCCAGTCAATGATGTCAAACCTGCAAAACAAATTGGAAGGAGAGAAATCAATATACAAAGGCTCTGATACCATGTGGAAATTGAACCCAGGTGTTAGAACAATTACACTCACAACAATTGCCAATTACACATGCAAATTACTCACAAAAGGAGACTGAATATGGAGTAGAACACTAATCTGTATTGAATAAGTGTACAATATCCAACCCTGTGAAGTCATAGGCTGTCACAATAAATAATTACATGAGAGATTCGAATGCATGAAGATTCCATTCGAATTTAGTCAAAAGCAGGCTTACTAAATCTAAGCAAATCCCCCATATGTGCATAAAGCAGTTTCCAAAACTGTCTAGGAGCTCACGAATTGGAAAAATAAATTAGACAAGCTAATAGGTGGTGGAAGGACAACTCATACATGCTTTTCATAGGAGAAAAGAGTGGAGGATGTTGAGGACAAAAAACAAGTTAACTTCACCTAGTCAAACTTCCCCAATTGCCTTAAAACTTAGAAAAAGCAAGCAATAAAGCAGAAAAAGCAGACATGCGCTAGGGAGGCTAGGAATAAAGCAGATTTGATTCCAAGAGGTTTCCCAAGCGCTCCATGACTCAAATTTAGCAATTTTGACCACTATGGATGTGTGGAGTACAACTTGCATAAGGTGGAATATGGAAACTAGGCAAATAAGACAAAAATTGGATTAATTAATGTCTAAGGTAGCTAACTATGGGTTGATTATTCTAACAATGTCAAGTTGCAAGTATTGAGTCTTCTTAGTGGTCATGTCAAGAGATAGCTCTGCATTATCTTTGGCACTTGTTGATCTTTGTATGCGACTTAAAGAACTGTTTTGAAGAATATGTGTTTTGTTGCGGAAGTTAATATGAAATGACAAAAGTTGAGCATAATCGTTGCATCTTTTACTATTTTCTCATTTTCCTGTTTTTTGCAATTCGAATGTGAATGTAATATGTATTTGTGATATGGATCTGTGATTGATGTGATGGTTTTCTGCTTTAGATGATGATATATTGCTAGATCTATCTGTGCATCAATGTCTTGTGGTGAATCTGCCATTAGAGGAAATTTCAACTCAAAATGGGCCTCCTAAGAAAAATAATAAAATAATAGTTAAAATAATAAAATAATATTTATAATTTTGGAGGAAGAAAAGAAAAAAACTACTTTCTTTGTTCATATTTTCGACATATCTCCCTGTGATTTTACTCAAATTTCAATTAGGAGAGATCATGGGATGCAAAATTAAATTCTACATCCAACGAGTACCCACTCGGCATAGTTTTGACTGAACCCGCTAGCCCAAAAACAAGAAATACCTAAAAAAACGTGGTGATGACAGTCTGCAGACTACATCTTCATGCTCCCCAGCCCTCAATCCTTCTATTGCCAAGAAAAAACTCTGCAGATGATCATCTACTAGTATCTTCTCATTGGGGTCGAATTTAGGCAACAACTTTTCAAAGGATTGAGGCAAATCATGTAACGGAGGGGTCAGGTTTAATGGTGATCTGGCTCTCCATGCAGGTGGTGGATTTGGCGGGTTAGGTGGTTGGTTTGTGTTTACGCCAGCCATGAGTCTAGCTGGAGAGTGAGGAGGTGAACCAACTGGAGTGTGAGCAGGAGAATTGTGAGGGGTTTCTGGGCCTTCTTGATTCAAAGGTAGCACAACTTCTTGTAAGGCTGTTTCTACAAGCTCTTCCTAGACTCCAACCAACACTGAGCCTTCCACTTCAGGACGATCCTGACATCGGAAGTCAAAGGTTTGGCTCAGCCGCAACAGCGGGAAGAAAAAGACTAAGAGGCGCGATTCAAAGCTGTGGGCGGGAAAACTCCATTGGAGATCGGGTGACTTTGACATCGGACGCCAAATGGATTTCCCAGCCGTAACGGCGGAAAGACAAGCACTAAAATGATGTGAAACACGGGAGGGTTAAAAAACCCTCAGTTGAAAATTGGACGGCTTTACGCTTCGGAGGCTAAAGGACTTTCCTAGCTGCAACAGCGGAAGGAAAAAGACTAAGAGGCACGACCATCTGACAACAAACTTTCAAATCAGAAAATGGAACACTTTGCACTTCGGACGCCAAACCGCTCGGGCATCCGCAACGGCGGAAGAGAAAAAGATTATAGCTTCCGATCCAACATAAAAATGGCGCCCAATCAAGCAAACTTAAGTGTCAGAGAACTCGAAATCAGTGAAGGTCAAACTGTCTCACCTCAGAAATAATGGTTTGTTCAAAGGGCAGTGATCTGACGAGTTTCAGGCTAGCACTCCAAATTCAATTCTGCGCCCCACAATAAAATCTTAACAAAAGCATCCCTTAAAAACAGGAAGCCTACTAACCTTTAGAATCAACCAGAGTTACAACAAGGCCAAACATTCATGAATCAAACGACATCAAAACAACTCTTAAAAGATAAGGAGGGCCCCAAAATTTAAGAAATTTGGGGAGAACAGTTGCACCTGCAACAACTGGCGATTACCTGGTGAACCTAGATCTTTGGGTGATTAATCTTTGAGTAGCAGACTGTTTAATAGCAAATGCATCTATTGAATTCTTCCAGCTATCCAGATTTCTCAAATGACATGAGTGTGTACCCTTAATCATTGATGATAGTCCAATTTGGGAGAGTGGAAACCAAGATTTTCAAGTCCAGATAACTCTATTGAGGCCAGAGAATGAGTTTCATTATTACTTCTGTCCTCAGGTGGCTGATAGCTTTGGACACCATAGGATTGTAGCATATGGTAAACATAAATATTCGTTTGTTCCTCATTCCCATGCCATTTTAGCACTTTTTGTACTTTTATACTTTTGTCCCTTTTCATATGAGTCCTCCTGCATGCCTTTCTTACTGAATTTTAATTTAGGATCCTCTATCCCATAGTGTCCTTTTGTGTGAGTGGTGTACTTCAAGTTTAAGCTCACGGACGGAGAGGATCTTTCAGCAATTTAGTACTTATGATTCAGCATTTTCTTTGATGTATGATGTTTTTCATAGGAGTTCTTTGACTCTCATTTGCCTTTTGGCATTTGTTTCTTGGCATGGGATCATTTATATTTAATATACTGTTCACCTTGCTCTTTCCGTGGATCCTTTTTCTATCACCCCTTCAGACATTTTAGATGTGACGTGGATGGAGCCTCAACATAGTACTCCAGACTCTCCAAATCTGGTTTATTTTACAGGGTTTAAGCAGGACTTCAAGGCACACCGAACTTATTTGAGAAAACTGCTAAACTGGAAGAAGTTATTTTAGCAACACATAGTCTGAAACCCAAGAATGTTTATCATTCCCAAACATTTAATGTTCTCCACGCAACCAAGTTTATTCCCTTTATTGAAACCAAGAAAACTCAAAATTAAAACAAACTGGAAAACATGACTCAAAAGACAGCTAAACAGCTTATTTATATACAAACAGAAGAACTCAAGAAACTCAAGAAAAATAAGGCTTGAGAACCAAACCATTCACTGGTAAGTTCTCTTCCCACCCCTGAAGATCCTGCAACTTGTAAGTAGAAGGGCCAAGCTTTGCTGCAATCTGAAAAGGGCCTACCCATAATTGCTGGAATTTAGTGTGCTTTCCTTTCTCATCGTGGGGGTGATCCCATTTGAGGACTAAGTCTCCTACTTCAAAGTCTTTTGTTCCAGCTTTATGTTTGTCGAACCACCTCTTTACTAACTCCTGCTGCTGCTTAAAGCATTCTCTGGCTTTAGATCTAGCCTCTTCTGCTCTCAGAAGGTTGCATATCCTCATCTGTAAAACTTCATTCTCCGACCCACTAGACTCTTGGGTTAAAATAGAAGACGGCAGCATGATGTTGGGTGGAAGAATGGCTTCTTTCCCATACACAAGGGTATAAGGTGACACTCCTATTGCAGACTTGGGGGTGACTCTATCGGCCCACAGGGCGTTTGGTAGTGCTGAGTGCCAACTCCTTTGGTTTTCTATTACAGTCTTCTTTAGGATTCTAATCAGATTTTTATTAGAGGATTCAGCCAGGCCATTCCCTTGTGGATAGTAGTTAGCAGAATAATGCAATTTTATTCCTTTATCATGAGAAAAAGCAGTTAATTTAATTGATGAAAAGTATTTAGCATTATAAAAAACTAATGAAATTGGAACTCCAAACCTGGTCATGATATGATCTTGCAGAAAGCTGATGACTTCGTCTTCATTTATCTTGCGCAGCGGGATAGCTTTGACCCAGCGAGTGAAATAATCAGTCGCAGTCAGAATGTATTTGTGTTGGAGGGAAGAATTTGGTTTTATTTCCTCAATAATATCCAGTCCCCATTGCTCGAATGGTTCCGTGATCATCATAGGCTTTAGGGGTGCTGCTGCTTTAGGTTGTCTCCCACCACACCTTTGGTAGATGTCACATCTCTTGACATGTGCATGTGCATATTTGAAGAGTGTAGGCCAATAATAACCTGCCCTGAGGATTTTGTGGGCTGTAGTGTCTCCTAAATAATGTCCCCCAGCAGGCCCGTCATGCAACTCTATCATTACTTTCTTCGCATCTTCCTTTTCTAGGCATCTGAGAAGAACCCCGTCATAATTATTTTTGAACAATACTCCTTCAACAATTTGATAAGATGCTGATTTAAGACATAGCACTCTTCTTTTCTTGGAATTCCAATGTTCTGGTAACATCCCTGCCTGCAGGTAATGCACAAGGTCTCTGTACCAAGACTCAGGAGCTGTAAATAAAGGACATACATCCATTACATGTAACTCGGCCTCATCCTCCCAGGCTTGTTCTTCATTGTTCCCACTTTTAGTCATCAGTTTGCACAACCCTTGACCTTTCACTATAGAAGCTGGCTAGAATTCAAGGTCGTACTCTTGAAGAGCTATTACCCAGTTACCCATTCTTTCTCCTAACTCTTTCTGTATGAGAAGGGATCTTACAGCTGGGTAGGGAACTATTACCTTGGTTCGATTCTTCAAAATATAAGGCCTGAATTGCTTCACTGCCTTAAATATTGCGTAAGCCTGCTTATCAATGGCTGGGTAGTTTAATTCAGCCCCTTGAATACTAGTGCTCATGAAAGCTATTGGGAATTCATCCCCCCCACCTTCCTTTTGCGTAAGCACAGCTTCCAGTGAATCATCGGACGCAAATGTATACAGAATAAAGTCTTTATCAAAGTTTGGGCTTTTCAGGGAGGGTGCATGTGCAACAACAGCCTTAATTTGGCTGAAAGCATTCTTTTCACTCTCTGTCCACTTGAACTGTGCATTTTGATTCACCATCTGCTGCAATGGCTTAATAGTTTGAGCGAAATCAGGCACGAACCTTCGAACAAAATTTATAGTTCCCATAAAAGATTGCATCCCTTTCTTATTATGGGGCAAGGGGATTTGCTCAATGGCCTTGATTCTTTCTGGATCAATAGAAATTCCTGTCTTTGAAACTATGTGACCCAGCAACTTTCCCTTTGTGACAGCGAACACACGCTTTTTAGGATTGAGGGAAATGCCATATTTTCGATAGCGTTCAAAAATTTGGTTTAAGTGAAACGCATGCTCTTCTCTTTTCTTCGAGAATATTGTAATGTCATCAAGGTACACTACAGCACTTCGGCCAATCAATCCGTGGAAAGCTATGTCCATAGCCCTTTGAAACGTTGCTCCCGCATTTATCATCCCAAAGGGCATTCTTCTGTAGGAAAAGGTTCCCCATTTGGTTCTGAACGTTGTCTTCAATCTGTCTTCTTCGGCTACCAATACTTGATTGTAGCCAGAGAAACCTTCTAATAATGAAAACAATTCAGAACCAGAGACCATTTGCAGCAATTGCTCCATGGGCGGCACAGGGTAGTTATCCTTATCGGAAGCGCGATTCAAGTTCCTAAAATCCACGCAGAGCCTGATTTCTCCTGACTTTTTTCTTACTGGTACCAGATTTGATACCCACTCAGAGTGTCTGACTTTGAAGATGATTCTAGCATCCAATAATTTCTTCACTTCACTCTGAATCAGCGGCTCCAATTTTGGATGCCTTTTTCTTAATGGTTGCTGATATGGCTTGACACCTGCTTTAATGGGAACGACATGCTTGATGATGCTGGTGTCGTATGTTTTCAAATCTTCGTACGTCCATGCGAAAACATCCTTATATTGTTTAAACAGATTGATGAATATGTCTCTTTCTGCAGGCGAACAACACTTGCCGACATTTACAAATTTGGGATTCGTCTCAGTCCCTAAATTTATCAGCTCGAACTGTAGCGATGAGCTGTGGGTCTTCACGCTGGCTGGTCTTCTGAACTTTTCATTTAAATCGAACATTTTTTCCAACGTTCTGACTCCTTTAGGAATGAAATTGTCACATTTCATCTCGGCTTGATGTTCCTCATCATCTATAATGGCTCCTTTAAAAACCTCGTCATTTGTCAAGCATTCTATTATTTGCTGATCATCATCGATACTCGTAGGTTCGTAATCATATCAGGTACAGAGGGCCTGAAAAGTAGTTCAACAGAGCATCGATTATTAGTGGGTACCAGCCTAGCGGCCGATGTGGCTAACAAATCAACAGTTGCGTTTTTCAGTCTTGGAATTGAAATAATGTTGAATGCATTAAAACATTTAAGCAGGTCCCATACCTCATTTTGGTAAACCTTTAAGTGAGGAGAAACACAGTGTATTTGATTTCTGATTTGCTTTACAATTATTTCTGAATCTCCAAAAACTTTTAAATTACTTACCTTTAACTCAATCGCCTTCTTTAGCCCCTGCACCAGCGCTTCGTACTCAGCCGTATTATTAGTACATTCAAAATCTAATCTACAGAAAAGAAAATGTTTATTCTTCTGTGGGTCAATCAAGACACAGCCAACCCCTAACCCTTCTAATGTCTTAGAGCCATCAAAAAATAGAATCCAAAAATCACTAACTACTGAATGTGAATCTATTCCTACTGCTAAGTCTAGTATTTTACAGTCAATCTCATCAGCCTGTGAGAATCGAAGGAGATCAGGTTGGGTGTCAGATGTGTTGTTGGATTTTTCCGCTTGATAGTTCCCCGGTTCCAACTCAATAAAATAGTTTCCCAAGACCGAATCCACAGGTTCATTCTTCTCCTCAAGTCGAGTAACATTGTACTTCATGTGAGGCTCCCTCAAAACCTTAATCTGGTTTGGACTTCCTTTGTATGGAAACCACAGATGTGACCAATCAGAAGCGAAATATCAATTAAGTTTGGCCAACCAATCTCTGCTCAGGATAAGGCCGTACACGTCTGGTATATCAGCCACCACGATATTAATGACTTGGCATACTTTATCATTTGAAGCCAGATGGACTAGGACATCTTCCATCTCACCAATTACCTTCACATCGGTCCTGTCCAACTGAACCACTCTCCACGGGGATGGCTTAGGCTGCCCATTGATTCTCTTACAGACAGATATCGGCATGACATTAATAGTTGCCCCTGAATCTACCAAGCAATTATGTACATTGTAGTTAAAGATTTCAAAAGTAAGGAGGAAAGGTGGATGCTTGTGCTTGGACTTACCTCCACTACTGGTCTCTCCAATGTCTTCTTCTTCTTTTGGTTGATTGTTAGTGGGCATCTTCTCATCTGATGTTTCAAGGGCTCTCAACAGCCTTTCTTTTTGCTGCGGCACTTTTCACATCTCGAATAGTGGAACATTCGCCTTTATCTTCTTTAAATCCTCCACAATTTCATAATCCATCTGTTGTTTCGTGGGATGAGGCCTATCAGCATTCTCCTTATCTTCATTTGGCTTGGCCGTTGTATCATTCTGTCTAGGATTTTGGCTGGTAATAGTGAATTCTGGAATTTTATCAGCCAATGATTTATTTTGAAATTTCTTCTTAACATTTCTCTGTAGCCTCTTAATATTTGGGAGTATAAGACTGTCTTCTTTAACCGTCCCTTGGCTCCTTGTGGCTACGTTGGTTTCCACAACGTCCTTGTACCCCTAAGTCTTTTCTTCTTCAGCGTCAAATAATGAGACAGAATTCCATAAAGCCATGGTTTCTTCTTCCTATTCTTTAGTAGAAGTAGAAGTAGAAGTCTCTTTTCTTTCTTCTTCTCCCTCTTCTGTTAATCTAGAATCTAACAGTTGATTCATGACCAACGTCATCGAATTAATCCATTGAGGCCAATTCTTTTCAGAGTGTGGTTGTTGGTGGAAAGTGCAAAAATTGTCCAAGCCTACCTCTGTTAAATTCATAGATGCAGTATTGTGAGGAGGAGGTTGAGACTGATGGTTATCCTCTCTTTTCTTATAATATGGCTTATAAAAATTTTGTGCTTCCTTTTCTTTCTCCATATCTATGATTTTGTTGGAAAGTTTCTGCATCATTTTGGCCATATTTTCCAAATCTGGCGACTTTTCTTCCTTAGGCTTAGTAAACAATAAGGCTTTTCTTCCCGCACCTTTTTCTCCTGACTGCTCTGTATAGTCTTCAATACTCTCTCTTTCAGCTTCCACTACTTCAGCCTCTTCATAGGTTTCCATCAATGTAGGCTTGGCCCTGCCTTTGGCAAACATGGCCAGATCGGGGCCTAAAGCTGAAGTATAATATTCAATCAGAACTTTGTCTGAAGGTCTATCCGTTTTAGAGAAATTCTTGAGATAGGCTGCAAACCTTTGTGTGAAACTGTGCACCTTTTCTTTTCTTTCTTTCTTCAACGCGCACAGCCCTTTCATGAGAGCCGCATGAGTTTTCTGAGTTGCATACTTACTTCTGAAAATTCTTTCGAAAGTATCCCAATCAGGGATAGAGTTAGCAGGCAACCCAAAGTACCATGATGCTGCAGCTCCTTTAAGAGTATGCGGGAACAGTCTGCAGACTACATCTTCATGCTCCCCATCCCTCAATCCTTCTATTGCCAAGTAAAAACTCTGCAGATGATCATCTACTAGTATCTTCTCATTGGGGTCGAATTTAGGCAGCAACTTTTCAAAGGATTGAGGCAAATCATGTAACGGAGGGGTCAGGTTTAATGGTGATCTGGCTCTCCATGCAGGCGGCGGATTTGGCGGGTTAGGTGGTTGGTTTGCATTTACACCAGCCATGAGTCTGGGTGGAGAGTGAGGAGGTGAACCAACTGGAGTGTGAGCAGGTGAACTGTGAGGGGTTTCTAGGCCGTCTTGATTCAAAGGTAGCACAAATTCCTATAAGGCTGTTTCTACAAGCTCTTCCCAGTCTCCAACCAACACTGAGCCTTCCGCTTTAGGACGATCCTTCTTTTTATACTCTCTTCTGGGCAGTTCAGGGATGATTGGCAATCCTCCAATCTTCTTTACATATGCCCTGGTGTGTCTTCTCAGATCATTAACAATTTAGTTGCCAACAGAATATAGATGTTCTCTTTCTTCCGGAATTGGATTATGAAACCCACTCCTTTCAGAACTATTACCGGTGGAATATTCTCAGGAAAACGGGTTTCCTCGGCCAGCCATACACTGGCGGCCCTCCTTCTAGTGCCAAAACTGTTGAGGCCTGGAAATTCACAGGAAGCAACAGTAAGGGATTCTCCCCAATCAACGTTCCCAACTAGTCCGTTGACTTTTTGGTATAGGGAATCCGTCCGGTTTGCGGTCCGCCTATCGTAGGTCAAGTACAAAACAAAGGCTTTACCGGTTACGGCCCGATCCACCGAGTTTTGTGATTTTCTCTTTTCTTTTACTTAAATTATGAAATGCACGTGCCTAATTAACAATGCAGGAAGATAAAAATGCAAGGAGCAGTCACAATGTGATGTGCAGGTTCTTACCTCTCGTCTTAAGGCTCACAAGCATCCAAATCACAAACAACAAGAAAATAAATTAACTACCTAAACTATCCCTAGGGAGCAGAATTGTCATTCATAGGTGAGTAATACATTTCGTACATGCATTATGAAGAGTTACAGATAGATGATACTTCTTTCAAGACACATGAACAACTAAAGATATTTAAACAACCGGATAGCCAATCGTTTTATGAACAACACTTATTACTCACAGTGGAAAACATCACTAAATATATTGAAGAGCATTCAACAAGAACATAGGTTCAGGAAGTCAAACACTCTCAAAATTAATGAAACACAGCTGGAAATGAAATAGTTCCCCTTCAACATTGTTCATTTAATCACCTTGATACATTCCACATTTCGCTTTCTCCAGCAGGCAAAATTTGCAGTCTCTGTTTGTAAAACGAAATAGTTCCTCTTACAAGCCAATGGTTTACAAAATTTTCCAGGGAAAAAGTCCCCGTAACCTCTCACTTTCCAGTATTTAAACAAAATAGTAAATCGTTTGGGTTTCCCCCAATGCATGACCTTTCGGTCTCCCCAGCGTTTCATATTCTTCTGAGTTGTCTGTATGCACTCATGATTCTTTTAGTAACGGACCAGCAGTCAGGTTCGTGCCTTTAGCGTTATTGACTTTGTCTTCCGCTTCGAGGGCCCTTTCAGTGATCTGGTCGGTGTCGTTTCGATTTTTACCAAACTGTTCTTCTACGTCTTCACGCATCAGCTCCTTACGCACACCTGCAATTAATCCACGTATATTATCCATTTGGGACTGTGTTATGAAACAGAGCGGGAGATTATACAAAATGAAACGACTACTCCACAAAAACAAATGGCCTGGTGCACCACGGCGGAAGTCGGAAGGATACTGACATCGGAAGTCAAAGGCTTGGCTCAGCCACAATGGCGGGAAGAAAAAGACTAAGAGGCGCTATTCAAAGTTGTGGGTGGGAAAACTCCATCGGAGATGGGGTGACTTTGATGTTGGACGCCAAATGGATTTCCCAGCCGTAACGGCGGAAAGACAAGCGCTAAAATGATGTGAAACGCGGGCGGGAGAAAAAACCCTCAGTCAGCAATCGGAGGGCTTTACGCTTCGGAGGCTAAAGGACTTTTCCAGCCGCAACGGCGGAAGGAAAAAGACTAAGAGGCACGACCATCTGACAAGAAACTTTCAAATCGGAAACCGGAACACTTTGCACTTCGGACGCCAAACCGCTCGAGCATCTGCAACGGCGGAAGAGAAAAAGATTATAGCTTCCGATCCAACATAAAAATGGTGCCCGATCAAGAAAACTTAAGTGTCAGAGAACTCAAAATCAGCGAAGGTCAAACTGTCTCACCTCAGAGATAATGGTTTGTTCAAAGGGCAGTGATTTGACGAGTTTCAGGATAGCACTCCAAATTCGATTCTGCGCCCCACAATAAAATCTTAACAAAAGAATCCCTTAAAAATAGGCAGCCAACTAACCTTTCGAATCAACCAAAGTTACAACAAGGCCAAACATTCATGAATCAAACGACATCAAAACAACTCTTAAAAGATAAGGAGGGCCCCAAAATTTAAGAAATTTGGGGAGAACAGTTGCACCTGCAACAGGGTGATACTTCATCTTCTCTGTAGGTGTTGTTGGATGGGGTAAAACCTATCTGGGCCGGTGCTTAGGGAGATCGCGGTTGTTTGGGTGTCAAAAGAGAGAGAACCCCTGTCTACTGGTTTTGTGTCAACAAATGGTTCTGTTGCCGGGACCATCATTTGAAGAGTAGGGAAGACATGTTGTGGCATCCGACGAAACTGGAGATCCAAGACTGGTTTGACCAAAAGATAAGGGAGTTTTCTGAGAAAGAAAATCAAAAAATTTGACTGACGACGGATCAGTGGATGGCAGAGTATATGCACGACGGTCCTCAGGAGTATTTTTTCTCTAAATTTCAAATAATCCTGTACGAGTGGTTGTCGCGCTTGACATATAAGAAGACTAATTTCCAAGGAGGTGAACCAACTTCTTGGACCCTAGAATTGATCCAGGAGTTGCAGGAGGTAGATAACAGAGTGTCAAGGGTTGTTGAAGTTTGGGTCGACAGTATCTTGGAAGGGTATATCACTGAGTTCACGATCGATACAACTAAATCCTATAGCAAAGTATAAAGGGATTTTTTCAATGGACCAAGAGGTAGGTTCATATTGTCTCTGCAATTGTCTATAAGATGCTTATCTGCGAAAAGGGCATATTGAAAATGAACCTCGAGTAGTAGATTCCTTGTGTGCAGAGGCTACGGGTATCGCAAAGATGAGGGTTGGATGGAATGATATAGGGTAGATGGATGGAAGTTACGATGGTACTGTGAGGGAAACCGAGGAAGGAAGTGGTCTTACGAGAGGAGGAGCAATACACGAGGCAGAGGACAGGAGAGATTCTTGCTACGATCGAGACATGAGGCCACGAAGGAAGACCACATGGGACAAAGAGACCCTACACTGATGAAGGAGATGACCAGGCTATGCCCGAGCCAAAGGAAGGACCGATCTAGAGAAACAACATACCCACACCTTTGTTCACTGCGCCACACTAAGAAAGGAACATGATTTTGACACCGCTGTGTCCGACGTGCCAACTGCATTCTAATAATAATAGATCAACGAATGTAGGAAGAATGCCCATGATGGCGGGTGACGATGCAAAGTTACCCCTGTTTCATGGGAATGGGACCAAGGATCCCAAATAATATTGTCTCTTTTGTGAAGCGGTATGGACTGTTAAACAAACTACGTAGATGATGTTCAAAAAGGTCAATTGGAGACGACCCATCGAGGTCGCATACTGGGCTGGTTCATGAAATTTGTACAATTCCCTACAGGGGCTCTGGAAACAACATTGGTTGAAGTGAAGAAAGCATTGATTGAAGAATTCAGAAAACCAAAATCTGAGGCGCAATACATTAAAGAACTGAAAGAGATTAAGCAGTATCCCAATGAAACTGTATGGGAGTTTGAAGCAGTATGGATTGTCAAACAAACTACGAATGATGAGGCTCAAAAAAGTCAATTGGAGACGACCCATTGAGGTTACAAACTAGATTGGCTCATGAAATTTGTACAATTTCGTACGGGGGCTTTGGATAAAACATTGGTTGAAGTCAGGAAAGGATTGATTGAAGAATTCATAAAACCAAAATCTGAGGTGCAATACATTACAGAACTAAACGAGATTAAGTAGTATCCCAATGAAATTGTTTGGGATTTTGAGCAAACGTTTAAGACGCTAATAGCGAGAGTTAGCTTTGATATGAGTGATATTTAGCACAAGGAATGGTTCATCACAGCGTTACTATCTCATATCAGACTATCGTTGATGCAACAAAAGATTGTGAGACAGAGCGAGGCTCTGGAGATCGCAATGAAGTTGGAAGCTTCACCAGTTGGCGAGAATACAATTGGTATAAATCAGATCCAGATGCAACTAGCGAACTTAATGCTCAAGTTGCAAGATATCAAGAAATGAAAAGAACATCACAAGGAGTTCTGGTGTACTCGATGTCATGTAGATGGACATACTAAAGATAACTTCCAGGATTACCGAAACTAACTATTGTCAAGAGTGTTGAGCCTATTAAGTTGTGGTAGTGTGCCATGGTGTCGTATTTTTCAAGTTTACGGGCATCGACATGAACATTGTGGATACATGCAGAAGATGTTAACGAAGTTGATGAACATATACTACACATTCTACCGATATGTCGGGCATGAAGATAAGTATTTCCGCGCATACGATCTACTCCAGGATAAGAGATGTACTATGTAAAAGGAGAGGACCATCGAACAATACAACAACCACAACCGCAGGCGCAGGTTGTATATCCACCACATCAACCATAGTTCGTACCACAACCACAATTACAACCGCAGTTTGTGCCACCACCACAGTATAATCAGATGCAGATGGCTTCGCAGCATCCACAATATGTTTAGCCACAACAATATGTTCAACAGTAGTTGAATCCCCCGCAACAACAATTCAATCAACCATAGTATCAGCAGCAAGGAGGATTCCATGTAGGATTCTAAGGAGGACGAGGTGGAGGCTTTGGTAGAGGAGGAGGATGAGTTGTGAACCAGTCCAGTGTTATAATTGCGCCATATTAGAATATTCTCAAAGATATTTCCCGCAATTGCAAGAGCAGTGTATGTATTATATCGTTGTCGATCATACTGTTGATAATTGTCCATAGTTGATCGCAAAGTGGAAAGCAGGGAATGTTCCTCGGTTACAGAACCAAAATCATAATCAAATGCATAATCAGAATTAGTTGCACAACCAGAATCAACTTCAAAATAGAAACCAGAATGCAAATAAGACTGTGAATCAACCTGTGAATCCACCGATGAAGTAGAATCAGGGGCCAACTGTTGCGACGGTTTTAGCAGAACCAAGAACACAAGATGTTGATGTTGCTGTCATTACACATGGAGGAGAGATGACAGGAGATGATATCCCGCATCCACAAATTGATTGGCGGCGAAGAAGAAGGTGCATTTTGATGTCAACGCTAAAAGATACACATTTTTTTAGGCACACGGCGCAATAGGAAGAAATACTGGCAAGTTATCTATCTATGAGATGCCAAGTGCTTTTGATTCCACTTCGGTAGCAGGACCATCGTGATAACATGGTACCTTGCAAAATTTCTTTGAAAGTTGTTTTTTGTTGGTGAGAGATCTGGATGCTCTTGTCGATATTGCGAGTTTGTTTCACCGACCGGCTAAGAGACGGAAAGAGTCTGCGGTGAACTCTTTATATAAGAAAAATATAGGAAAATAGATGCGCATGAATATTCAAATCGGGGACTATGAGGTAGAGTCCTTCATCTTGGATCTAGGCTCAGATGTCAATATTCTAACAAGGAAGACCTGAAAAATGACGGGGATCCTGAAGTTGGCTTGGTCCCCCGTGCAATTTTGACTGGCTAACTAGGCCAGAGTGATGTCGATTGGGCATGTTTCGCACCTTGCTGTGGAAGTCAGAGGGATGAATACCTATACATATTTTGATGTTATCGACGTTGTTGATGGTGGAGGCTCCTATCCCACATTGTTGGGAATTGTATGGGCCAATGATAGTTTGGCGGTGATCAACTTTAAGAAGCGTGTTATAAATTTTGAAAACCGCGACATCAGGGTCATCGCTCCGATGGATCCAACTGAAGGGTGAAGGTATGTTGAGATGGTGAGGGATGAAGCTATAAAAGGATGGGATCATGCATATAACATCTCAGAGGATTACATCCATCCAACCGTTGATGGTGAGCTCGCTTGGTGCAGCTCTAGCTCTGCATATTTTGAATCTAATGATGTGTTAGAGAATTGGGAGAATTGCATGCATGAGGTATCTCTAAGGAGGTGTGGTCTAATTACATAGTTGTTGTGTAGAGTCATGACTGAGACTATTGAATTACCAATATGTGAAGGAATTCGTAAGCTGATTGAGTTTCTCATTGACTTTGAATACAAGGTGTCAAAACCACAACAGTTGCTGGCGTTCGATGAAGCATTTAAGGCTACTATAGCATGTTGGTGGGTGACCCATCAGAAGTTGATCACTAGATGGTCACACTATTGAATATTGATGACAGTTTGATTTGGTAATGCAGAAGAGTACCACGCTGGAAGGTACAATGGGATGAATAATCCTGGTAATCATTTGATTGAGTTTCAGACCTTGTGGGCATCACAACCAAAGCATGAATGGGTCCATGCCATTATCCACACGTTGGATGGGATTCCACAATCATGGTATGTATCAGTTAAGTTGTGTAGAGAGATTACTACTTGGGAAGAGTTGATGATCCATTTTACTCACACCTTCATTTTCATGGATATAAATATAGATATTCATGATGCACTGCAGCACATCCGTGACGTTGTTCTGAAGAAAGTACCAGTTGCATATCTGTTGGATCCACATGCGCAATGTCTGATGCAGTCGATGATGGAATGTTATAATGTGACTGGAGGACCTGAAGATGGTGATGATCCATGGAATATCAATATTCCAGAGATTGAAGGGAGTCGCGATGTCGCAGCACCTGATGTACCGATGGATCCAATGAATCAACCATTAAAAATTAGGAAGGTCAACATTGGTACGGAGGAGAATCTAAATTTTGCAAACATTGGGGACTACTGGGACAAAGAGACCATGGAAAAGATCATAGAACTGTTACATGAATTCCAAGATTTATTTCCCACAAAGTTTTCTGAGATGAAGGGAATACTGGGAGATTAGGAGAAATGAAGATCTCATTGAAGCCTGATGCAAAACCAATAAGGCAGCAGTCGTATCGCTTGAATCCACGATACAAGGAGAGGTTCAAAGATGAGCTCGACAGAATGCTAGATGCTGGAATAATTGAGCATGCAGAATCAAAATGGATTAGTACTATGGTGGTCCAAGATAAGAAGATAGGTGAGGTTTGGATTTGTGTCGACCTGAGAAAATTGAATGATGCATGGATGCATGATCCATTTCAGAAACCATTCATTGATAAGGTGCTAGAAGGAGTGCGCGGTCAAGAAATGTATTCTTTCATGGATGGATTTTCTAGCTATCACCAGATTAGGATTGCAAAAGAGGATCATCACAAGAAAAAATTTGTTACTGAATGGGGCTGTTTTCAGTACACTTTGATGCCCTTTGGGCTGAGAATGCGTGTGTGATATTATCCAGGGTTGTTGTTTCCTCGTTCAAGGATTTTATTCAGAATTTTCTGCAAGTTTATATGGATGATTGGATAGTTTATGGATTGATCAGAGATCATTTGGCGAACCTGCGATTGATGCTGGAGCGATGTCGACAACATCAGATCACATTGAACTCGAAGAAGTGTATTTTTTGTGCGCCATTTGTGATGTTGTTGGGACACATTGTTTGCAAGAAAGGACTGTTGGTTAACACCGCAAAGATTGAACTGATTTTGAGTTTCCAATGCCTACAAATGTGAAGCAATTGAGAGCGACACTGGGGTGGGATACTATCGCAAGTTCATCCATGGTTATGTTTCGATCACAGTTCCTATGAAGCGCTTACTAAAGAAGGATGTGATATTTGTATGGAGTCAGTAGTGTCAGTGCAGTTTTGAGACACTAAAGGAAAAGATGGCGTCCGCACCAATATTAGTTTTTCCTGATTAGAATAAGGAGTTCCATGTCCATGTAGATGCATCATCAGTTGCACTGGGAGTGGTGTTGTCCTAGCCAGGGGAAGGTGTTGAGGCCTGGAAATTCTCAGGAGACAACAGTAAGGGATTCTCCTCAATCAACGTTCCCAACTAGCCCGTTGACTGTTTGGTAAAGGGAATTCATCCGGTTTACGGTTCGGCTACCGTAGGTCAAGTAACAAAACAAAGGTTTTACCTGTTGTGGCCCGGTCCACCGAGTTTTTTTTTTTTTGACTTAATGTATGAAATGCAAATGCCTAATTAACAATGCAGGATGATTCGGATGCCAGGAGCAGTCACAACGTGATGCGCAGGTTCTTACCTCTCATCTTAGACTCACCTGCATCAAAATCACATATGCAGCAATGAAATGAACTAACTATCTACCTAACTATCTATCTATCTATCTATCCCTGGGGAGCAAACTGAAATTTAATTATGAGTAATGTAAAGTGTGCATGCAACATAGAGAGAAAATACAGTTAGCTGATATCTCTTCCCACAATGCATGAACAATTGAAGATATTTCCACAACCAGATAGCCAATTGTTTATGAACGACATTCATTACTCATGGTAGAAATCTTCATAAAATAAACCGGAGAACATTCATACAGGAACATAGGTTCAAAGAGTTAGAACGGTCTCACAGTTAATGGATACAAAGTTGAAAACGAAAGAGTTCCTCTTCAACAAATCCATATCACAACATTTGAATATTCCACCAAGCTTTCTCCAACAGGCAAACTGTAATTATCTATTGCAAAAGGAAATAGTTCTTCTTACAATATGTCTTCACCAATCTAACTGGGAAAAAGTCCCATTTCCCTTCTAAGCTTTCTATCTTTATACAAAAGGGTGAGACTGTTGGGCTGCCCAAAGTGACCTTTGGGCTTCCCAACCCCTCGTTTCCCAACGTTCTGCTTTTCTTAAATGTTTTATAAAAAATAATTACAAATTACAATAATGACCGATCCTTCATGAGGAGGGTCCCACTTGAGCATCTAGAAACTTCTTCCATGATGCAGCATCAGAGGCAATGCCTTCAAATGCGTAGGGTTCCAAAAATTGAATGTTGATTTCAAATTTTTCAGCCTGGTTCTTTATGGCTTCCACTCTGGCTGTGCTTAACCAAAGCTGGTCTTCTAGGATTTGCACACTAACTGCTGAATGGCCTACTTCGCTTCTCAGAATCTGGTCATCAATGGCCCTAATGTGCTGCATTCTTGCTTCTTCATCCTGATATTTCTTCTGCAAAAACTCGAAAAATGAGTCATGGTCCGGGAAAGCCTCGAGCCTCTGCTCAGCCTCTATTTGGCACCGGTTGTAGGTAATGAGAAGTCTTCTAAAAAACTCGGTGCATAATCCCTTTGTCTTTTTAACTGCCTTCTTGAAATCTTCAGCGGTGTTGATGGCGAACTCTACCAGGTCATAATCCCGCTTAAGGGCCTGTTTATCTTTTGATGGCAGCTCTGCTGGAGCTTCTTCGTTGCTTTCCAACCTTGCCATTCTTGCAGTCAGGACCTCGAGGACATCCTGAGATCTGTCCACAAAGTAAGATGTTGTTTCCAATATCTCTTTCAATCGTCCATCGATTTGCAGCACTCTACATCTTTCTTCTTCAACAGCAGTCTGTAGCTGCAGCATCTTGGCCTTTTGGGCCAATACATGCTCTTTGAATGGCTGGAGGTTAACCTACTGTTCTCTTGCTTCCTCCAGAGCAGTTGTTAGCGAGGAAATCTGTTCCTGGTGTTCCTTCTTTAGTCCTTGGGTGTGCAGATCATTTGCCTCCAAGAGGATCTTTTGCTGCTCTTCTAGCTCCTCCACCTTTGCTAGTAGTTATTCCTTTTCAGTTCTTAACTCTTGGTATTCTTTCTGTACTCTTTCTAGAGACTCCTGTGTCATTTCCAGCACTTGTATTTCTCCTTGGAGGGCCTGTACTTCAGCTCTTGAGGACTTCATTTCCCTTTGCATATCTTAATATTTCCTCTTGAGCCTGTTGTTTTCTTCCCTCTCTTTCCTCAATGTATCTTTCAGCTGTGCAGAGGATTTCTTGGACTGCTCCAAGTCAGTTATTATCTTGCCTACATTATCTTCTGAAGCTTGGATAAATGCAGACCTGGCTCTTAGGGTGAATCTTGGATCTTGGTCTATTCCTAACATAACAGCCGTATCCGTTATCATTTTACCAGGTAGACCTTCCGCCTCAACTTTCCTCTCTGTTCTCTTTATTATTCTCTTTGTTGCCCTATCATAATATACAGTGTTGAAATCAGGGATTTCTTCCCCTTTCTTCTGAACAAAAGGAACCAGCTTGAGAGTGGGGACCATGGGAGTGCTGGCAGCAGGTACTTATGGGTCCTGAACCTCGGGTTTCTCAACATCTTGGGTCTGCCCTCCAGCTATGTCAGAAGCTGACTGTTCTGTCTCTGTTTGTGTCAGTTTCAACCTTTCTGCTTCCTGCTTTTGTAGCTCCTCCTTGAGCTTTCTCTTCACTTCCTCTGCTTCTTTTCTAGCTGCCTCCTCTGCTTCTTTGGCTGCTTCCTTTGCTTTCTCAGCTGCTTCTTGAGCAGCTCTTCTTTTCTCTTCTTCTTCCATATGCATCCATTCTGCCGCTTCTTTTGCCAACCTCTGGGCTTCTTCATTTCTCCTTTTGGCTTCTTCCTCAGCCTTAGCCTGTTCATCCCCCTTTCCACATTTGGTGGTGATTTTCTTCATGAATCTTCTCTTCAGTGCTGTCATGTTCGGGGCATTTCAGAAGACAGATTCTTCCCTATCAAAATGGTGAGTATACTCGAAATACACCTTGTTTTCCTTACAATGCTCCGCAACTTTACCATGGGAGTCATTTCTGTGGTAGGGCATCTCGCCAAAATGGAATCTCTCCAGCTCCTCTACGAATTCACCAGCTTGTTTCACCTTAGCGAACCTGTAGCTTCCTAGTCTGAAGGGCAAGGGAGGATAAGCAGTCTTCTTATGTTCGAACAGGAAGCTGCCTATTCCATCCAAGAACACTTGTCTGACTGCCTCCTTATGGACAATGTAATCAGTTGCGTATTTTGGCAGTAGGGAAGGTGCTCTTGAGCCTCCAAACATTCTAAAGTACATGCCATGTTCAGTCAAATAGTAGTCTGCGTAATCCACTATTACTTGCATGGCCTCTTCCGACATACAATCACACTCTTTCCTGAAAATGAGTGTGTATAGTGGCATAATGAAGTGCTCACAGACTTCTCTGTAATGGCTCTAGTATTGGTGTGCCCATAGTGGTTTATAAGCAGCATAGACAGGCATTCTTTCCCAGTCCCAGATGCACCTGAGACCAGGGAAAGGTTGGTTGCACAATATATAGTCTATCAGTATTGAACTCATATAGAATTCAGATCTTTTCTGGGACTCTCCTCCCAAGGCCGAGGCCAAGCAAGAAGAAAGAATGCTTGATACAAGGCTGGCCCAATTGAAGATTGTCCCTTGGGTTGCCACATGAAAAATGATGGGTATCCACTCTAGCTTGAAGAATCTGACATGAGCTCTCCCAAAGACCCTATTAAGCATCAGAGCTATAAATCTTTAGGGAGCCCTCAAGCTCGCAGTATCATACTCACCCGTCGGCCTGTATCGGTAATGTTTTCCCTGCAACAGCATTCTCTTAAGAGTCTCTACCAGGTCCATTCTAATGCTACTCAGCCAGTCATCAGATAAGAATACTTGGGCTTCTGGAAAATGATAAGCCAACGCCACATATCCAGGGCTAAATGCAGCATAGCCCTGTCTTTCAACATTTTCCAAAATCATTGTGGTTACATCTGCCCAGGGCAGAATCCAGCCAATTACCTCAGAGCATGGGAACAGCTCTGGTCTGGTGGCGACCTTCATAAGGGAAGATCTTTCAATGTTTGCATATATGGACTCTTCTTCTAAGCCCATGTCGGGAACTTCTCTTCGGGTAATCAGTCTATAGATTTCCCCCCACTGGTATTCAGGTTCCACGCCAGAAATGCATTTAGTGTCTTCATATACGTATTCTGTCTTGGTGACCACTTCTACTTCTGGCTCTTCTTCGACCACAGGGGCCTTCTTCTTTTGTCTCTTTGACATTGTGAGCTCGAATTCTTCCTTCCATATATAACATTGTAACATTAAGCAATTCCAGTTGCAGACACTTATATGACAATGTGCAGCGTTTTACTTATTTTATGTGTATCATGACAACAATTAGTTAACGAAGCTAACATATGTGTATGACCTTACTAACAGAGCTATCGAAACATGATGCGCATTGTTCAGTGAATTAGTCTATGTCTAGCATGATTGAAAAGAGTTATATGCAGTAAGATTATGCAAGCTACCACTGTTTGCCAATACCAAACATTTCTCACAATACAATGTTTGAAGAAGTGTGTTTTTTGTGCACCATTTGATATGTTGTTGGGACACATTATTTGCAAGTAAGTATTTTTGGTTGATCCTGTGAATATTGCATTGATTTTGAGTTTACCACTGCCTAAAAATGTGAAAACATTGAGAGTGACACTGGGGCACACGAGATACTACCGTAAGTTCATCTATGGTTATGTTGCAATCACAACTCCTATGGAGCAGTTACTGAAGAAGGATGTGGTCTTTATATGGAGTCAGGAGTGTTAGTGCAATTTTGAGTCAATAAAGGAGAAGATGGCATCTGCATCAATATTAGTTTTTCCTGATTGGAAGAAGGATTTCCATGTCCATGTAGATGCATCATCAGTTGCGTTTGGAGTGGTGTTGGCCCAGCTAGGGGAAGGAGATTTGGATCACCTGATTGCTTTCGTTAGTCGGAAGCTATCATCCGTGGAGAAGAATTATACTACCATGGAGAGGGAAGGCCTGGCGATGGTATATGCACTATAGATTTTTCTCCATTACCTATTGGGTGGTCATTTCAAGATGTTCACAGACCATTCTGCATTGAAATACCTAGTCAATAATCCTATGTTTGGGGGGAATATATGTCACTGGCTATTTATTTTTAAGGAGTTTGATTTTGAGATAATTGTGAATCCGGGTTGCTTGAATGTTGGTCCAAATCATTTATCACGAATTGAGACAAGTGTGGAACCAACAAACATTGAAGATGAGTTGCCAGATCTGCAACTATCCAGAGTTGACATGATTGATGAGTACTACGTGTACATAGTTTAGTTTCCAGTGACAGGAACAACACAAGAAGAGCTTACTACAATTCAGAAGAAGCAATTGGTTGTTAAGGCCGCAAATTTGCAGTTTATCGCTAGACAACTCTATAAACTAGGACCAGATGAGGTCTTACGATGATGTGTCCTACCGCATGAAAAAGGGCATATATTGGCAGAAGCACATGTAGGAATCACCAGTGGACACTATGGAGGTCGCGCTATTGCTAGGAAGGTGCTCTCCGTAGGGATTTGGTGGTCTGTTCTATGCGGTGACGCGATGGACTATGTGTGGACTTGCGTCATCTGTCAAAGAACTGGAAAACCATCAAGGAGATATGATATGTCACTGGTACCTAAGGTGACATTGCAGCCATTTCATAAATGGGCTGTGGACTTTGTGGGACCAATCAACCCACTTAGGAATAGGATTGGTGCGTGGTACATCATTACAGGGATATACTATATGATAAGGTGGGAAGAGGCCGCACCTTTGGTAAATTGCACCGCTGCGACAACAACGAGGTTCTTGTTCGACAACATTGTTACTCAGTTTGGGTGCCCAAGGATATTGATGAGCGACTAAGGGAGTCACTTCATCAATTACATAGTCAGCGCATTGATTGAACAGCTTCAGATACAACATAAGAAGAGTACCACGTATCATCCACAAGCAAATGGGACAATGGAGGAATTCAACAAGCTGTTGGAGCATATGCTTACAAAGGTATGCAATGTGAACCATGATGACTGGGATTTGAAGATTCCAGCAATTTTGTGGGAATATCGCACAACTTGTAAAATATTGACAGGATAGACACCATTCAAATTAGTGTATGGGAAAGAGGCAGTCATTCCTATGGAGTACATTGTTCCAAGTTTGCGCATAGCAGCCGCGACAAGCATGGACGATGAAAAAACACTAGAGGAGCGACTGGCGCAGTTGGTACAACTTGAGAAAGACCTCTTTTTCTTAGATTTTCACCAACGCATTGAGAAGGATCGAAAAATGGCTTGGCATGATCAATACATTAAGCATAAACAGTTTTAGCAGAGAGACCTGGTCCTGATGTATGACAACAAGTTCGTGAAACATCCAGGTAAGTTACAGATGCATTGGCAAGGTCCATTTCTCATTAATTCAATCAATTCAGGAGTTGCAGTACAACTACAGTAGTTAGATGGAGCGATGCTTCCAAAGCTAGTGAATGGTAGCAGGATGAAGCCCTTACAAGACGAGCCCGGAGTCGCACGATGCTCGAGGCACTGCGCAAAAAAAATAAAGAAATATATATATATCTTTTTGTTTCTGATGAGATACTAGTTAGAAGGATGGCACACCAAGAGGAAGTGGATGTGCAAGTAGAGGAGCCAGTAGCGCAGTTAGGTAGTTCTGTCGCAACTACTGCAGGGCTGTGGCATAGTCAAATGAGTAATAAATA
This sequence comes from Pseudotsuga menziesii, assembly GCA_001517045.1. Taxonomy (NCBI): domain Eukaryota; kingdom Viridiplantae; phylum Streptophyta; class Pinopsida; order Pinales; family Pinaceae; genus Pseudotsuga; species Pseudotsuga menziesii. The sequence goes on along the minus strand of LPNX010476696.1, from coordinate 949,680 downwards.
TAGGCAGTTAAAGCAGTTAACAGGCGACACTTGTTGAAGCGACACGTAGTTATGGTCGATCTGACCGTTGGATTGACATGAACACCAGCAGATTTGGGTGATTAATGCTTGATTTGGTTGAAATGATTAAAGTTGATTTGTTCATGATGGGGGTGCGATCGACTTGGTGCTATAAGAATATGTTGAATGCGATCGGCATTCACCATTGTGCAAGATTGAGAGTTGACAGAGTTGGAGAATTATCACAAAGAGTCACGTTGTGATGATTCGTTGAGTTACAGAGTGAGTAGTTGAGTTTTTTAGCAGTGTAACGGTGTAGTTCCCATTGAGCATTGCAAGGAACTAGTGCAGCATGGTGCCTATGCAAGTCATGGTCTATATTTCTAGCGAGACGAATTCACCGGTCATCAGAGTTAGCATTGAAGAGGAATTTGCAAGCATTTCGATGGCATCCTCATCATTTTCGAAGAAGAAGAGAGGGGCACACTTTCCCAGCTCTCCAATACAGAGGTAACAACAGACTAGGACATATACGTGGGCATAGGGGGAAGCACCTGTGCAGGAGGTTCCATCGATTACAGGGGTTGTGGAATCATCACCCCACACAAAAGTGTCCGCTGCGGACATCCCTGGGTATGTAACTCCCACGCAACCTGATGAGAAACCAAGGAAGATAACAAAGAATCAGAAGTACCCAGTGAAGATGCCGATGATTCTACAGGGAGTGGTCTGCACTGTGGAAATTGTGCATGCGCCGATGCAAATGAAGTATGATGATCACGACATGCTCACGTCAACAAAGATCATGAAGGATCCCTATGAACCTATGGTAGCAGTTGGAGGCGACCCAATAGTACGCATTCCAACAGAATGGGCACGAGGATTGCAAATATCTGGGTTGTTGGATCTTATAAACATGCTTCACTTTGGGTGGTTTAACTAAGCTAATGCATGCACGAAGTAGCTCTTGGTGTGCTTCCACGACGGGATTTTGTGGCTGGACCAGACGATCGTAGTCACCGTGGTGATCATTTCAGAGATCACTGAGTTTCCCAAGGATGGGACCGACTCTTCGCAATATTTCAAGGGGAGAGAAAATGATAGGAAGTTGTCCTTAAGGCTAAAGAAGAAATATGGTTTGCAGTGCGATGGATGGGCGTACCATGTTGAGAACATAAATGATCTGGTTGTATGCATTGGAGCGCGAATTTTGGCTAGTAAGATTGTGATGATGAATATGCCTAACCAATGTAATTTAGGGGTTATTGCATGCACACAATAGTGTGTGCAAGGAGTACAGATGAACTGGTCGTTGTTCTTAATGAACCAGTCAACACAAGTCTCAAGTCTATTTTTTAGAATATCGTTGCTCCACGTATCTGATCAAATAGATCATCGATACGGGAAAAGAATATCTATTTTTAATCGTCATTTTTTTTAACTAATGAGAAACTATACATAAATGTATTGTACTATCTTTCTTTTTCAAAAATAAAACAGGTGCTCCCTAAGGGGATACACTTGGTCTTGTATAATTCTTATCTATCAATTCTTATAGTTGTAGTTTTAATTCATTAAGTTCTAATGTGTTCATCCGATAAGGAGCCTTTGAATTAGGAACAGCTCCCGGTACTAACTCAATAGTAAAATCCAATTCTCTATTTGGAGGTAATGCAAGAATCGTTTCCCTGAAAACATCTGAGAATTCTTGTAAGATTGGATTATCATTGAATTTCAGCTTATCTTCTTTATCCATGTGTTTGTTATTTATTATATGTACAGAAAAAACTTTACAACCCTTTCGTACAACCTTTTTCATTTGTAATGTTGAGATTTGTCTAACAGAAACTTTCCTAGGGATCCCTTTGACTGTAACTCTTTCTCCTTTATCATCTAACCAAGTAAATGTTTTCTCGAAACAATTTAAACTACTTTATGTTTTTCTAGCCAATCCATACCTATTAAAACATCATAAGACCCTAATGGTAATACATTTAACTTTACTTGAGTTTTGAACTGACTCAAACATTTCACAACTTTCAGCATAATTAACTACTTTTCTTTTGGTTCCTATAGCTAACCGAACCAACCAATACTTTTTAAATTTTTTTAAATGTAAATGGCATTTTTATGCTATGTTAGCTGAAACATAGCTTAAACTAGCACATGGGTAAATCAAAATAGAAACAGGCTTGTTTTGTGTCATACCTTGTATTTCCACCATGGAGGTTTGATGACCATCTTGTCGATTCTCCAAGGATTCATTAATTCTATGCATTTCATTCACTACATCACCAACCGTTTCTTCCTCCTAGACAGTATGTACATTGGTGTAGTTTCTCCTTTTGTTCGGCCAGTCCTTTGCATAGTGCGGTCCCTGACATTCCCAACACTTTACAGGTTCTTTATGTTCACTGTTTTTAACATAATTATTAGGCATGTCTCTGCCTTTTGGTGTTGTAATGTTTTCCTGTGTTTTACCTTTAAAATTTGTTCCTTGATAATTATTCTTAGAAAAATTATGAGAATTATTTCCAAAGCTTTTATTAGGATTAAAACCTCTTCTTCTCTGATCAAAGTTACTTGTTCTCTTATTATTCCAGTTAGGTATACTTTCTTTCTTATTTTTACTTTGTTTGTAACAGAAGTTATATTTTCTCATTGACTCTTCAAGGGTATTTGGATTATCAAATTCAATTATGTCCTTGAAACTAGTAGGAAAACAACTCAGAAACCTCTGTATCTTAGGTTTTTCGTCAATTATATACGGTACATATCTTAATAAACTTAAAATTTTACTGCTTAACTCTTTCATAGACATCGAGCCTAGTCTAAGTTCATAAAACGCTTTAGCTCTTTCTTCATAATATTGTTCGTATAAGAATTTTCTTTTGAAATATTTCTTAAAGATTCTCCAGGTTACAGATTTTTCTTTAAGGTTTTTAACTCTTTTTATGTCCTGCCACCAAATGTCAGCCTTTCTGGTTAGGTTGTAGATATCCATTTTAAATTTCAGTCTATTTGAGTAGTTATAAATCTGAAATTACTTGTTCATACCCGGTAGCCAAGCCTCGGCTTCTTTAGGCTTTTCCACTTCACCATTAAACATAGGAGGTTTTACCTTTTTAAATTCTCCTGAGATTTCTTCATAAGGTTTATACTTATCATTTCTATGACTATTGTCACTATCACTACTTTCACTAGAGTATTTATACTTTTCTTTGTGCGACCTTACTTTAATTCTTGAAGAAGATTTACTTTCACTATCAAAAAATTTAATTTCTTTCCCTTACATTTGTATGATACTGTTCCATATTCAGTTTCATGCTCCTTTCTTCTATCCTTGCCTCCATTGTGTATTTTATCTAGTAATATATGATTTAGTTCCTCCCGATCTCTTAATATTCTTTTGTTATCTTCCTTTACAATTTGTAGTTCATCTCTTAAATCTTTTATAGTTTGTAGTAGTTCTGATGGTTGATTATTTAATTCCACATATATGTTGTCGGGATTATTATGATGGGATACATCTTCTGTGGATGCTTCTAATCCTTCCATCTCCTGCAAAATACAATTTTATATTTCTGTACAGAAATAAATTTAAAGTATAATCAATATTTTTGTTTCATGTATGCGAGTGAGCCAATATTCAGGCCTAGTGTTTGGAAACTCACTCCAATACCGCATGTAACATCTCCAAATTTCATAAATAAATATAAAATATATTTCCATGTCTAGATGCCATTACATTATGTAAATAATTCCATACTAACGCCTTCATATATCATTTATCTTGGGTTAGCATTTTTAACTCATGGATACCTAGTTATGACACTTTAAGAAAAAAAAAGCAACTTACTAGTTTAATTGTTGTTAAGTCGTAAATGTTTATTCAGCGTTAGTCATCATTGGTGTAATTTTTGGTTATATTTTTGAGTTACTTGTTAACCCCATTAAGATGCTAGGGGATGGGTTTATGGTATTATTTAGCTCTGAATCTAACGCATAAACCACTTATTCATTGCAGGTGCTTTGAGAAGGAGGTTTTTCCTTACTAGGGAAACCTCCAAAGGGTCTAAAATAAGACACACAAGAAGGGCCCTAACCATCCTATGCAAAACAACTATCCCTAAGTAATAAACGATGTGCTTGACTTAAACCATAATTATTCATACCAAGCATAAAGAACTATATACGATAGCATCCATGGGAAAAATTGATGGTTTGATACTATAGAGTTTGGGTTTTGTAAACATTAACCACCAAGTGACATTTAAGAGGGCCACATGATGTCCTTGCCGTCTCTAGCTGGAAAGAAATTTCTTAAGAGTTGTCTATTCATCAAATGTTACATCCCTACTAATATTGATATGATGGAATCCTGAGATGTATATCCTGAAGGCTTTGGAGACTTCACAGTATCCTACAAATATTCCCTCATTTCCAAAAGGATCCAACTTGGTTATCTTCTCTTTCAGAATATGTACATATACTAGACAACCAAATATCTTCAGATGGCTCACTTTAGGTTTCTTTCATGTATACAACTCTTTAGATTCTTGAATCCAAGAGCATTGTGAGATCATCTATTCTTCACATATATGGTTGTTCTTGCTGCTTCAACCCATAGGTTCATGGGGAGGTCTTGGTCGTGAATCATGGTCTTTACTGCTTCCATAATAGTTCTATTCTTTCTTTCTGCAACACCATTTTGTTGGGGATTACAGTGAGTGGTTAGTTCCTTCTTGATTCCTGCCTCCTTACAACATGCTTCAAATTCCTTTGAAGTGTATTCTCCACCATTATATGTTCTTAGTGTCTTGATTCTCTTTTCTGAAATGTTCTCTATCAAGACTTTGAATTCCTTGAATTTCCTGAACACTTCACTCGTGTTCTTCAAGAAGTATATCCAAGTCTTTCTTGAGTAATCATCAACAAATGTGGCATAATATTCATATCCACTTAAGGATATAGAGGGAATAGGACCACACACATTGGAGTGAATTATCTCTAATGTACCTTTGGTATTTGTTTCACTTTTCAGAAAGGGGTTCTTCATGTTCTTTCCACTTCCACATTCTTTGCAAGTACCCTCGTGATCAATCTTCAGATCCGGTAACCCTATTACCAACTTACTCACATAGGGAAATGCTTTGTAGTTGATGTGAGCAAGCCTTATATGCCACAGTTCACTTGAGCTAGTAGTGTCATGTACAAGGGATTTCTATGGATGTCCTTTGAGTTTATATAGTCCTCCTTCTTCTTCTCCAATTACCACATCATATTCAAGTGTATTTCCTTTGGACCACATCAGTACTTGTCCATCTATAAAAGAAAATCTATATCCTTTATTATCTAGAGCTGATATGGAATGTAAGTTCTTTTTCAAACCTGGTACATACAGTACTTCTTTCATCTTCATGGAAGTCCCAGATTCAAGCTTGTAGCTTGATTCGCCAATACCTTTGATGGTAAATTGATAGTCATCTCCCAATGATACTGTCTGGGGAGAGTTCTTCTCTTCAAGTCTTGACAGAGTTTGCTTCTTCCCTGTGATATGCTTCGAGGCACCACTATCAATAAGCCATGTGTCTTCTTTAGGTGTTACATACCCAGATAGTGCAAAGAATAGTACATATTCATATACATCTTCTTCTTTTGTTAATGTCTTTCGAGGTCTTTATTCTCCATCCTCATCTTCAGCTAGATGAGCATGACGTCTCTTTTTGTTCTTCTTCTTCTTTGGTGATGGACACTCTCTGGCTAGTTTTCCTATCTTATGATAGTTGCAACATTGAAAATTTGAGTAATAATTCTTCTTCTTTTGAAACTTCTTCTTGGAAGGTTTCTGATTACTCTTCTTGAAGTTTTATTGTTTCCTTTATTTAGTACGGGTGGCTAGATCCTGATCATCTTCTCTTAGTATAGCTTCTCTGTTGGCTACTCTAGCTTCTTCTTGAATGCAGTCTTCCCATACTATGTCAAACTTCATACTCTCTTTTCTAGCACACAGAGTTTGTATGAATGAGTCCCAAGGTCTAGTGAGACCATTGAGAGCAGTCACAGCTATTTCATCCTCATTAAGGGTGTCTCCAACAACACTTAGTTGTTCTCTAAACTATGATACCCTTGTGAAGTAATCTTGAATTGATTCTCCTTTGCTCATCTCGGTTCCCTTCAGTTGAGATATTAGATTCATCTTTCTGTTGATGTTCCTTCCTTCATACATTCTGGAAAGAGCATCAGACATCTGCTTTGGTGTCTTCTTGTATGACACTTGTGGGATCAAGTGATCCTTAATAGAGTTAGCAATGATATTCAATGCATTAACTAGGTCTTGTTCATGCTTCTCCTTAGCTTCAGCTTTTGTTGGTTCTGCAAATTCATTCTTGATGTACTTCTCAAGACCATTCTCTATGAAAATGAGACCAATTATGTACTTCCATGCTAGCAAGTTTTCTAGGCCTTCCAATTTGTCCTCAAGCTTAGTGCTTGGGACCATCCTATCTAGTAGGTCACTAAAAATTGAAAATTCTCAAAATAAAAAATTGACCTTACCAGTAGATGTGCTTGAGGGAGGCGAGTTGGTTGATCCAACTTCTTTCTAGAGATCCCAAATATTTAGCCTTCAAATCCTATTTGTGAGATTGTATCACTGCAGAATTTATGGTTTTGTTTCACTGCAGTTTTCTTGTTCATTGCCAAACTAGGGTTTGGCTTTCCTTGAGATTCAACCACCCAAAAAATATCGATCTAGGGCTCAATAGATGTGCTCCAATGAGGCACAAATTTATATGCAAACAGATCTTCCAAATGCCAAAAATTGTAGAAACCCTAATTTATTTTGGTGAGGAGGGAGAGGGAGTTTCACTTGTGAAAGTTGTCCTAATCAGGTTAGCTCTAATACCATGTTAATATTTAGACTAGATATCATTTGTTTTCAATTCAAAATCATAGCAACATCATATCCAGAATCACTGATAGAAACAAAATCACAAGATAGACACAATATTTATCCTAGGAAACCCTCAACGGGAAGAAAACCCAGAAAAAGTTCCTTTGTATAATATGTATAACATATAACTCCAAAACAATTATCCTCCTCCTTGTTCTTCTCTCTCTCTCTCTCTCTATCTCTTCTATGTGCTACACAAGTGAGAGTCTCTGTGTTCAAATAAGAACCACAACTCTTCTATTTATACACAATGAGCCAACTAACTTTTACCCTAATCAAGTCAGCCCCACTAAACTGTATGGGCCGACTTCACCTAGGAAGACTCAAAACAGTATATTATATTATTCATTAGGGTACTAATGACCCGACTTACAATAGAGGCTTTACCTCATGAATCTATGATGACAAAATACAATAGTAACACCATGTCGGAGGAATAATAACATCTCCCTTGGGTTACAGTAGTAAAATTCATTTAGAATATCCTTTGAAGTTACAATATTCAACACTTTGTTCCATGGGAAGCATCGATAGTTCCAAGAGAGGATCCAGTGTCGAGTTTCTATTTGTTATTATCTTTTTGGTTTTTATTCCATATAACATCTTTTATATTTCTAATTAATGTCCATTTTCCTTCCTTCCTAGTTTCTTTACCTTTTGAACCTCGCTTCTTAATTTAACTTGGTATTTTGGATTGAGATATTCATTTATAAATATTCCCAATCATTTTAGACTTGAGGTTTTGTTGAGGATGCCATAATTATGGTTAGTAGAGCTAACTTTGACATGGATCAACCTTTTTGTATTCTCAATTAATTTCCCCAACCTTTTTGCTTCTGTGAGGCAAGATGCTTCAATTTGTAACATATTATGTAGTTCTTCCAAAACTCAAATAGTGGTACCACATAGAATATGGTTAGAGTCCACTTGTTACGTCAACTCTGTTAGTTTTCCTAATCTAATCCAAATTGATTAGTATCTTTATCTGAAAGAATAACAAGCAGAGCAAGATGCATAAGATAGAGTATATACACAAGACACAAATATTTTCCTTGGGGAAGCCATAAAGGAGAAAACCCTGCAAACTTCCTCAGAACAGTTCCGTCATTAAGACAATATCACAAGATAGAAAAACCCAAGTATAAGATGTCTGTTGCAGCTCTCTCTCTCCTCCTTGTTCTTATCTCTCTCCTCATGTGAACTTGAGTGGGTGAGTGTTTTTATAAACGAGGGAGGGCGCCTTCTTATTTGTACCCTTCAAGTGACTGACCTAATAAATTGATTGGGCCAACTTATTACCCTAATAGGGTCGAATTCACCTAGGGGGACTTAAAAATACATTTTATTATATTCAACTTGGGGACTACTGCCCCTACTTACAACAGAGGGTTTACCTCAATGACCATAAACAATAATGGCATCCAGAAGGGAGGAAAACACATCTCCAATGATGGTACAACGATATACAATAATAGTATACATCATAATATCTTCCAAGGTTACAAACACAACAACAAACTCTATGTTGCAAGTAACATTAATTATTTATAAAACTATTTAATGTAAATAAAAAATTTCATATTATTTAAAAATAAATAAATTAAGATATTGTTTTTATAATAACTAAATATTTTTTTGTCAATTTCTTGTAGATCGGGTGATTAAGAGGAACGTTGTTATATTCCCACGTGAGTTCAAATCTCACTTTGTGACATTTACTCCTTGAGATCCACCTTTGACTATATATTGCCTGAATAAATGTATTTTTAACCCTACCTTAATTCTCTGAAATATAAAATATTAATATTTTATAATTAAAAATAATAATTTTTTGGGTAAATAGTTTCGTATATCCATAGATTTTGTTTACTAAAATTTTGTAAAACCTACTTGTGTGTATGTATAATTTTTGTTTGTTAAAATTTTGTAAAATCTAACATATACATATCGTTAATCATGCAAGTTGTGATGTTTAGGTATCTATTGCTTCTTTAATAATTAAAAATCATTAAAAAAAATCATTCTCAAGTAATATTCGTTTATTATAGATGTATTTAATTTAATTGTAACCTAGATTTATTTTTCTCATTGTGAATGCTTGCTCGCTCGACCTTCTCTTATACTTTTTTAATGACAAGATATAAGTAAAAAAAATCAGTATTCAATTTTATTGTAGAAGCATTTAATTTAAATGCAATTTAGATATTAATGTCTATCAAAACTCAAAGTTGTTCTACAATTGTAAAGAACATAATATATAAAAGAGGAAGGCGAAAGGCACATCCCAAGAAATATTTAAAAGAAAGAATACTTAAATTTGGGAATCCAAAGGATACCTAATCTTGTAACAAACTTTTCTTCTTTTGTGGATTTGACATTAAGAACTTAATTAAAATTGCAAAAAACCCTAAGATCATTTTTCCATCTTACATGAAACTTCAACTTTAATGAAACTCTTCTCATATTTTTTTATTTTTTTTTGTAAAATACAATACATATTATACTAAATATCATTTTTAAAAGTTGAATACATTAAATAAATTATATTCTAAATAGTTGAAGACAAACAAGAGCCATGGAGTGAGAATATCCTTGACGACATATTTAAGCTTTAATGTTAGTGTAAATTTGTTTCATAGCCCTTTTGCATTGCTTCCATCGAGAGTAAGGTAAAATGAGACATTTTTTCTTATTACAAGGGAGTACCAAGTGTCTAAACCACCATGATTGCCACAAGCCTAAACCACCACTAAAAGGGTAAATTATCGTACTGAACATATTTAGTTTAAAGCATTAAACACAATTACCATTGTAAAAGCCAAGCTACAAGCTACAATGAAGGAATGAACTAGAATTAGTTGTTAAAGTGTCTCTTGTGCTAGTAACACTTCTACGATCCATAACATGAGGAGTGTTGGGATTAACAAGAATGACAACACTTGTGGTGTTTTTTCTCATCTGTAATGCCATTAAAATCCCTAAGTAAATGCACATAATTTTCTTTTAAGTTCACTTTGAATAATAAACTATAATTGGAATTGGTTTCTTTTTCCAAAGAAAAAAAGCGTAAATATATTATTTACATACTGCAAATAGTCCTTAAGACCATTACAAACAATATAGTCAACCAAAAAGCAATATACTCAACCAAAAAGCTGATATTACATAAAATTCGTCATATAAACTCATAAGTTCCAGCAATAAAATTCAATGGCATAAAGCCATATAAACGATAAAAATAGGTCCCCAAACATCAACTATCATCTCAAAAGAGCTCCAAAAATTACATGTTCATCAATAAAGTCCAAAAATACCATAAACCATCCCATGGTTTATCCTAATCAAAGGTATAGCCAAAACTTGTCTCCAAGAAATACCGGCAACCAAAAAATTGCCCCACCGGCAATCAAAATTGCCACACCGGCAACCAAAAATGCCATCTCCCATATCTGATATTGAGCAAAAAGCTTATGTCAAAGAATAAAAACTGATATTATAAACAGTTCAATAACTGGTCAAATGTAAATCCATACACTTTCCATCAACATATAGCCTGGACAAAATAGGAACAGAGAAATCAGCGTTCAAGAAATCTGACAAGTAAAACAGGGACAAATATAAATTGATATAACCCATGTCCCAAAATCTATGAAATATTTTTAGAAGACCTGATAATTTTCCACCACAGAGTCCACTTGATGGTCCTTAATAGTCCAAAAACCTTCCAGCATTCTACCTCCAGCTGTTGCCAAAGCATTTGCAGAAGAATTCCTTTCCCAATAGATATGTTTGAATGAAACAAGTTCGAAACAGTCAGAGAACCTATTGATATCCTTAAGAATCATGCCTAATTCTAAATTCAGTAATCGGTACTTACCAGATGCCCAGTTAATGACTAACTGGGAATCACCGAAAACCTGAATTTTATCCACAGAATGCCTTCGAGCCAAGGAAAGAAGAAGCTTGAGGGCATACAATTCTGCAAAATTGTTAGTACCCATACCAAGTCCAGCTTTAAAAGTAAAAAAATGATCAACTGATAGATAAAGCATACCTCCAGCTCCACGTATATGAGGATATTTGACAACTAATCCATAAAAAAAAAACCCATGCATAGGTTTTGTCAACATCTTCCACAAAGATATTTCTAGTAGCAGCCACATAATGTTTCTGCGGTATATTTCTCAACATACCCAAACTATAGCAAGATACCTGAGCAAAAGATAAGGAAATGTCTTCGAAACAAGACAAATTCCTGGCTCTCCAGATGAACCATAAAACAATAATAGCTAAAGCTTTAATATTAGCCACTTCCTCATTCAAAACCCAATTTTTGAAGCATGCTGTCACAGATTCCCCATGCCAAAGATTATTGAATTTCATATTATCCTCAATTATAAGACAAACAGACTGTGTAAAAGGACATTCCACTCCAATATGGAAATTGGATTCTTCTACCTGTTTACACAGGTAGCATAAGCCAGGTCCCTCTCTTCCTTTCAAGATAAGTACATCCCAAGTCAGTGCTTTACCTAAAAGGAGGAACCAACAAAATATTTTTGTCTTAAGAGGACAATTCAACTTCCATAAGATTTTCCACCACCAAAGTTGATACAAATCCCTGTTCATAAGCTGAGCATATCCTTCTCTAGGAGTGTACCTGCTAGATTTTGATAAAATCCAAACAAAAACATCATCATCATCTGAAATCCTGACATGATTAGATTTAAGTATGGCAACATAACCATTCCAATCATCAATCTCTTGAGGATTAGTAAAACCAATAGTTTCAGCAGAGAACCAAAGTTGGGTCATCACTTCACTCAAACCATGATAACCAATATCAGATAAGAAATGCAGCCCAGCCAAATGAATTTTTTCAATCATGGAGGATGGAAAAGTATGTCTCCACTTGCATCCTAACCAAGGATCAATACCTAAACGAACAACAGACCCTTTACCAATGTCCCATGCCAAAAAATCCCCAATAAGATCAAAGGGCCATAGAACTGCCTTCCAACAAATAGATATATTTTTCTTTTTTTTTACAGGAGATCTTATCCACTCAAGAATATTCAAAGGATGAATATACTTCTGAAAAGCAATCTTAACCCATAAACCCGAACCCTGAATAACATTCCAAACATTCTTTGCAGCTAGGGACTTGGAAAAAACAATAGGAACTTTAAGCCCCCAACCCCCTGAAGACTTTGGATTAGCCAAAATCTTCCAAGATGTCCAATGAATGCCAGAAGAATTCAATTTTCCAGACCAAAGGAACTTAAAACAGAGTTTATGAATTTTTTCAATGATCCCCTTCGGAATCCAAAAGTGCATCCAATAAACTGGTAAAGCCCCTAAAACAACTTTGATCAATATCAGCTTACCCCCTTTTGAAAGCCACCAAAAGCTCCAGTTATTAATCCTTTTTTCAACCTTGATAATCAACCAATCCCAGTATTTTAAAATATATCTACAGGGTTTTAAATGGAACCCAAGGTACTTCATACCTTGTCCAATACTATTTACAGGAAAAGTAAATATATTCTGTAAAGATATAACTTCGGATTCTTCCAGACAGGAATAATATAAAGAGGATTTATTATCATTGATCTTCATCCCTGAAGCTTTACAAAATATCAATAAAATCTCATATAAAGTGGAAAGTGATAGTTCAGAACCATCATTAAGCAAAACTATATTATCCACAAAAAGAACATGTGATAAAACTATATCATTACCGAAAGACAAACCATGATAAGTCCCATAATCTTTGGCAAACAAAATCGCCCTTCCTAATCCTTCAACCACAACAAGAAATAATAAAGGTGCCAAAGGACAGCCTTGTCTAAGGCCCCTTCCAGCCTTAAAAAAGGTAGATGCAACTCCATTAATAAGTAGAGAGAAGGACACAGAAGAAAGGCTACTCATGACCTAGGTAATAAAACTAACACCAAACCCCAATTTGGAAAGTATGACCCGAAGATAGGTCCAGCTCACACGGTCATATGCTTTAGATAAATCTAACTTGATCATGACCGCCTTCAAGGATTTACAATGCATAGTATGCATACCTTCCTGTATTACTCCAACTGCATCATGAATCTGCCTTCCCGACAGAAACCCAAACTGTTCACCAGATATACACCTTCCCAAAACATTTATGATACGAGTAGAAATGATCTTACCTATAATTTTGTAAACAAAATAACACAGAGAGATCGGTTGAAAGTATTCAAAAGATAAGGGATGGTCAATCTTGAGAATAAGAGCAATAAAAGTGGAATTGAAGAGTGCTGGTATCTTACCACTTATCCGAGAGATTTCAATGAACCTTAATAGGTCCTCTTCCAAAACGTCAATAAGAAACCTGTACACCTCAACATGAATACCATCAGGTCCTGGGCTCTTATCATTTTTACTGATAGAAAGTAAATGCTTAATATCTTGAAGTGTAACAGGTTTCATAAGTTCAATGTTATCCTCCACAGTAACAGATGAAGGAAAAAATCCTGCACTTTGCACAATCTCAGGAAGATGCAAATCATCTTCTTCCTTAAACAACTACTCAAAATGATTGATCCCAGCCTCAGCAATATTCTCAATACCTTCAACAAGTACACCAGAATCATCATGAATATTCCAGATAGAATTAATATTTTTCCTATGGGCAACAAATTTATGGAAAAATGGAGTATTGTCATCACCACAGTTCAACCATAAAACCCTACTTTTTTGATGAGCCTCCTTTCCCTGAATACTAAAATGTTCCTCTTACGATATTCTAGCTCAATCAAATACCTTCTATCCTCCTCCAAGACAAAACCAATAATAGACCTCTCATAAAAACACTTCATCTCTTTTTCAATATCAACAATATCCTTAATGTCCTGTGCTTTTTTCTTCAAAGACCACTGAATGGATAAATGTTTAATTCTCTTAAGATTTGCAACAAACTGGGAAGCAGGGGAAAGCTCAGACAGAATATCACAATTCACCCAGCAACCTTTTAAAAGTTCAACCAGCTGATTATGTTCTAATGAACATGCATTAAATTTGAAAGGACTATATGCCTTAGAAATATTAGAAGATATATGTAAATATACTGGTTGATGATCAGAATCACCTCCACAACCAGTCCATTGTTTAAAGCATAAATCCTTATCCAGAAAATTAGCTAAAAATAATAGTCTATCCAATCTTTTAGATATACTCTCAACGCCCACCCTACGATTAGACCAAGTAGGAATGGAAACCAAAGGGGTTATGTCAACAATCCCTAGCCCATCCAGAAGATTAAAAAAGAAGTTAGATAAGACATCCACACGAGCTCGACCCCCCTAGATCTCAGAAAGACCCAAAGAGAAACTAAGATCTCCCCCGAAGACCAAAAAAGGAGACTTAAAACACTCCATGCCCGAGAGATTAGTCCAGAATAATTCCCTGTCCGAGTAAGGACCATAAAGATTGATGAAAGACAACTCCAACTGTAATTCAATAGAGTGTAAAACAACACAAAAACTAGAAGGAAATGCCCAAGCATTTACTAAAAGAAAGTTTCGAGTCCTCCAACCCACAAGAAGTCCCCTAGATCTACCCTTGGAGTCCACAGAGATAAACTGCCATTATTTAAACATAGATTCCAATTCTTTAACCAAAACACATCCATCACACATAGTTTCTTGCAAATAAACCACATCTAAAGAATGTTCCTCAATCAGCCTTTTTAAAGCTAGTTTTTTAGGATAACTAGCCAAACCCCTACAATTTAAGGTCATAAGAATCATTAGGGTAACTGCGATGAGGCAGACAATGCTCTAAGTGCCCCAGAACCAATCTTCCTAGAGAGATTATTTTTTACCATAATTCCAAGCCCCCCCTTAACAGGAAAATGCCCAAAAGGATCTCGTTCAAATCCAAGCCCTCCAACAGAGGATTTTGAACAAGAGCGAAGAAAGTATCCCTTACTAACAGCCGGAGAGATCTTAAGGGGAGAGATAAACCCAAAATCCCTTAAAGCCCCATTAAAAACCGGGTCAAAAGTTGAATCCGGAACCAATTCCTTCTCAAACAAATCCCCCCCAAGCCCCACAGACAGAGTATTAATACTCAAGGGTTTAAGGACAGGTAGAGGAGATAAAGAGTCAGAAACCAATTCTTCATGAATAATATTCAATTCCCCTGAATCTGAACAAACCAAATCATCCTTAGCATCCGGGCTAGGCTCGCGTTTCTTAACCCTCCATACCTTATGGACAGATCCAAAAGATCATTTCTTATTAAAAGGAAGCAGACATTCATTCATAAGATGACCATATGCGTGACATCTATAGCACCTAAAGAGGATACCCAGGTAATCCAATGACTGATTAAAAATAGAATTTCCATTATGAATGACCAATTCACCAGGAAATCCATTACAATAATCAATCAAAACTAATACCCGCCCAATACAGCAGACCCTGGTATGCAGATAAGAAAAATCTGTTTCCAAATGGGTACCCAAAGTATTTCCCACTAACTTGAAAAAATCAACAGACCAATACTCAAAGGGCAAGTTGGGTAGTTTTACCCAGATTGGAATTTGATCATACCGTTCAGTACGCGGGTCGAAGAGAGGCGTCCACCTCTTAATCATGAGTCCAGCTTTATCCCAGCGCCAAGTCCCAGCCAAAACCCGAGCCGCATCATCCACAGCTAAAAATTTAAACGCTATCCAACCTCTCTAGAGGAGAAAAATCGTCGGAAGAACGGAAATAACGCCTTTCCATGCCTTAGCTGTCCAACCTTTTATACTATCAAAGTTGAACTTTCGCCCACCAAACCGTCCAACCAGGGTCAACTCATTTGTGAGAACAATATCATTTAAGGCCACGCCCACTCCCACAGTCATCAATATAGGGTTAATAATTTTCTTGATAGGCTTATGAACACGTTTCAGCTTCACAGCAGACTCAAACAACACCGGAATGTCAGCAGACTGTTCACCCGAACCAAAATCCCGAGAGGTTTTCCCAAAAAGAGCCGGACCATGATCACAAGAGACATCACGACAAGCATCAATGCCCCCAGATAGAGAACTCACCCCAAAAGAATCCACTATAACAGGGTTCCCCGAACCATTTGCAGCTTTAAACACAGAAGATTCAAAACCAACCTTCGATGGTAAACCCAATGCAGCATGAGCACCTACAAAATGGTCTGAAATCGAGCAAGGAATATCTTGAACCTTAGTAAACCCCCCAGAATCCACATTCTGCCGAGAAACACCAATACCTCCTTCATGAGCCGCTACTCCAGAAAAGGCTAAGGACCCCAAAGAGCATCTACTAAACTGCCTGCTACCTGCATCTGTTCCAATCAAAACCGGAATAATTCCGGCCGGCCCAGCGATAACCAAAGATTTATCCAAAACCCCTGCCTCACAAACAGAATGAATCTGCAGCACCCTAATTGACCCATCAATACCAGAATAATTCGGTAAATCCGACCTAGGTGAACCATGACCCCTAGAGGAAGCAACATAATCCAAAACAGACAGAGGGCGCCCCATACCTTCCACGGCTGCAGCAGCACCAAATAAACCAGCATTCACCGAAGAACAACATAAACTACTCCACTCATTCCCAACAACTCCATTCACACAAGAAAAACCAGGGGATAAACCATCAACTTCGACCCGCACCAGATATGAATCCAACTCACATGCATCAGACCCGAGAGCAAGAACCCTCGATAGATCATCCACACCAGAATATAAGGGAAATGATCCCGGCAGGGTACGTGCCTGCCTCTTCGTCACCTGCAACGACATCCCAAATTACGAGCCAAAACGTGTTGCCTCGACAAGATGAAAAATAAAGAGGCGTCAGAAAAATCACTGAAACACGCTCGAAGAAGTACACTCTGGCCAGATCAATCATAAAAGCAGAATCATCAAGAGGATCATCCCGGCCAAGTGTCCAGAAGACGAAGTAACAAGACTATTCAAATAAACGACAGATCACCGAAAAGTACTGACAGTACCCTTCAAAAACACGGAGATCAATTAAAAGCCTAAAGATAGACCGCCAAGTGTCAGTCGCAACTCCACATAATACAAAGGAGCAAACATACTCGTTCAAGAAGTACGTTCTGAATAAAAAAGTACGTTCTGATCTAAATTATGGACCTCATCATATGCGTTGGATCAAGAAACCCTCAAGAACCCTCCCAAAACAGCGTCAAAAACCCTCCCCAGTTCTTCCAATTGGAATTGGTTTCTATTTATTAATGTAAAAATTATACTAAAAGAAACTTATAATTTGAAAAAATTACTTTCATACTTCTAATGATGTACTTAATGTTGTTTTGGACGAATTTTGTAAACTTCAACAATTTTAAAAGATGTATTTTTAAGATGTTTTTGCTAAGTTACATTGCTTACATACTTACTCAAAGCATTATAATAATTGTTGCTATAATACCTATTTGTCTTGATGAACATTTATGAATTATGTAATTCATAAATAGTCATTAAGCAAATTTCTTGAGTTTTTTATGAAGAGAAGTTTTAATCCCCTTGATAACATTGATTAACCATACTTAGTTGATCATCATTTCTAACAATATGTAAAGAGTACTTAACGCAATAAATGCAGGTTTACTCTTATTTCAAAATTCTTACCCATATAAATAATTTATCTAGCTATCTTTCACATTGTAATAACTATGCATTTGTTAAGGGTCTTAGCATTGCTCTCCTTGTTTGTTTTAAGAATATGGAGCATATATTTATTTATTTTTTAGGATCTATTTCGACCTCCACTTACCATGCATTTCCTCGATATAATTATATAGATTGAGTTATGGCATATAGTATTCACTTTATACGGTATTGTTACGTTATATTTATAGGGGCTGCATGTACATTATTTTATAATTATATGGATTGAGTTATGGTATATAGTATTCACCTTATACGTTATTGTTATGTTATATTTATAGGGACTGCATGTACATTATTTTAGTGTAAGAAGAGTAGAAACTTAATAGTAATCAACCATTTTGTTAATGATTCGTTTTTATGTTCGTGGGATACTATTTTTTATGTTTTTGGGATTTACGACTTTTTCTTTTTTTAGACTATGGGAACAACGACTTCCCAAGAGTATATCCAACAGCCGGTAAGCCAGATATACCACGCACTTGTGACTCAGTAGAGGCCAAGATGTCCCAAAGCCCAACTGGGTGAGCCTCTATCCTAGGGGTCACCTATACCCTTCAATAGTAATCAACCATTTCCGTTAATGATTCATTTTTATGTTCATGGGATACTATCTTTTATGTTCTTGGGACCCACGACCTCCTCTTTTTAACTAAGACCCATGTGAGCCTCGAGCGGACACTACCTACGATCCATGGCTACTATTGGTCATTGGCCTACAGATAGGAGACACGTTTCGATTATTCTGGCTACGTCGACAGCAAACCCTGAATAGATCAAATTCATTTCAGCGTTGATATAACAGAATATGGGCCTCCGAATATTATAAATTTGAACTGACAAGCTTCTATGGTTACAGCACCCCGGTATACACCGATACCAACACCAACACCAACGCCACCCGTATATACCGAATAGAATAACAGTTAAATACTAATTTAAAAATTACAAATAAATAAATAATATTTGAGTTATAGTATAATGTGACTTTAGCAGAATTGAAAAATAAAAAATGACTAGGTTGAATGAATGATTTTGAGCGATTCATATATGTTCCCTCCTCAGAACAAAATAAAAATTTTGGTCGCTTATATTATAAACGTTTCTTCTCTTTCCTGGAATGCACTTAATTATTAAGTGGAGGCTCAAATAAAGAATCTTAACTAAAATGCACTTAATTATTAAGTTGGAGGGTCAAAAAGATAATCTTAATTAGCAAGGAGACAACATAAAAACAATTATAGTTTGTTGATGATTGAGATGGTCGGTGTGGTGCATCTTATTCGCACGCATCTCGTTCATTGCAGTATCAAAACTAATGACAATGACATGTTTCGCTCACTTTCAAAATAGCCAAGGCAAGAGTGGACTATGAATAATTAATTAATTTTTTTGGGGTGGGGGGCGGGGCGGCGCGGGGCGGCAAGAGTGGGACTATGGAATAATTAATTAAGGAGCGGGGACAGGACGGGGTTAAGAATGATAAATTATGAAATAATTGAGCGTTTTTTAGGAGGTTTGGTTGGAATTAAATATATATTTGTAAGTTAAATTATTTTATTAATAAAAAAAAATATGTAGAAGATTAGTTAGTTAGTTGGTTAGTTACTAAGTAAATTCAACTTGTCACAAAACAAGAGTTTGCCACTTATCGTTGTTATAAGTCTAAATCTGATAATAACAAAAGTTATGAGAAGAGGTTTTTTCATAGGAAAACATAAAATACGATATGCCTTTGTTCTATAGCCTAGGCTATTAGACTTAGCAAGACAAATGTGAGCATTACTAAAACTAGGAAGTATGACCCTCATCTCAGAGATTGAGATGAAATGAATCTCTTGTGTTGAGGTAGATGATATGTCCTTAGCTTTAGCAATATTTTTAGCAAACACAAAACCTATGGTTTCCTCACGATCAAGTTTAATTTAGCAACCATTATTTTCATCTAATCCTGCATATCATCCATTTGAATAAGAATTTGCTTCCATTCCTCTCAATAGTCCAACAAGGCATTCCTCTCAATGGTCTAGCAAGGCTTTTCCTAGTAGAGTTTTCAAATGCTGATATATCCATACAATATGGAGAATCTACTCGGTATCCCAAGTCTTTGAAGTCCCTATAATAGGAAAGCAGGTCTGTAGCTCCTACCTCATGTCATCTTCATCCATAGCTTCACTCTCTTACATAACATAGTCTTTATACTTATCAATCTCTCGTTGAATGCAGAGTATGGTATTCTTTTTATTACACGAGGACATGGATTGTGGTTCCTACATTATCTTTGAATAGAAACTAAACCCCCTTTTCCTCTTATCCCCTCAGCTGGAAAAGATCCATGTTTGGCTAACCATCCTACCTTCTTGAAACATAGTGTGTGTGCCTATAATTATCCACATGCTCACTCACCAAACAAGATGCCACTGCTTGGTGTGACCCATACTCTTCTTATCTCTTGTTTCTTTAGCCTCGACTACCCAATTCAAACAACTTACCAATCCCCAATATCTGGTCCAGGTAAGAATTACGATGTTCATGAAAGTTTCCTGAATAAGCTATTTATGACCTCTGTTTTCATGTCCCCATCCATTATTCGGCCATAGGAGGGGATATTTATGAATTTCAAGCATATAAATTTCACCCCATGGGCCATAATATGAATTCATAAATAGAAAAAGTATGTGCAATTTCAGAATGCAAAACACAAAGAAATTAAAACTCTATCTACACATACATCATGCATAAACAAGCATATACATCACATGTAGCAAATACAATCATTCCATATTCATATAGAAGATAATACTTATCTTTTAACAAAGAAACAACAAAGAATATCCAAGAAACTGAATGTGTAAGAGCTATTTTCCACCTAATCATAGGTATCAACTAGATGTACCATCCCTAAGTTGGGTTATGAGCCACTAGGATGAAGGAAACACCTACATGCTTCTCTCTCTCATCCCACAACCAGATTTATCTCATTCTTAGCCAAGTTGCTAACATCTGAGCATTTACAAGAATCTCACTCAACCATCCTAGCCATGGCACTCTTTTCTATTTGTGTGTGTAGAAAGAGTCCAACATGTTGTATGTTGTTGGAGAACCACCTGTAACATCAATCCATGAATTCTTAAACATTCAAAAGTATCAAAACATAATGGGAAAGGTTTCTAACTTTCCCAACCTCTATGCTCACCTACAACCATTTATATTCTCTAATGTCTGCAATTTTCCTTCACAATTCCGTTTTTTGGTTATTTTTCAGTTTGGAAATGATAATGGAAAAATTGAAGAGAATAACATGAGAAAAACTCTACATATTGTAAAATTTGCATAAGAAATGAGTGGTAGACTCCAAAGGATATGAGACGATGGTGAAAAGACAATCGGCATAACTTTTGACCATAGAAGAAAGGACCCTTACAAATGTCATCGAAGTATATCCATCCCATGCTTCCATAACTACATGAGAATATTTTTTCGACCAACCTCACACATACGTTTAATGATTGGATTTAATAGTCAAAAGGACTTAATTGGCTCATTTAAAGAAATTGACAAAAATTGTATGAGTCCTAAGGTTGACACTTGGAAATAGAGGATTTAATCTCCCATAGGCCCCCTTTCATCTTCCCCTCTAGTGGAATCATAGCCCCTCTAGTGCTCTTTACAAAACCATCTTAGAACATTTAATTATTTTTCCAATATAGTATTTACATAACACTCGAGTTAGTATGACAAGCCAACCAAATAGTCCTTACAAAAATATTTACATTATACATGCCTAGCCATCCACTAGTTGTGACTTGGTCTTGAGCTTCACACTAGGAATCCATACTAGCATATTTACTTCATT
This sequence comes from Pseudotsuga menziesii, assembly GCA_001517045.1. NCBI lineage: Eukaryota > Viridiplantae > Streptophyta > Pinopsida > Pinales > Pinaceae > Pseudotsuga > Pseudotsuga menziesii. The sequence continues at coordinate 928,164 of LPNX010476696.1, read as the reverse complement.
TAAATAATTTTGATTTAATACATTCCAAGTCAAAACAAGAGGAATTACATCTGTAAACCCAACTCTACATCTGTATGTATGATTGAGAATCTCCTACGGAGGACAAAACCACCTCCTTGCTATATCCAAAATTAAATGCCTCATCATTCCTCCTAAATATTGGTTGTCCTGCATTCAAGCTGGTTGTCTCTTGCATATGGCCACATGCATTAGGGATCTGGGGCCTAGGATTAACATCATCCTGGAAATCCTCCACCAACTCATTCCCAACTAAAGGTACCCGAATCGAGGATACCTAAATATTTTTTCTACAATTTAATAAATTTGTTATTTAAATTTAATTTATAATAATTTGGATTGATTTAGAAATTACAAATAATATTATAAATGTAATTTTGAAATATTTAATTATAAATTTATAATTTTAACTAGAGAATCTAAATAAAAAATCTTTAAAAACTATATTAAAAATAAAACAATCTATTTAATATTATTAATATTAGTCCATAGACAAATAAACAAATAAATAAAATTGAAAAAAAAAAAGCAACCACCAAAAACATTAAAAAATGAAAAAAACAAATTTCATTGTGGGATTTAGGGACAAATTTGTCAACTAGATTCTACCATTTATCGAATCTGTTAAGATCTTTTAGACCCCTAGCACCTATAGCCTACTTACATCTTTATCAATAAATAGTTTCATTTGTTTCCACAAGGCATACAATTATGTTATGTTGTTTGTTCCCAAACCTACCCATATTTTAAAAGAAAATAATTATCATTGTTTAAAAAAATTACAACCCCTAAACTACACACAATTGGGGTACCTTGGCATGTACCCTCAAAGAAGCCCTAAGTTTGTGACAAACAATATTTGGTTACTTTAGGATTCTATCTTTCTTCTACTTCAGAGGCTTCCAACCTTTTCCATGTGAGATCCTTATTTGATGAGACACCACACTTGAAGTTGACTCCTTTCCATAACAAACCATCTTGCTTCTTGTTAACCAAACCCCCCATAAAACATAAGAAGGTAAAGTTTTTTTTTTTTTNGACACCACACTTGAAGTTGACTCCTTTCCATAACAAACCATCTTGCTTCTTGTTAACCAAACCCCCCATAAAACATAAGAAGGTAAAGTTTTTTTTTTTTTTTGACAACTCTATTAGAACACTAATCTTTACAACATTCCAATGTTCTATGACAAATAAGTATGTTGAGATGAATTCCACCTATTTAGCATTAGATTTGGTTACAACCACTTTGGTAGCTTGATAAGAGGCAAAGAGTACCCACACCTCATATGGTCCTATATTTGAGGTAGTAAAAGGGGAATATAGAGAGGCAAGGGATTTGCTTGTAAGCCATCTTAGGACCACCCTGCTCGGGTATTGTGCTACCTCAACTTCCTAGAGGGTTCAAAAGAGTAGAGCTCACTGATTTTTCAGACCTACAAACTAATGAAACTGAACAAGAAGTTGATCTCTCCCTTTTAGGCTAATAAATTGGACTACACTGAATTTCAAGAACAACAGGGATCTAGGAAAACTTAGCTATTGAATTGATGTTGCAATTTTCTTGTAAAATAAGTCAAAAGAGGTAACTAAAAACAACAACCACATTGTTAATGTAGTTGGGAATTCTTGCCAGCAATTGAAATATATGAATAACAAGCTGTCCAATCCAAAATCAACTTGAAAATGAGCCCTAAACTTGACCATAAACTACACTGATCAAGTTGTATAGTAGGCTTAGTTGAAAATAAGAAAATCTGAAAATTATAACCAACCAATAAGATGGTTGTAACAACATTATGAAACATATTAAAATGGAAATTAAACCATATTTAAATAAAATGGTTTCCTAAAGTCCCCAACAAATATTCTAGGTCAAGCTAAGTGCTAGAAATTAGATTCCTAATTGCAAAAACTTGTGGACAATTCTTAGTTCAAATCTTTGGATATCCCATATCAATGTTTGATGGACTAACGAAAAATTGACTCTTTGGTGATGGAAATTCATGAGATTTTTATCTTGTTTAAATAGAAGTCAAGTAAACCATATTTTTTTTAAGGTCCTCCTATTAAATCTCACCTTCTCATAGTATAATCGACTTGGTATTAACGAAGTAAGTCAATTTACATCATACGATCATAACCAAGATGACCCCAAGTAGTTCATAGAAATGAGGGGTTGGCCCTATCTTGTAACTAGTGCTTTCAGGACCCTAAGGCCTCCTGGAGGGAAGAAAGATGCCTATGAAAAGGAAGAGTCTTAGGAATTCCACAAGGGAGTATAACTAAGCTTAACCAAGAAGATTATTATTCCAACTAGAATAAGCCAATTAATGTTAAAAAATGATCAAAATTCAATGAGAGAACAAAATATAAAAATACTCACTTAAATGACATTATGGAGCCTACACTCACAAGAAAATTTGAACCCACAATCCCAAAGCATATACGTTTGATTTTTGAGAGCAATCTGTCGATAATCCGACAAGCCTTTGCTTCTATAAATGTTGGTTGATTTTCGTCAGATCTTTGACAGAAATATTTAGTGGTCGGATTTCCAACGAGCAATCGTCGAATTTTCGGCCATATATATATTAATATAAAAGTTAGATATGCGAAAAATACAAGTCGGATATTCTGCGACATATTGGTCGGATTTCGAACCATATATATATTAATATGAAAATTGGATATGCAACAAATAAAGATCGGATATTCTACGACATAGTTGTCGGATATTCGACTTTAATTCCTATCAAGAAGGAATAATATCCGACGACAACCCCGTCAAATATGCGACACATTACCTAAAATACTTTACAGATGGCCATATAGGTGATGACATTGGGCATCAGAGGTATGGCATGGATGTCAAAAAAATGGGGAACTAAGTCGAATATCCGACGACAGAAAAGAGAAAAACCAACAAGAGTTGTCATCGGTGGTATGGCATACTTGTCAGATAGAGTGGGGTGGACCGTTTATACTAACAATAGTATTTTAGAATTCTTTGCAAAGGATTCTCAAAAACTTCTGGATCTTTTTAGCTGGATTGAAATGTGAATTTTGAACTCAAAAAGAGTATTATTCAACTGCATTTTTAGTACAAAATTATGTTATTAAAAAAACATTCAATATTTAAATAGAAATTAAAAAAATAGCTTCATCACATAAAAAACAACAAAGTGTTGAAAATGATACCAACAATGAACACATATTGGTTGCTTTGAGAAACATTTCTATCATTGATACTTCACCTCAAATATAGATTTTTAAGAAAGTTCAAAAAAACAAAGTTGGATATAGCACAACTGACCATTAATGCTTAATGGAGCAAGACACAAATGAGCAATCACCATTAATATTAAAAGGTGAAAGGAAGGTCACAACAGCATGGGATCATGGGATTAAGGACATGGGACAAATAAACCTCGGGAATATAGTTAGATGGATAGATCTTCTCCTTGTAACTAAAGTGTCCCGAAGAAAACAATATTAAGATACCATGGACATTCTAGATCCAATGATCATATTTCTTGTAGAATACCAATAGGCTTCATCTCATTGAGGAACCAGTTGATCATGACCAACCCCATGCGGGACTCATTAATGTTCATAAAGTGAGCTGATTTAAGCAAGAATAGCTTTGAATGCATTATTTGCCATGTCTCCTGCTTTGAAATGAGCTCCCTCTTGTACTAGCAACTTAGCAACCAAGGAATGTTGATTATGTTCCAGCATCATTCATTAAGATCTTTTAGGTTTGCATCCATTTTTCACCTTCCAAATGGTCCAAAGGACTTCATATTTAATCATCAACTAGCAAGCAACAAAATCATTATCTAGATAATGTCTTCCTCCACAAAAGACCAATCTGTAAGATAGAGGATTGAATAAGAAATTTCTAGCTATCGATGCATCAAAAGGCCCAAAATGGTCTAACCTTATGGCAATCCCAAGTTAAATAGAAGATACTTTTCTATTTATGTAATAAGGCGCATGCATAACGCATATTAAAGTCTTGCAATCTGAATTTAGATTCTAACTATAAGCATATTATTAAGCAATTATATATAAGATAAGATAATTTTATTATTGTGCACTAGTGATCAACATTGGTTAATGGGACTACACAGTACAACAAGCCACATTAGTGATGTGGGATACTACTCTTAATTAACAAAAGATTACATATAAGGGTAGTTAGCAGAAAGGGATAAACACATACAAGAACTAAGATGGGTACATTGTTATACAAAAGGAAAAGGATAAAAGAGGGGGGGGCACTAAACTATGCTAGGGGTAAATGTTGAGGTGGAGGAAGAGCTATCTCCATTGTCATGAATCATCATTAAGGTGCATATGCAAATCCCAAGGATGTTGTTTAGGGAGTGTCGGGACTGAGAGGACTTGTTTGGGTAATCTTAAGGGGAGACTTAGTATGATATATTGAAGCTCTCATAACATCTAAGACCGAAAAAAAATCTAATGATGGATGCTTGTTTACTTGGTTTGTGTTGGGTTTGTTTTAACTTCTCATGTTGAGATATGATATGATAAGGAGCATGTGGCCAGATTGGCTCTAGATTGTGACCACCAATGAATTTGTGGTATGTATGCATCATCTATAAAGGAAGAAAAAAGTAGTACTTCAACATTCACCATTGTCTCTTTTTGTTGTCAGTAAGAAGTACACTTTCTATTACTTAATTAAGTAAAAACAAATACATAATCGATTCTGGCTCTATAAACATGGAGTCAAGCGGTGATCGTGGGACCAAAAAAGAGTAATATGCAGAAGAGTCCAAACCGGATATCTAAACATTGTGTTAGCTTCCCAGCCATTATACATTGGCATACTCACGCACCGGAAAAGGGTAAAAGGGGAATAGGTAATGAAGTAAACCATAAACAGAGAAAAAATAGGGAAGAACAAGTATCACTGAGAAAGGCCGCTAGATCTTCCTGGTGGAGTTAGCTTCATCCTCATTGGCTTTGCTGGTGCCAACCTCTTTGGTGTCCTTGTTGGCACGCTGGAAGGGCGGTTCTGAGAACTGCATGATATATTCCATGTGGACCAAGCTTCTTTTAGCATCTTCCTTTAAGGTGATGGAAGTAAGCTTTACTATGTCTCAAAAACTCTTCCTTTCTCTCATGGACCTGGAGAGAATAAAATTCAAACGCCAATTGTTACACCGAAATATCGTCACCATCATGTTATGAGATAGGTTTTCCTTTGTCTTCTCCAGTCCCTCAAAGTTTTCCCTAGAGAAATGAAGTTTCAATTTATCCCCTTGTAATTTTTCCTTGTTTTGAGCTAGTAACGCTCCTCTTCCATTGATAAAAGCGTTACCCAAGTCAGCAACGCTCCTGATACATGAGCAAAGAGCGGTGCCACCACTTCTATCCTTACTACAAGAATCGTTACCCCCTTAGAACCTCCTTTTTGCTTCATTGGAGAAGCGGTGCTGGAGTTTTCAAGGAAAAAAAAGGAAGCTTCGAGAGGACTCTCAAATATTTCCTCCGTGGAGCCTCATCCCTATGGTTTAGGACCAGCTGGAGCTCGAGATCCTCCCTTTTAGGATATTATCTCCACCTCACCCATGAGATCCTCAACCATACCTATTCTCCAATGCCTTTAAATAATGGCTCATCCCCCATGGGACAAAGGAGGAAGAATTGTGTTGCATACCCAAATTCTGTCAAAATCATTCTTGAGTCTTTAGAGGCAAGGTGAAGCTAGAGGAAAAAGGGCTATTGGATGGAACTCTCAACACCAAGGCATAAAGGTTGTAGTCTATCCAATAATTTCTATTAAAAAATGTCTTTTCTTTCACATATTTACTATTTCATATGTATATATTGCTTGATTCCTTGGTCCCAAGCATAGATCTACTTGATTATTTGTATGCTATCATGTTTCTCTTGTTGTTTTCCATATTTTATAGGTTCTTCTGTGAGGATAGCGAGGACAACCTTTGAGAGAAGTATCATGGCATTTCATTCAAGTGATTAACCTTATCTAGGGGAAGTTTAAAATTTGATGTTTGTGTTTTGTTCTAGATATGAACCATTTAGACTAGGGAACCAGCTCCTGTCCACAAGAGGTGCGTATTTTTGGCTAACACCAATAGTTAGAAATCGTAACCTCCGGCTCGAGCTAAAGCTTGAATTCCCTGAAGATTTTAGTTTCCTTAGCCGCAATGCAATCACAGATATGGTCTGGGGTTTCTTCATAAAAGAGGGCCTTGCAGTCGATGTTGTTCGTGTCTTTCCCATGAGTAGTCATGGTTGACAGAATGGGGGAAAGCAAGCCAAGCCGAGGATTTCCTAGGATTTGGGATGTTGAGCAATGGAATGCACGCTCCCATATTTCTTCGAGAGGATGGCCAAATACACCCTACCAGCTTGAGATTGACGGTAGTGGAGACCGAGGGATGGGCTTATGGACCTTTGCATGAGAATGAAATATCTGCCTCTAGACCTCTCCACACTAACCTTTTGGACCTCTTCACAATGGACCTCTACATACTGAGGGCCTTCCTCCTATTTATTCATGTTATAATGCCATCCCTGTAAGTGAAGAATCCACTGGTGCCCAGACTAGGTACCCAATGGCATAGAGAGGAGGTTGTGACATGCTTGGTGGTATAGGGGCCATGTCAAATTCACCATGGCAAAGCATCCCATTACAGAGTTTGCAAAGTAAAGTCTGTTTGCATGTGTGAAATGCCTCTCATTGCATTTGAGAGGACCAACATATCCAATTTATGCTTGGAGGGACGTGAGGGAGGGGTTGCCACTTGCCCTGGAATGTTCCATGTCTCCCGTGTTCCATCCACCAATTTCAACATGCACACCCACATCTAGGATGTTGTACTATTGTATGGAATTTTTTTTCCATTTCTCTCTATGTTCAGGTTCAATGTTGTCATCCCAACCGAGGTAGTGGATTGTAGTGTTCATGGTGACTCCCCTCTTAGCAATGGAATCTACTTGCTTAATAGATTTTCTTTTGACATGTTGGAAGATAATCATTGTATTCCTCATAAGGGTAGTGCTTAAGATTCTAAGTTAGTTTTCAAGCCTCCAGTTTTTTTCTACCTTGCTTCCTGTTGAACCGGCTTGTATTCTGTTGGCCATGTTAATGATTAAGAGTGAATTCTCTTCCAAGATGAGAGGGGTACAGTTATTTTCATGAGGTTGAGAGGGGTCCATTGTCTCTTAACAACTCTCAAATAGTGTATTCAGATGGAATCTGCAAGCAACGGTTATGTAGTATCTAGTTTCATGGATTGTTTTAGGTGATGGGTATCTTAATCATGTGAAATCTTACTTCACATCGAATGTATGTATGCAGTAACAATATTGGTTGAGGTATTGAGTCATATGAAAAGCCTAAAATAAACATTTACAGTTTCCAACAACAAAAAATAAGACAATTTATAGTTGTATTTCAATAACAACATACCTCAAATTGCAAAAGACAATTGCCACTCATGCGAAATCAGATTTATAACAACATGTCTCGATCGTTACATTTTCCAATTGAAAGAGCCAAAAATAACTCCATCTTCAAAAACACAAATTTTTTTACGATCCAATGTCATTACACGATGAGGCACATATAACGTAGTATTGGCTTCTTCCTTAATGAAGTATCCACACCATGACAAACACCAAAAAAAATATAACAAATGAACATATACATTTTCTAGAGGTGTAACAATGTCTAGAAGTATATTTTGATGGAATAGTCATTGACACCACTTTATCTTTCACATTCTCCCCTAAAGTAGACATCTTCCCAAACAATAGAGCACTCGACATCCTCTTAATATCTAAGTGGTGATTTATCATAACAGTGAAATTGAACAACAATTTTTTTTGCCTCTTTATGGATCAGTTTTAAATTGACTTTTCGAACTTGATACGCCCCTTTCAGCTGGTTACACATAAGTTCTAAGTTAGTGAAGACTGAAATGTCATTTTCACCATAGTTTTTGGCTGCTTTTAGCCCTTCAATGAGGGAAACATAGTATGCTTCGTTGTTTGTTGTTCTATCACATATATCCCACTTTATTTGGAAAACCTCACACAAAGAATGGTTGTATAGGACATATGCAATGATTGCTTGTCCTGGATTGGGGTAACATGACACGTCAATGCATAATGTCCATTTATTCACCATTGTGTATGTTTTGAATGAACTGTAAAGACAAAAACATAAACACAAACAATTTTGGATGAGATGATAATTGAACAATTAAATCAAATGCCTTGGAAATTTCACAAGAGATCATAATGTAGGCATAAAGTATCTCAACAAGTCATGCCAAACTCATAAAAACTAAAAAAAATAAAAATCTGATTCATGGGTTGACGCATTAGATTTGCAAAACCACTAAATGAAATTGAATATGAAATAGGATTAGTAAATTGAATGAATCTATAGGATTATCAAATTGATTTGTGCCTCTTTCAATTGTAATACAAGTAACTTCCCAAATACTCCATGACAAACTTTCCCCATTCTCAAAAGATAATGAGATGGTTCTGGAGCATAATGCTATTCGTTTCAACAGTCCCCTTCAAACCAATATTGCATTTTCATTAAACATCACATCCAATAAAAATGGCGTGTGGTGAAACCATGTGGTTTGTTTTAGGGGGAAGACTCATGGTATGACATCAAAAAACCAACAACGATTAAGGATGATAAAAACCAAAAATGTATGAGTAAATCAGTAGGTATGAATGGAAGTGACCACATAGATTGTATTTCAACTGAAGATATTGATGTTGCAAAGGTATTCCTGCGCTAGCTAGATAGATCCTAGATTTTCGAAAAACTGGTGGATCTTATCCATATTCAGATCCATATCCATATCCTAGTAACTTAGCTTCTGAATGTTATGTTACTCCTATGTAAAGTCATTGGATGCAATGATTATCTTGATTATAAAATATGGTTATTGGGATTATTATTATTAACTCAAGGATGGTATCTTAAGAGATTTTTAGGAATAATGCATAGGCACTATCTTCCAAAGAGATGGGAATTTATGGTTTCTAGTTAAAGACATCAGTACCCACCAAATTCCATTTGCATGGTATTTCCTCTAATGATAGAAAGAAGATTCTACATCATGTCACCTATGCTTTGTAAGAAAATGAATATTTGATAAGGGTAAAAATGAAGTCGATGTATGTTCATCACAAAAATGACATTCCAAAGTCTATGATTTATCGATCAATACTAAATCCTAGAATTGTCTTTGCTTTGGAAAAGTCCATATGAATGCTTGCTGATATGAATGACCCAATTTGGACAAGTTTAGGAGGTGGTAGTGTTATTTCATATTGGCGATATAAATTATTTTCACTAAATTCAGATCATATCTCACCAGAGGCACAATAAAAGAACACTTTCCTTAAATTTGGATATTAGAGCTAATTTTTAAGATCCTCCCCTTAAGTTATTCAATCTCCAGTATACATTTTTTTTTCACAAAAAATCACTTTTAGTTAGTTAGGCTATGTCCTAATTATGAAATTCTTGATGTTGGAAATGTAGATGGAGACAAAGGATTACAAATTGTTGCTAATAATTGAAAAAAGTTGAAAATATCTAGAGTGAAATGAGGAGAAAATCACTATAAGATTTTGTTCTATTTTTCGATGGCAAACCATTGGTCGAGAGGGTTTGATATTTCTTGTGACATTGAGAGATGTTCCTACCCAGGGATCAAATTTGACGGGCTAGTTTTAATTTTAGTTAGAAGGGTATATGTGTATGGGGCCCTACTATAATGAAAAGTTGAAAAAAAAATTACACTTCAATTGACAACAATAAATTGACTCCACATTTCATAAAAAGATGTGTTGAATAAAATAGTGCATTTTCAATCAATTTATGCCACGAAATAAATTAATAAATCTACTACAATTAGATGAAACATCTTCACTAAAAAAAAATTATGAAATACAAATCCACACAAACATTCAAGTATTGAATTCTACCTTCAATCCATGCTTAGAAATATTTGCCACCCATGAATAGTTTATTCCCAACTGAATAATATTTGTTTCTCTCCAAACTAGTACACCTAAATCATGTTTTCTGCTAACAAAATTATCACCCACTTTGCCATAGATCAGTAGAGAAAGCGCCAAGCAGATTTGTACCCAACAATAAAAAATAATGGGGATTCATGGAATCATCTCAATGGTGAAGAATGGGAACTGACTGTTTCTATCAACCCTCCACTCCATCTATCTGTTTGAACTTTTGTATTAAACCTCAAGGATAGGTGGTGCCCTAGACTTCCATGTATAGTAAATACCACCTCTATCCCTTACAGGTTGCAACCCCACTTAAAAACCCAAACAAAATTCCATACACATTGTATCCAACCAGTGATGTAAAATATGTGGTGATCCATGCCCAAAAGCCATTAAAATTTGTAGGGAAATATGCACCACCTTCTTCCGTCTAGTCCTTTGTTCTATGTGCCACCATTTATACATTTTTCCTATTTATACGATTGCAACTCTGCAAGCTCATGCAATAGATAGAGAGAGATGGCCATGGCTACCATCTATTATATACTTCAACTAGTCGGTCTCTATCTATATATCCTATTGGGTGTTTCATGGGATATACTCTAACTACTACAAAATAATCTAGCTTTGGGTCCTATGGCAGGCGAACCACAATATTCAGTCAATGTTGAAGGTAGATTGTTGCTCGCACTGGGATTGTATCTACTTTAATGGGTAATGAATCAATCACCGCCATCTGATACTTGATTTGGATTTGTTTATGGAACTCCAATTGAAGATGTAGGTTGGGATGCTTCAATCGCTCCATGTGCTCCACGGGATTGTAAAAAAGTAAGAACACATTATCATATACCCCAAATTGTAACAGGTAGCATGTGCAAGAAGTTGGTCGAACGACTACATAAACATTACCATCCATTAGAAAATAGTTATGTCGATTCAGAAGCAAAAAAAAATCATTCCAATTTTGGCTCTCTTTACTTTAATAAAGCAGTTGTAACACGCAGGTCCTATTCATGGGACACATGGGCCATTAAATTTTGAAATGGATTCCGCCTCACTAGCGCGGTGTTATTCGGTCAGACTGGCATTTGTAGGGTTTACATTTGGTCACTTCCCAGGACCAAAGTACTTCGGGCCAAGAATGATAAATACTGTCATATGCCTCAATAAGTTTCTACCTATCACTAGCAATCAAATTAATGTTTAATGGGTAGATTGTAGGAAAACCCTTTTGATGGAATTTTAATTCGTATTATGCATTTTTTATTCAAATATAAAAAACAAAAATCAATATTTTTTATGACGGTCAAATTTTTAACCACACTTCTAGGACGTGCTAGGATCCCTTTGAAGGGTTGTGTCAGCTTCAATTTTGATCCCTAATAATCCTACCTGCCATACATTCCAATGAATTGAATCCAAAAAGGGGTATATGTTCTTGGAAGTAAGTACTGAACTCATCAATCCATCTCCCAATAAGGAGAATTAAAATCAATTAAGGAAAACAAAATGGGAATGAGGTAAAGTGCGGATTTTTCCACATGTCTTACAGATTTTCCCTCTCTAAGGTTGTTGCAAAATCCCTACTGTGTTGTGTTCAAGCATAGAGTATACAAGCATGGAGTATTGGTTTTTAATTAGGGTCGTGTTAATATTTCAACATTTTGCACAATCCATACCCTAAAACCAAATCGCATCCACAACATTGAGAAATTTAACAGAGTAATTTGGCCAGGTCAAATGGTAGGTTACTGACCAAGTTTGGTGGCATTGCATCTCGTGTGTCTATTCTCGACAACCTTAGGTTTCTATGCGACCTCCTCGATGAGATCTATGACCTCTTCAGTGACCTCTTTCGCCTCCTTGATGAGCTCTACCACCTCTTCAGTGACCTCTCAGACCTCCTCAATGAGCTCCACAACCTCTTCAACGACCTCTTCAACATCCTCTCAGGCATCGTAAATGAGCTCCATTACCTCTTCAATGACCTCTCCTACCTCCTCTTAGACCTCCTCAATGAGCTCCACGACCTATTCAATGAAATGTGTAGTCTTCGCAGCAGGTGGGAAGGAGGTGAGTGTTATATTTTGGAATATTTTTATTTTTATTCTTTTTTCATGCTTTATGTTTATTAATGTTTTATGTTTTTTATGTTTATTATTGTTTTATGTTTTATGTTTATCAAACTTTGGTTGGTCCCAACCTAAGCATAATTACTCAAATAAGAGTCATGGAAAATAAAATTCAATATGCATGGAAACTATGGACCCTTTCCCATATACCAAGGTATAGGGTGAAATCTTGCTATATCGTAAAGGAAAAACTAGATTAAGGTCTTAATTTATTTTAATGATGCCAAAAGAGCTAACATTTTTTTTAATTATACTCCTAAATGATGTCTCTCAAGTGATTCCCTACCGATGAATATGTTATGCCATCAACATTTATTTCACGGTGATGGCATAGCATACTCATGAGTCAAGTGTCCCTTAAGAGACATCATTGAGCTCGGCCAGTGCCATCCTCGAGTCTCCTCCCATATATATAGTAGTGAGGCGTTGTAGCACCGTTTTTCTCCCACCGGTCTGCGTCATCAAGTGGCTCTCGATATTGGAGACCAAGTAAATATCACCAATATGCTCATACAAATGCTATATACATGCTTTGGAATATTATCGGGTAATGATAAATCATTGGCATAATTGTTTACACATTTAGTTACATCACGTTGGGTATACAATATTTCCGTTTGCAAAATGTTTATGCACTACTGTTTGTGTTTGTGGCGGCAGCTTATGCATGAAGTCTGAAAACGATTCACATTTTAACTTAGCACTAATACACCAGCACTTTGCTTGAACGCGTATTTCATGAGTATGATATCTCCAAAGGTTATAATGATATGATTTGTGGGATGTTTTGATTGGTTATATCACTCATGTATGCGTTGTTGCATGTTATTCGAACAATCACTGCTAAAAAAAAATTAATGACTCTCATCCTATGACATATTATTGGATTATGACTTGGTGATAACAACTTAGTTATACTTTTCCAATACTCATCTTGTGATTTTATCATTTTCACATTAGAATCGATTGATTAGTAATTCGGTGTACCCATGTACTTGAATTGTTTTATAATTTATTTTCTAAACTTTATTAGGAACTGATCACTAATCACACATATCTGCAAGATCTTTTTGTGCTTTAGCATCCTTTATATAGGGCTCTCCCCTAGGATGCTTTGGCTTCCAAAGAAGTTGCGGGAAGTTGACTAAGGGTGACAATGGTCACTTCACCCCCATATGCTTACTGGTGGCCGAACCCACCATTTCAACTAGTAACAAACCCAAAACTCCTTAAATCTCATTGTTTCACCAATTCTTCCAACTTTTCAATGTGAAAAAATTTCCCAAAATGAACCCAAAACATATCCCTAAATCTACGAATTTCACCGATTATGTGTTTCAATATTATGAACCTTCTATAAAATGAACTCAAGACATTGTATGCATGTTCACAGCACAACGTGAAACACTTACTATTTTTTTTTAAATTCATGTTTTACATAGTTCAGTGTTGTCCCTGCACAAGGATGATATGCGTCAATCAAGAAATGGTATAAATACAATAAAATTTCAAATAACATTGAATTTTAATCTATAAAATGAACCCAAAACTCCTTAATTCTAGTTGTTTCACCAATTCTGCCAACGTTTTAATGTTAACAAATCTCCCAAAATGAACCCAAAACATATCCTTAAATCTACAAATTTCACCAATTATGCATTTCAATATTATGAACCTTCTATAAAATGAACACAAGACATTGTATGCATGTTCACAACACAACTTGAAACACTTACTAATGTCTTTTGGATTTAGGTTTTACATAGTTCAGTGGTGTCCTTGCACAAGGATGACATGCGCTAATCGAGAAATGGTACAAATACAATAAAACCCAATTTTTAAATAGTTTAGTGGTTTCCCTATGCAAGGATGACATGTGTCAATCAAGAAATGGTACAAATGCAATAAAATTACAAATAACATTTAATTTTAATGAAAGTATTTTTTATATAAATAAATTTAACACCGCATTTAATTTTAATGAAATCATTGTTTATATAAATGGATTTAGCATAACAAAATTATAATAATGAAACTATAATACAATAAAATTTCTTGTAAATAGATTTGGCATAAAAAAATTTATCATTGAAACCCATTTTTGAACTAAACATATAAAAAGAGCTTCATGTATAATGAAACTATAATACAATCACATTTCTTATAATGAAATCAAATTGAATCATTTTTAACATAAATATATATATGATACCTTCGACATGTAAAATAATACTATAATACAATCGAATTTCTTATAATGAAATCAAAAGCATTTTTAACATAAATATATAGGTCTTATAGACCAAAGTTGGTCTCAGTGTGTGTTAATCATCATCATCATCAAAAGAGCTTCAACATGAGTGCCACCAGCAGCCTCCATCAGTTGGTTGTGGTAGTAAGCGGTTAAGTTTAGTTAACCTCTAGTTACAAGATCCATTATATCACTTTCAATTAGCCTAGCACCAGTTTTGCATTCATGTGTTGATGTATTTGTAACTTTGGAATGTATTAACTTGTATATTTCTTGTTGTACCCCGACGGAGATGTTTGTTCCTCCGATCGAGACAGTCATTAATATAATAAAGTCATGTAAAGTCATTGAGTTTAACCCTCCATTGTAAGTCGGGGCAATAGACCCCACAGTTGAGTTGTATAAGGGTTATTAGACTCTCCTAGAGAAGTTGGCCCTGTAGAGTAAATGTCAAGTGGAAAACAAGTATAAATAGAGAGTGAGACTCTCTATTTCACACACACACACACACACACACACACACACTCAAAAGTAGCGCATGAGTGAGAGAGGAGTAGCTCGCACAAGTGAGAGAGAGAACAGTTGTCGGAGATCATCTTTGTATCTTTGGGTTTTACTTTTGATATTGGTTCTCATTCTATCTCTGAGGAAATTGCGGGGTTTTATCCTTTATGGTTTCCTTGAGGAAAATTCTTTGTGTCTCTTGTCTCTTGTCTCTTGTGTTTATTGTTGTGCATGTTATTCTCTCATATAAGATCCTAAATAATATTAATTAAATGATAAAAATCTAACATGGTATCAGAGCCTCTCTGAAAGAAGGCACTGTGCAACTGCAATAACTAGGGATTCCAAGTTGAAGGTGTTCTCTCCATAGATCATCAAGCAAGGAGGGCTAGGATAACTCTCCTCACTGGGGCACATATATTGGTGGCATCCGTTTAAGAATCATATAAGTTTCCCTGTACAGTTGAAATACAGCTGCAATGGTAGCTAATGGAAATTAGGGTTTCATGCATGAAAACCCTCGAAGACTGAATTTAAGTAATCCTAGAACTTTCACTATAAAATGATATTGGAGAAGGATTGGTAATTGAAATGTTTACAGGTCAAAGAGAAATTCGTTCTGTACATTGTGTAAAATTTTCGGCCTCATATTCGTTATGCTTCAGGAGATATGGTTCCTCCAAATCAGGGTTCCATTCTCCTCCAGAATACAGTCATAAACAGGTGACCTAGGGAGATTTGCTATATCTCGGGCTAGGAAGGTCCAAACAAAATTTTACTTGCAGGTAGGGAATGAAATGTAGTGTTTTTGGTAAGTTTTTTAGACCCAGAATGTGAAACAGTGACAAGTAGAAGTCTGTACAAATTCGTTATCCTGAACAGTCACCTTGGGAAAATTTGAATAAGTCCCACTTGGAGAATCCATTTCTTCTCTAACCTTTGGGGTTGGAAAGAAGACTTATCAGGCTATCACAGTGAGAATTTTCAGACCTTAAGGATACGAAAATTTGGAGATACAATAGAAGCAATATCAGTCATTTGTACAGAAGAAATTGGAAAACTAGGGCTTCCTATTCCGGGAGCTCCCCTCCACTATTTTAAGAAAATGAATACATTGGACAACTCAACTTGAAGAGGCCAATCTTTCTATCCAAATAGAAGGTTGAAATTCCAAGTTTTTAAAATTAAGGTTTCTCTAACAAACCCTAGATCAGCTAGCTCCAGAACCAGGACGGACACCTCAAATCGGTAAGATCTACATTTTTGCTATTTACATTTGAGGTTCTCATTTCAAAATGACTAATCACACCAACTTGATGACAAGCTTGGTGAAGCTGACAACTTCCAAGTATGGAAGTATAGGAACTCCATGATCCTTGAAGAAATTGACTTAGATCAGTATTTCAGTAAAAAAGTTCTAAGAGTCATAGGTAGATGAGGCTAAGGCTAGAGCCAAGATTATCATTGCAGATTCTATTAAATATCATCTCATCCCTCATGTGTCATCCTTGAATACACCAAAAGGAACTGTTCAATGCTATGACGAAGCAATCGAAGAAGAATAAGATATTGTTGTAACCACCTTGAATGGCCTCCCAGGATCATGGGATTCATTCATTCAAAAAATGTGTGACAGAAGGAAGAGCTTACCTTCAGGAGAATTTGGGAAGAGTGCACACAAGAAGAAGCTCGACTCATAATAAGAGAAGAGAAGATGGGAGCAACTAAAGATCAAGCTCTCATGATTCAAAGAAGATCCCTCAAGCGATGGGGAATATGAAGGAAACAATTCTTGAATAACCTCTTATCCAGTTTAGCATTTGAATAAGAAATGATGATGTTATGAATGAAGAAAATGATGAAGATGAAGACTCAAGAAGGAGTCTACCCACGAAAAAATTAAAGATAAGTATTTGAATTGTCTTTTCCTATATATCTAGTTGTTTATATGACACCGTTTAATTGTGAAATGTATTATGCATGATAGAATGTCTGCATTAATGAACAATATACTATTGATATGCATGTTATGGGTAAGTAGCCTATAGTGCTATACAACACTCCATTGCTACTTATATAGGATGAAACCTCTTTGCTGACATATTGGGATTAGTGCACAATCTCAATAATGTTATGGTAGAGATGGAAGGCATTCAGAAAGTTTTTGTGTATACGAGATATGGATGAATGTTGTATTGGCTAAAATATTTGCATGATTATATCTTTATGCATAAGAATTTGCGATTATGAATATGCCTTATGAAATGTTTCTAACCATACAACTGGTGCATTTGACTTGTAGGAAAGATCACGTACAATCGCCTACAAGAAAAGAAGGATGAGACTTGTTCTGAAGAACAAGTGACGCCAGTTCAAGATTAACTCCAATAAACATACATGAAGATTAACCTGAAGCTTCCCAGGTCAAAGACACCATAGCGAAATAAAAATCTTTAGAAGAATATAAAGAGAATGGTAGATTGACCTCGAGAGATAAACACCACCTTGGGCAAAAGAAATAATCCAAAATGAAGAATAGTATGACGAGACTTCAAGAGGACTCAGAAACACTCTAGTTATGTGATATTGATGAGCGACATCATTGATGTAGAGCCTTCTAGCTATGAAGAAGTAGACAAGAAGAAAGGGAAGGAGATTGTGATCAACGAGTACCAGTTCAAGAAGAATGATGTCTAAGGGAAGTCCGTAGTGTCTTCCATATGGATCTACAAGATCCAACATGTAGTATATGGCAGCATCGTGGGATACAAGGAAAGATTCATAGCACGAGGATTCTCACAAAAAGAAGGCACAGACTACGAAGAGACATTTGCACCAGTGACGTGGTACACTTCCATTATATCCATACGTACATGTATGAGATGGGAGATACATCAGCTGACATCAAGATAACATTCTTGCCATGATGTAGTCAAGGAGGAAGTATACGTAGAGTAGCCACTGGGAGTTGAGACACATGACAGGCAGACTCATGTGTGCAAATTAAAGAAGGCCTTGTACGAGCTCAGAAGGCACCCATGGTATAACACATACATGAGGAGATTGAAGATCACCTAGAGTGGTGAAGATCTTAACCTTTGCTACAAGATTGAAGATGAAAGCCTATAAAGGATGACAAGTCCACAAATGGATGCGATAAGAACTTTTCAAATTTCAAGATAGAGGATCTTGGTATCCAGTGACCCTAGATGGATACATAGAATATTAGTAGCATAGGAAGCTACTTGTCACTCCATGCTTCAATACATAGAGTACGAAAGGAAAAGGGATAATGATGCTCCGATTCAAAGGGAGTGATTGCAGAAGATCCTTAGGTTCGACATGGTATGATATGATGGTTAGCTTACTGATGGCTCTAGGATTTACTGAGACTAAGGCATATTCCAACCTTTACTTTAAGGTTGAAGGTGGAATACCAGTGATGCTCTTGTTATATGTCGATGACCTATTCCTGACAGGAAAAGAGGAATTCATTAAAGATACAAGCAGGAGACTTGCTACCGAGTTTGAGATGAAGGACTTGGGTATGATACACTACTTTCTAGGCATGGAGGTGTGGCAGAGTATAGATGGAATATTCTCTGGACTAGGGAGGTATGTAGTGGAGATCCTAAAGAGGTTTGGGATGATGGACTGCAAGGCCATGGCCACACCTATGGCATCGAACTTGAAGCTATTGAGTGATGCTTCATCATAAATGGTTGATGCCATGATGTATCGTCAGATGATTTGTTCATTGATGTGCCTGATGAATACAAGACCAGACACATGCTTTGCTGTGAACAACCTGAGCCAGTTCCTAATGGATCTGAGACATGCTCACCTGGTTGCAAAGCATGTAGTGAGGTACCTGAAAGGTACAATTGAGTATGGGCTCAAGTATGATAGGGATCAGAAGACTAACATGCACAGTAATGTTGATTCGGATTGGTATTGCCATTGAGAAGAAGAGCGCCTTGGGTTGCTTCTTCAGTTTGAGATCTAGTATGGGCTACTGGTTTGGCAGAATGTAGTCCTACACGGTGCTGAGTACAACCGAGGAAAAATATGTTGCCACTTGCTCAACTATTTGTGAGGTAGTATGTTTCTTTTGAAAGATACTATTTGATTTGATTGATTTGACTTGCATTTTTGTATGATGTAGAGAGGAGCAGTGAAGCTCCAATGTGTACCTCATATCGAGGTTCCTTCCAAGGGGAATTGATGAGTCCAAGAGCCTTTCCGACATGGTGGCAGGTTGGGCCTCCCATGGTCGGATGTAAGTGCTAAGCCTTTTCGACATGGCGACAAGTTGGGCCTCTCATGGTCGGATGCAATTGCTGAGCCTTTCTGACATGGTGGAAGGTTGGGCCTCCCATGGTCAGATGTAAGTGCAGATCCTTTTCGACATGGTGGCAGGTTAGGCCTACCATGGTCAGAATTAAGCGCAGAGCCTTTCCGACATGGTGGCAGGTTGGGCCTCCCATGGTAGGATGT
Organism: Pseudotsuga menziesii; assembly: GCA_001517045.1. Taxonomy (NCBI): domain Eukaryota; kingdom Viridiplantae; phylum Streptophyta; class Pinopsida; order Pinales; family Pinaceae; genus Pseudotsuga; species Pseudotsuga menziesii. The sequence goes on along the minus strand of LPNX010476696.1, from coordinate 908,694 downwards.
AAGTGCATAGCCTTTCTGACATGGTGGCAAGTTGGGCCTCCCATGGTCGGATATAAGTGCTGAATATGATGAGACATACATCCATCATGAAAAAGGGATGGCACTGTAGATGAATACCTACATGGAGGCCAGGCCTACATCCAACATGAAAAAGGGTTGGCTCTATAGAACTTCCTATGACGAGTAGATTTGAGAGGGCACCATTTGCTTGAGATAGCGACAGCAGTGATGATGAAGACTTGTGTTGATGGGCTACGTCAAGAGAATACCTTCCTAGTTAAGAGGGAGTGTTGATGTATTTGTAACTTTGGAATGTATTCACTTGTATATTTCTTATTGTACCCCAACAGAGATGTTTGTTCCTCTGATTGGGAGATTCATTAATATAATAAATTCATGTAAAGTCATTGAGGTTAACCCTACGTTGTAAGTCAGGAAATATACTCCACAGTTGAGTTGTATTAGGGTTATTAGACTCTCCTAGAGAAGTCGACCTTGTAGAGTAAATGTCAAGTGGAAAACAAGTCTAAATAGAGAGTGAGACTCTCTATTTGACACACACACTCACTCAACAGTAGCGCATGAGTGAGAGAGGAGTAGCTCGCACAAGTGAGAGAGAGAGAATAGTTGTTGGAGATCATCTTTGTATCTTTGAATTTTACTTTTGCTATTGGTGCTCATTCTATCTCTAAGGAAGTTGCGGGGTTTTCTCCTTTATGGTTTCCCTGAGGAAAATTGTTTGTGTCTCTTGTCTCTTGTGATTATTGTTGTGCATGTTATTCTCAAATAAGATCCTATATCATATTGATTAAATGATAAAAATATAACAGAATGAAGGGAGAGTGGCACCTTTTTTCCACCTACCTCATAAGTTAATTGATTGTAGACTGATTTAGACATCTATAGTTAGACTAGTGAGATCCATAAATGATTTAGACACTCTGAGTTATCTAATCAGACAGTTAGAAATGATAGATTCGAATCATATATTTAGCATTTGAATTCTATTTATTGTATAATAATTGTATTATTGATTAATGAATGAATATTTATGGTGTGATTATCTGAGCAATTCTTGTCCAATTTATCTGAAATTTGTGGCATGAATTTCCTGTTCAGTGTACATTTTGTTTGATTATTCCATTGCATAATTCCCTTCCTACAGCTTTCATATTTTCCTGTAGATCAATGATTCACAAATTTTACATGGTATTCGATCCTTGTCTGACATCCATTGTGGACCAGAAACAGTTGTGTTTCTACATAATTCTTAGAATCATAGCATTGCTCCCTCTGGATTATGTCCAGATAAGTCTATCCACGTGTGACGGACTTAGAGAAAATACACATGTCTAGGTGGAAAGTCTTGTATTGACATATGATTGTGAATTGAATTGGTCTTGCGGTGTTCTTTTTAGGTATCTACATAGCTTCTTGAAGAATTGACTGATCAACATACAAAAAGATGTAGAATTATCCATCTCTCGTACCTAGAATCCTTACACCCTTCAAATACATTGATTGGAGGGAAGATATGCAGGTATCCTTGCGTAAGCTAGGCCTGTTTAGGATGAAAATGGGCAGAGAATTTGAGCCCCAGTAGTATGTTGAAAAGAAAAAGTTTTTGAATCGAATTGATGAATCCTTCGGCTTCATGTGCACTCACATCTCCCAAGATGTTTTGTTCCATCTTGAGGGACGAAGGACTCCAAAGGAAGCTTGGGATAAGCTTGAATATTTGTTTGGAAAACAAGATGAGCTTCGAGGGAATATTTTGGAGAGTGACCTCATTGCACTATAGCCCAGCAAGTTCGAAAATAGTCAACAATTCTTTACAAAGTACAAAGCACTAGTACTTCAATGCAAACAATGTTGATTAGAGAGGAAAGATGAGAAACTTGCGTTGCCAGTGCTAAGCAATCTTGGCTCAGAGTACTTAGTCTTTGTCTCTACATTCCATTCAGGGAGAACTTCTATTCCTAATTGGAAGATGCCTTCTTTATATGCTTTTGTTGACTCCTTAATACAAGAGCAATATAAATTGGTTCAAAAGGGAGTGATTCAAACCTACAAGAATCAAGCACTCCTAGTAGCAGACTCAAACAATGCACAAACAAGAGGGAAGAACAAAGGAAAGGAGACCAAAAACACTGATTCAAAGCCAAAGGAGAATCAGATATCTTTCGATGGAGCCTCAAGTTCTAAGAAAAAGAAGAAATTTGAGAATACTAGGTGTCGCTACTATATGAGAGGCTTTCATCTAGAGAGTCAGTGCATGAAGAAGACCATCGCGAACTTTCAACACTCCTTGAACAGAACAATATTTCCCTTGCACAAGGAGAAAATAAGTTTGATGCTGGAAAACCAACAAAAGATCATGAGAGGTTCCATGCCTTGAAGGTATTCCTCACTCAATAGAAGGCTTATTTGATAGATTATGGAGCATTCAACCGCATGGTTTCCTCCAGGGAATCCTTAACTACTCTGGATATCTCAGGAAGACCTAGCATTCATATGGGTGATGACTCTCAAATCCCAATTGTTGGGAGAGGTTCTATTAAAATATAGCATGGAGAGTTCAAGAATGTACTCTATGTGCCCTCTCTTGTAGCAAATTTGTTGCAAGTTTATCAGATGACTCATATAGGCTCTCCCAAGAGAGTTACATACGATTTTGACACAATAGAAATCACTGAATCATCTATTGGAAATATCACAGCGAAAGGGTTTGTTAATCATGCCTCCAAGGCGTATGATTTCTCCCATTTCCTTCCTACTTCACATCCGATGACTTTATTGACTCATGTCAATAACACAACCAAGTTGTGGCATGAGAGATTTGGGCATCTCAATTTCAAATATCTCCTGTAACTTCACAATGACAAAATGGTTGAGGTATTTCCACTCTTCAAAACATCAGATGGAGTATGTCCTGGTTACTTGGTAGGTAAGAATCCAGAGAAGAGATATGAAGTTGGGAAGGAAACTAAAGCTCCCTCTACACTTGAACTGATACACGGTGATGTCTCAAGACCAATGCCTACAACTTCAATCAATGGATCTAGGTATTTTCTTACTTTTATTAATGATTGTTCAAGGTTTTGTTGGTTATTTATGAAACAAAAATCAGAGGTATTTAAAATTTTCAAAGTGTTTAAAGCCTTGGTTTAAAATAGATTCAGAAAGAAGATCAAGTCCACTAGATCTGATAATGGAGGTGAGTATGTTAAAAGATATTTTCAACAACTATGTGAATCAAAATGGATTTGAACGGAACACTCAGTTCCATACACACCACAACATAATGGTGTGGCTAAAAGGAAAAATAGATCAATAAAGGAGATGGAAACTTGTCTTCTCCAAGCAAAGAATCTTCCTCCTTCTCTTTGGGTTGAAGCTGTAAATTGTGCTTCATACATTCAAAATAGATTTCCTCACAAATCAGTGATTGGGGCCACTCCTTTCAAAGCACTATTATGGCATAATCCTGATGTCTTGCACTCGATATTTTTTGGATCCAAAGCTTGGGCTAGAATTCCTATTGACAGGAGAAAGTCCTTACAAGCCCAGAGTAGCGAATGCATACTGTTGGGATATGTTGAAGATGAAAAGGCATATAAATTGATGGAACTTGCAACTAGGAAGTAATTCATAGAGCGCAGTGTTCAATTTGAAGAAGATTAGTTGCATGATCCACCACAATCTGAAAAAGAAGGAGGTATAAAAACTCTTCCATTTCCATTTGATAATGTATATTGTCTCATGTTTCAGATTCAAATGATAAGGAACAAGATCAACATCATCTTGGTATTGAGGTCGTACCTCATGAGAATCTAGATCCAGATCCAACTCCCATTCCAAATCAATGGCCTAAGCCTAAATGGGCCCAAAACCTCATTGAAGCAGCTGGGAATGGTGTTGGGAATCCATATGATAGAAGAAGAACACGATCTTAGTATCATAATGAACATGTTGCAGTCTCTCACACAACTTCACTATCCTATGATTGGTGCAACAAACTTCCATAAAAATGCTACTTGATGATAGCAAATGATCAACAAATTGGCCCACTTAAGAACAAAATTGATCATTCCCTTCCTCCTCCGGAAAGAAGAAACAAAAGCAACATTCATCAGATCAGAAGAAAATTGAGAGGTTAACATGCACAGTCTCAGGATGTTGATACATAGAAGAACCAAGATACTTCATTACTGGCTNGGGGGGGGGGGGGGGAGTGTTAGGGTTAATTAATCCTCCTTTGTCCAATATAGTCTATTTCGTCATTTTACCTAAATTAGGGAGTTCTTATTACTGTACTAGAGTGTGGGGGACACACCTAGTGGTTATCTGCCACTTACTGCATGTGCATGCATGAATTTATGTGCCTTTGGGAGAAATCTCTACATTATAGGAGCCCACTATGAGTGCCACCAGTAGCCTCCGTCAGTTGGTTGTGGTATGTAAGCAGTTATGTTGAGTTAACCTCCAGTTACAGTCAGTTAGATCACTTTCAATTAGCCTAGCACTAGTTTTGCATGCATGAAGGGAGAGTGGTGCATTTTTTCGACCTACCTCATCAGTTAACTGATTGATTTAGACATCTGGAGTTAAACTATTGAGCTCCAACATCGATTTAGACACACTGAGTTAGCTAATATGTCAGTTAGAACTGATAGATTCGAATCCTATCTTTAGGATTCAAATTCTATTTATTGTATAATCATTGTATTATTGATTAATGAATGAAGATTAATGTTGTGATTATCTAAGTAATTCTTGTCTGATTTATTTGAAATTTATGGCATGAATTTCCTGTTTAGTGTACATTCTCTATGATTATTCCACTACATAATTCCATTCCTACAAATTTCATATTTTCCTTTACATCAATGGTTCACAAATTTAACAGAGGTAAAGTCGTCAAAGTAAAATCCGGTTGAAGTCAATTTGGTTGAAGTAGACTTGCCAAGGTAAACTTGTCAAAGTTAATTAGTCAAGTGAACTCCGTCGAAGCAAGTAAACTTGTTGGAGCGGACTAGTCAAAGTTGAAAAAAAAAAAATTTAACTGCGGAGTTCTTCACTGTCCTATATTTTCTTGGATCTGGTATTAGAGCAGGTTATCAGAGCATGGTAAAGAATATGGGAAACTTTTATGGGTGTTGGTTAAGGAGTAAAGAGCAGAAGCTTGATTTAAAAAAGGGGAGATAAGGTTGTTGAAGAAGTTGTTGAGCTCAAGCTAATAGTATTTTGGAAAGTTGACGTATCTAAAGATCACCAAGGAAGATAAGAGCACCAATTTTGAGGAATGGCTCTTCCATTGTTCCAGAGGAAAGAAACAGTCATAAGTTTCAGCCAAAATCAAGTCATTTGAACGATGTCATCCAAATTTGCATTTTCTCTCAGGTATTAGTCTATCTTTGTGAAATCTCATTTTAAGAAAACATATTTTGTAAAGAAGAAATGGGTCAGCAGAAAAGACGCAAGCAATCTAAAAGAATGAAGAACAAGGCAAAAGCCAAGAAATATGCAGAAATATTTTGTGAAGTCTCAAATCAAGCTGAAGATTCAATAACTTATTTGAGAAATGTTAGTTTAGAATGTCCTACTTCTTTTGTTGGTAAATATTATGAATGTTGGTTTTCCAAGATGCATATGTTTCTTCATTTATATGGTTTGGAAAATTGCATAGAAAATAGATGGTTTGAGGATGATGATGGTGCATTAGCGCTCTCTTTCATCCAACAAGCTCTAGACGTTACTATTGCTTATGAAATTGTTGAAGCACAGACGACTAGAGAATCCTAGTAGAGTTTGAAGAGAGATTTTGATATAAGCGAGAGATATACGGTTGAGTCATAGCTTGTTAATATTTCAGCAGAAAATCCTACTGAAGCAACAAAAGACATTAAAATTGTTGGTGAATGTTGACATAACAGTGGATGATGAAAATGTGTGTCAAGTTGGAGATGAGCATCAACTCATGATACATCTATTAGAAGAAGATGAAGTGACAAATTGTGGAATCATTGTTGTAGTAAGAACTGAATTTGATGTAGAACCTGCAGCAACAGATGAAGAAAATGTTGCATATTGTCTAGATGAACTTTTCGAAGTTTTGGATTGTAAGCCAAAAGTTTAAATTGTGTTTGATGAGGTTGTTATACCTCATATAACAGCAACAATAACAAAATTTGAGGATGTTGATACAAAATCTTTTGAAGCAGATAAATTTGAAGAAAGTAAAAGGGTTGAAGACTCTGGCAGTAAAACAACGTAAGTGCAAAATGATGATGGTCAGTTACACACTATGTAGACATGTGTGGATGATGATTGTAGAATTGAAAGTGTTGCAGTTTTTTCATTGAATATTCCAGCAATGTTTATTGTTGATGATAAATATGAAGAAGTTACCAATGAAACAACTAGTGTTGACAAAACTTCCCAAGTAGTAAGAATAAATGATGACCATTCTATACTGGAAACTTCCATTGCAGTTGTATTTGAAGAAACAACAGAAGATGAGCTGGATAAAGAGAATTGTGTCAAAGTGCTTGACCCTGTGTGTCAGACATGGGTTTATAAAGTTTTTGAAGATATTAATGACTTCAATTTTATTGAAGAATTTGATAATATTATTACAAGATGCAGAGAAGTTGCAGCGATTGAGGGAATCCACGGTGATGTTGAAAAGAAAGAAGTGGATGATTTGAAGACCAGAGAAGCAGCGATAAGAAAAGTATTGCATGATGACAACACTCAAGATTATGTATGCTTTGTCGCAGATAGAGCAACTGAAACAGTGAATGATTTATTTGATAAAGAGTTTAAATTATTAGAAGAATGGGTTTAAAAGGAAAGATATGAGGATGAAAATGTTAGCCTTGTTGCAAAAGAAGAGATCAACAAAGTCGATTTCCTAGTTGCAGAAGCAAAGACAGATTGGAATGAAGAGATGGAGAATGCTCTGAGAGAAGATAAAAATGAAACGAACCAAAATGGTTCTTATTATAATGTTTTATATAATTCTAACAAATTTTTTGAGTGCGCAAGTGAGCAACCAATTGAAGCTAAAAAAGAATATTTTAAAGGTGAATTTGCAAATTTTAAGTTTGAAGAAAGATGTGTTGAAGATGCATTTGTCAAAGAATCAATTCAAATCAGGTATGATTATCAATCAATGTATGACACTACACAAATCAGCATTGAATAAGTGGAAGGAATGTTGTGGGATTTCAATATACCCACATTACAATATTTGAAGAAAAATATTTGGATTAGAGTTCTTGGCATGAAGGACATTCAAAACTTGTATAATGTTAATAAAATTGAAGAAAAAATTGCAGCTAAAGTTGTTGATATAAGACTCAAGGAAGTTAACAAGAATATTGAAGAAAAATAAAGTAAAGATGAAGCAAAGGAGGACAAATAAGAATGCATAATTTAAAGTGTGGCATCGCAAAAGAAGAAGGAAATGAATTTAAATTACATTTCCTTAATTTTGAGAAGCATGATAAGTCTGAAGGACAAGAAGAAAATTTTTAAAAGAAGGAGATAAAAGAAAGAAATAGCTTATTGGCAACAAAGAATGTTGAGTTAAAGTTAGAAACGCCATCAAAGGCTCTTGTTTGAAGAAAAGAACCTATCAGAGATGAGATTAAAATTGAATCCTACATTGAAGTTGTAGAGAGTAAAAACCTTGATGGATTGCATCGCTGAAGCTGTAACTAATGAAAGGTATCATGAAGATATTCCGTGTTTTATAGATGATGAAAAAACCAAGCCCAAACATCCTATGGAAACATTAAAAAAATTATGTTGTAATAATTTGCACAAGCAAAGTCGGTTTTGAATGAAGATGAAATGGCCTTAGAATCCATTGTTAAGCAAGTCACCTAAAGGTGATGAAGGTGATTCCATATCAGAAGAAAATAGCCTCAAGAATGATGCAACAACATCATGATTGAATTAATGAAAGATTGGGAACTGAGACGAAGTGAAAAAATAATGAAGTTGTAAGTCATCGACGAGAGGATGAACAAGTCTGAAAAAAAAAACAATTTGAAAAAAGAGGTTGTAAAAACCAGAATATTGAATCTTGTATGTGTTAGAATAATCAAACCGATAGTTACATATAGGAGAGACTAATTTGTCAATTTTGTCCTATTCCTAGATTCCTTACTATCCTAGTTGGCATCCACTTGCACCTAGAAGTCAACAAATGCTAAAACTGACTTAAGGAGCGCTTTAGAAACATCTTGGAATCAATTTTGACAACTTTGCAGTAATTCCATAATAGCAAAAGCACGGTTCTACTGTTTCTGAAAGCTACCTTGCTTTTAGCAGTTTTAAGGAAAAAGGGAAAAACTAGTCTTTGAGTAACTGCCTTGTTTTTTTCCCCAACTCATCCTCCTTTCTTTTATCCATACAAAAGCATGGATCTAATCTCTTTCCATCACTTTTCAATTGGTACATCTCTCTTATCCTATTCGTGAGCATATTGATAGATTAGGAAAGTGATTTATGCACATTTGGGGGATTTTGACTAGTTTAGTAAGCATGTTTTTTGTCCAATTTGAATAACATCCTTATGCTTTAGTGATGTAATTATATATTTGGACAGCCTATTACTTTATGAGGTTGGCTAATGTACACGTATTCAATAGAGGATTGTGTTATGCTCCATATTCAGTCTCTTTTTTGTAGAATTTTGCATGCTTGATTAGTAATTTTGTGAGTGTAATTGATCTATAGCTTGGGCTTAATTTCCACATGGTATTAGAGCCTTGATAGATCGATTTCTCTCCTTCCATATTGCTATTGTAGGTTCAACATCACTAACTAGGAGCACATGCTGCTAGTTGAAGGGTATAGTTGATGAGATATGGACCAATATCAAAGGATCATCTTGACTCTATTCAACTTTTTCGAACATAAGGCTGAGATGGAGATTTTTTTAAGAGTAAAGGCCTCTGCAGGGTTACCATGGCAACTTAGGCTGAGCCCAATGCAACTACAGAGAAAATTAAATGGCATAATAGGAGGGATGAGCCCTATGGTCTTTTGCACTTGAGCATTTCAAGAGATCTCCTCTTCCATCTAGATGGATTGTCATCACCAGATGAGGTTTGGGAGAAGCTTGAGACTCTATTTGGAAATACAAATAAAATGCGAGGACATAAAATTGAGAATGAGTTGATCTCATTAAGTCCTAGCAGCTTTGAATCCTTGCAAGTCTACTTTTCCAAGTTTAAGGCCCTAGTTTTGCAGTTAAAACGGTGTGGAATCAAAAAGAAGGAACAACAACTAGTCTTGACCATACTTTCGAAGCTTGGTCCTGACTAATCAATGTTTGTTTTACCTTCCATGCCACCAAATTGACAACACGAGCTTGGAAGATGCCTAAGATTCCTAACTTCATGGAATCCCTCACTCAGGAGCAAGATAAATTGGTAATGATGGGAACCATCAAACCTTCCAAAGACCAAGCTTTGGTTGCTGGAGATTCGAGGATGGATTCCAAGGGCAAGAAGAAATCCAATTCAAAGAATCCACCTAAACAAAAGAGAGACAAGTCAAAGTCTCAAGAGGAGCCCTCAGGCTCCAAGAAGAACATCCAGAAGAAGAAGAACAAAAGTGAAATGAGAAAGTGCACATAATACAGTAAGGGATATCATCCCAAGAGCTCTTGTATGAAGAAGAGAATTGACATGTTGACTCAAATCCTTGAGAAGAACAACATCTCCCTTCCTGAATGCGCAAAGAAGAGGGAAGGAGGATCAAATATAGATGACAAGGAGATATTTCATGCCTTAGTTGCCAGCACTTCGAGATCATCCACATTCATCATTGATTCTAGAGCTTCAAGGCACATGGTTTCAACAAGGGAGACTTTCTCCTCTCTTGATGATTTGAAAGGTCCAAAAATTGTTTTGGGAGATGACTCTGTTACTGATAGTATGGGGAAGGGTAGGATTAATCTGGGCCATGGTTCTTTCAATGATGTGTTGTATGTCACAGTTCTTGCTGCTAACCTCTTGTTAGTGTATCAGATGACCCACACTGGGTCTCCTAAGAAGGTTTTCTTCTCTCCCAATGAAGTTGAATTATCAAATATTTCGAATGGTAGACTCATAGCAAAAGGTTTTGTGGATCATAGTTCGAAGGTATACAAGTTTTTCCATTTCCTACCTCTCTCAAACCCCTTTGCTCTTCTCACTCATGCTAATGAAGCAACCACGATTTGACATGAGATATTTGGCCATCTTAACTACAAGTATCTTTCAAATTTGAGTGACAAAAACATGGTCATAGGGTTACCAAAGATCAATTTTTCTAAGGGAGTCAACCAAGGTTGCATCCTATGAAAACACCCAGAGCATAAGTATGAGAGAGCTAGTCATGAGAGAACCTCTACACCCCTTGAGTTAATCGATAGTGAAATTGTTGTTACATTCCGTCATATGTCCATGATTCAAGAAAAATATGTCCTAACCTTCATAGATGACTTTTCCAGGTACTGCTAGGTTTACTTACTAAAACACAAGTCTGAAGTTTTTTACCTCTTCAACGTCGTTCGAACCTTGGTTGAGAACCAGTCTGGGATGAAACTCAAGATACTCAGATTTGATAATGGTGGTGAGTATGTCAAGTATGATTTTATCCATTATTGTGAAGATGAAAGTATCTGGATGGAACATTCTATTTCATACACACCTCAGCAAAATGGTGATGCTGAGAGGATTGAATAGATCACTCAAGGAGATGGCAACTTGTATGATGGAGTCTAAAACTTTGGGATGAAGAAATAACTTGTGCATCCTATATCCAAAATAGGGTTTCTCACAAGCAACTTCATGGAATCACTCATTTTGAATCTTAGAGTGGGCACAAGCCAAATGTGACCCATTTCAGGATTTTTGGCTCAAAGGCTTGGGCTAGAATTCCAACTGAAAAGAGGAAGAATTTGCAACCCCAAAGTCAAGAGTTACTATTTGTTGGGTATTCTGAATATTCCAAAGGGTACAATCTTTTCAACTTGATCACTCAAAAATCTTTCATCAAAAGGAGTGTTCAGTTTGAAGAAGAGCCTTTAGAAGCAACAGAAATTGGAGAGTCCTCTTCAACACAACAACCACTGATTGTAAGTGAAGAGATTAATGGGTTTGTTGATTCTGGTATGTACGATAATGATGATTTAATTATAGATCCTAATATTCCTACGAGATAAAAATGGGAAGCAAGGACCATTCATGCAGCTGGGGAATTAGTTGGAAATCCTAGTGACACTAGGAGGACTAGACTTGAATTTGAGAGTTCCCTTTCTGTGAAAGATCCATTCTTTGTTGAGAAGTGTTATTTGATGGTTGAATCAAACCCTCAGACATATGAATATGCATCAGATGATCCAAGATAGAAAACATACATGAAGGAATAATACAGCTCGCTCTAGAAGAATGACACATGGGAACTAGTCAATCTCCCCTTAGGGAGAAAGCTAGTAAATGGTAAGTGGGTTTTTAAAACCAAATTTATTGTTGACAGTTCACCTTTGAAATATAATGCAATATTTGTAGCTAAGGGATACTCATAAGTTCAAGGTATTGATTAAAATGAGACTTTTGCACCAGTGGCAAAGATGGACTCCATAAGGCTAGCTTTGGCCATTGCAGCTTCAAGGAAATGGTAGGTGCATCACATGGATGTGACGTGTGTATTTCTACATGGAGATCTGGAAAAAGAGATTTATATGCAGCAACCTGAAGGTTTTGTGTCTAATCCATCTTTAGTGTGCAGGTTAAAGAAATCATTGTATGGGCTAAAGCAAGCCCCTAGGGCTTGGTATGCCAAGATTGATGGTTTTTTGCTATCACAGAACTTTGTTTGATGCAAGTATGATCCGAATGTCTATTTGAAGCTGATACATGGTTCTTTAATGATTTTTTTTTTTGTGTGTGGATGACCTATTGATAACAGGAAGTTCAAAGAAATAAATTTCCTCCTTGAATGATGCACTGAACCATGCCTTTTCCATAACAGATTTGGGATTGTTGAGTCAATTCTTGGGTCTCGAAATTTCTCAATCATATCATGGAATCAAATTTCATCAATCCAAGTATGCTTCAAATATTCTCAACAAGTTCAGCATGAAGGATTGCAAGCTAAGAAAGACTCCATTCCTTTCGGGAGTCAAGCTTGAAGAAGCAAGTTCTTCTCCTTTGGTAAATAATACATTGTATAGGCAGTTGATTGGGTGTTTGCTTTATCTTACTCATACTCAACCTAAAATATATTATATAGTTAGTATGGCTTCGAGAAACATGGATCAGCCTCATAAAATCCATTGGAAAGCAGCTAAAATAATTCTGAACTTTGTTCAAGGAACAAGAACTCATGGGATTTTTTATGTAGCAAAATATGACTTAGAGCTAGTTGGATTTACTGACAGTGATTGAGCAGGTGATAACACAGATCGAAAGTCTACTTCAGGATTTTTGTTCATGCTTGCAGATGGACCAATCAACTAGTCAAGTATGAAGCAGAGTGCCATTGCGTTCTCATCTATAGAGGCATAGTATAGAGGAGTTGTGAATGCAGCTACTCAATGTTTGTGGTTGCAGTGAATACTTGGAGAGTGTGGGATCAAATCAAAGACTTCCACTATCATCTATTGTGACAATCAAAGAACCATTCGAATATCTACTGATCCAGTTCAAAGACAGCGAACCAAACACATTGAGATCCATATGCACTATATAAGGGAGCTTGTGCATAATGGTACAATTGCTCTACTCTACTGCGCATCTTCAGAGCAAGTAGCATACATCTTCAGCAAGGTGTTTTCTGAGAAGATCTTCAGTAATATCCAATCATTTTTGGGGATTGTTGATCATGTGGTGAAGAATGATTCATAACAATATTTCCAAAATTTTTGTTTATGTCCATGTTTAAGCGACAAGCAGTGTGTAAAGGGTGACTAAGCCTTGTTTCTAGGCCCTATAATCTGATATTTTTTTTATATATTTTACATAAATTAAGGCTTAAAGGGGGGTGTTAGAATAATCAAACCCATAGTGTTACAACTGATTTTACCACACATGGTTGATCACATTTTTATGGCCTTCCATGTCCCTCTGCAGACTTTTTGGACCCCATGGACCATTATTGTACCTTTGATGTTTCCAAGATCATTCCTAAAAACACATATTATTTGATATACGTGACTTTTAATCCCGTACATACGCGGATATTACCCTTAAACCCGCATACATCGAGATGTGTGCACAAGTCCAAATACTTTTGGAGTTTTCCTTAATGTGGATCCGAGTCACTTGTCTCTTGGCCTTTGATATGCCTCGAGATTGCTCAGATTTGACCTTCCATTACCCCATTGAAGGACTATATAAGGAACCCCTTGGATACATTGGAGAGGAGGAATTGAAGAGCAAGAAAACTATAGTCCATTGTTGGCGTAGCTTGCTTGTACTTGAGTCTGCATCCCTTTATCCCTTGGAGCACTTTGTGTTCTTCCCAAGCTTTCCTTTGCTTGTGAGTTTGCTATCGAGAGATGGAGGATTGAGGTGGTGGAGGCCCAAGTGGATGACTCAGTTTCTCTGGTTCGCAAACGTGCCGACAGAGGTTGTCGCTTATGTAATCTCTAATTTTATTAATAGAAATATCTTTTCCTGTCCAATGATGTGCATTTAAATTAATATTGAATCTATGGATGTGTTTAATTGCTTATGCATTATTGATTATATATGCTAGAGTATGCCTAACACTTTATTATATAGCATGCTTGCCTTGTTTACTGTTGTTGAGAGTAAATTACTAAAGCAAGTGGGATTGAAAAAATCTCAACGGGGATCTACTTCAACCGTCCAAAATAAGGTATGATTCGAGATCCTTTAGTGTTAGATGTTTTAATTCTCTTGCATATTGGGAAGGGATTTATTTCTGCGGTTTCTCTGTCTGTCGTGGTACACCCCAAGCCATAGGAAGTTTTCTCCGTGACAGAATTAGTGACTCTGGTGGGGACATTCCTTGTTTTTCTTTGGGGTTTGGGGGAACAATGTGCTTGATATTATTGACTTGCTCTCTGTTTCTCCCCGTTTTTGTTTCTCTGTTTTGATTGAGTTTGATGTTGTGGGAAGTTGTTGGGTGGGTTGTGAGTGTGGTTGGGCCTTCCTGGGTGGTATACCGTTAACAGATGCGAGATCACCCACCGATAATGAAAATGGGAATCAAGGTACTAGAGTGTAATATAACAAGTGTGAATATATGTGTTGACGTCGAACACTTGAAAGAATCCATTGATCAGGGTACATTGATGTATTCCCAAAACTATCGATGGCGAGAGAACCTACCACTGATGATTGTAAGTCTCAAGGCACTCAAATGACTCTAGACTCCTGTCCCAGAATAAATGATTTAAAATCGATGGGATGGAATCCACTGGAAGGAGGGCATTAAGGCATCCCCTATCAACCAACACGAGGTACTCAGCATCGTTGTATAATGTGGAAGGACTCGAACAAGATGTGCACAAAATAGTAATAGTATTGGGAATGGACGACATGCAAAGTCAAGATAACTAAGGAATAGAGAACTCAGGCTTCAACTTCCTTCGAACAAGATCATAAAGGTGAATGGTGACTGAATATAGGTAGCATAGTCTCAAATATACAAAACTGGGGCATATCTATGACACAAGAGGTATCAACAGAGGCTCCATAGGGACTGGAAGCTTAACCAATAGGTGGAAATAAACTCAGAGAAACGAGTACAGCTCCTTAAGTCAAAAAAATATAAACCCAACCAACGGATGTGATATATAGTGCTCTGTTCAAAGGTGACACGACTCAATTGCTGCCAAAGATAACATCTTTTTCATGTCCGGATTTTTGGTTTTTTTATTTTTTTGGACTTTTTCAGATATTTTGAAAAGCTTGAAAAATAATAAAAGTGCTTCATAGTTACAAATCTAGGAGGAGAGGAGTGTCAAGGGGCAAACAAACTAGTTCCAAGCAGCGGAACATACCTATGCTCAATGCAAGGAAACATGTGTAGGATAATGACACCCGGGAGGGAAGTCTCCTCTCGGTAAAAAATGGGGTATCAAGTTGCAAAAATATATACAAAGGCTCTGCTTGGCTAGACATGTGACAAGCTCAGGCTATATGGTTGATAATCAAAGTCAGGGAGGCCGGCATAAGCCTCAATAAGGCAAGCAAAACTCATGATAATGCAATTACAACTTGACATATACAAGGGAATCTCGGGGGAAAAGCCAGTGTAAAGTTCAAGAGGAGACATAGCGGGACTAAAAGGGACTCCCAGACATAAGAGAGGACTCACGGCATGGGTACCAAATGCAAAAGGGAGCTAACTAGCACACCCGTGTATAAGGAAGTTCTACCATTCACATAGTACCACTTCTAAAAACAGCATGAAGGTTCTGTGATACCAAGGAATGGGTTTGTACCTAAGGTTAAAATGAAACAATCATAAGGTCATGCAAAATGCAGACGGATATGAAATCCTAAGATATATGCCATTTCAAACGTAATACTTGTCNGAAACCTCGGAGAGAGTGTACAAAAATTGGACCCTACATGACAACCATATTAGTCCAAAACAACCCAAAATAGTCAATAAAGAATCCAAACTATAGGATAAATGGATGAATGATCATGACAACTGCACCCAAAGGAAACAATGCGGTGAACAAAGGGACATAAAAAGGAAAGTAAGGTGCAGACCCAACGTTCACGCATCCACTACCACCCCCATGAGGGTGACCACTGGTGTAAATACCGAGAGAAGGGAGTCAACATCCTTCAGAAATGGAGTAGAGGGCGGAATGTGACCACTCCCAAATCTATGAGCACGGTAAGAGGCTGTGATGCCCCCAAGTCCGACACCAAGGTCCATATTAGGACCAAGGACGGGTGATAGGATACCAGGAATGCCGAAAATAAAAGGACCCAAACTCAAAAGAGCATAAATATACTCAAGTAACCGCGATCCTAAAGGCCAATTAGAGCACAAAGAACACACTCCTAAGAAAATATACAACCAAAATACAAACAAACCAAGGGGAGGATATATGAGCTCCTGAATGCAGCAGGTATGTCTCACCTAGGAGAGGCTCGAAACTCTCATACACTACAAGCAGAAGTATGTAACCAATTATAGTGGCCCTCAACTTCAACGCATATAGTAACTGTGATGTCCAACCCCTACCTAGCCAAGACACTTGCAGAATAACCTCTGCAAATAATCCCTCGATAACCTAGGTAAGGCAACTAATGTCACCTCGATATAATCAATGATCAGGAGGACAGTCACAGACGAGATTGACCGTATGGGCACGGTAACAAAGCCCGAATCCTGAAAGCACAACTAGTACCCCAAGGGTGCACTAGCCAATAACTCAAAGGCCCCCAGATACGAATACAATCCTGGAGATATATCCGATGTTAATCAATCACAATCAGGGGTCATCCCAATCATAATTGCTCACACTGCCTCGTGCTTAACTCCCTTGTAAGAGGAGGATCCTGAGAAAAATTAATTATATAAAGGATTTCACACTCTCACCTGAACAGACACCTAATTGTTTTGTTTAGTGGTCTTGGAGAATTAACTCACAATGAACTATTCCAAGACCCTAAAACCTAGTCTTGTTAGTGCACCCTAGAAAAAAAAAAGTGTAATTCATTTTATTAAGTGTTGATTTTATTTGGTGATTTTATTTGGTTGTGATTACTCAAAGGGTAAATGGACGTGCAACTAATGAAGTTATGGCACAACAAAAATTAAAATGCACACTTAACAAGCAATGCAAATGCAAAGTGTAGAATGAAAAACAAGATATGCTACTACGTGAAGTGCAATATTTTTCTTTCAAATGTATATGCAATCATTCCTATATGAAAACATAAACACAACTCTCATCCAAGCAATCCAATGAAAGTACCTTCTTAAATCCATATGTAAGATGCAAGTAAAAATACAGCTATTTTGTATTTTCAATATAAAAGAATGAAAAATGCAAATAAAAGTCATCTAAAACTCTTAGTCTCTGCGGCCAGCATAAAACACAAGCTCGACAAGACACCAAGACAAAAAGAGTAATGTACTAATGGAAAAACAAAAAGAATAAATGACTAAAACTACTTAAAAAAAATCAATGAAAAAGCGGTTTTTAGTCACAAAAGAAGCATCCAACAGACAACATCAGAACACAGAAAGACCCAACCACACTCACAACCCACCCAGCAACTTCCCACAATATCAACCTCAACCAAAAGGGAGGATGTACGCGATTGTTTAAAGAACAACTACGTATGTACACGACTTTTGGCCAAAAATTTGCATGTATACACGGATTTTGGCCAAAAACCTGCATGTATACATGACTTTTGGCCAAAAATCCACGTATGTACGCGACTTTTGGCCAAAAACCTACGTATACAAAAAAGACAGTGGTAAAAAGCAAGCCAAGGGTCAAACCAATAAAGAGGAGTGTCAATGGATGAACATACTATAAAATGTGACACAGAAACGGGGATAAACAAAGAGAAAGTCAATAATATCAAGCACATTGTGCCCCCAAACCCCAAAGAAAAACAAGGAATGTCCCCAGCAAAGTCCTCAATTCTATTACAGAGAAAACTTCCTATGGCTTGGGGTATACCACAACAGACAGAGAAACTGTAGAAATCAATCCCTTCCCAATATGCAAGAGAAATAAAACATCTAACACTAAAAGATCTCGAATCATACCTTATTCTGGACTGTTGAAGTAGATTATCATTGAGTTTTTTTCAATCCTGCTTGCTTTAGCAATTTACTCTCAACAACAGTAAACAAGGAAAGCATGCTATATAATATAGTGTTAGGCATACTTTAGCATATATAATCAATAATGCATAAACAATTAAACGCATCCATGGATTCAATATTCATTTAAATGCACATCATTGGACAGAAAAAAAAAGATATTTCTATTAATAAAATCAGAGATTACATAAATGACAACCTTTGTCGGCACGTCTGCGAACCAGAGAAACTGATTCCTCCACCTGGGCCTCCACTACCTCAATCCTCTATCTCTCGATAGCAAGCCCACAAGCAAATGCAAGCTTGGGAAGAACACAAAGTGCTCCAAGGGACAAAGGGATGCAGACTCAAGTACAAGCAAGTTACGGAAACAATGGACTATAGTTTTCTTGCTCTTCAATTCCTCCTCTCCAATGTATCCAAGGAGTTCCTTATATAGTGCTTCAATGGAGTAATGGAAGGTCAAATCCGAGCGATCTCGAGGCATATGGAAGGCTAAGAGACAAGTGACTCGAATCCACATCAAGGAAAACTCCAAAAGTATTTGGACATATGCACACATCCCGATGTACACGGGTTTAAGGGTAACATCCGTGTATGTACGCGATAAAGAGATTAAAAGTTGCGTATATCAAATAATATGTGTTTTTAAGGATGATCATGGAAACATCAAAGGTACAATAATTGTCCATGGGGTTCAGAGAGTCTGCAGAGAGACTGGGAAAGCCATAAAAGTGTGATCAACCATGTGTGGTAAAATCAGTTGTAACACATAGTTACACATATGAGACATTAATTTGATAATTTTGTCATATTCCTAGATTCCTTACTATGTTAGTTGGCATCCACTTGCACCTAGAAGTCAACAAATATTAAATCTGGCTTAAGGAGCGCTTTAGAAACATCTTGGAATAAATTCTGACAACTCTGCAGTAATTCCAGAATAGAAAAAACGTATTTATATTTTTTTGAAAGCTGCCTTAGTTTTAGCATTTTTAGGGCAAAAGGGAAAAGCTAGTCTTGGAGTAACTGCCTTGTTTTTTGCCCAACTCATCCTCCTTTATTTTATCCATCCAAAAGCATGGATCTGATCTTTTTCCATCACTTATCATCTGGTACATCCCACTCAGCCAATTCGTGATCATCTTGATAGATTAAGAAAGTGATTTATGCGCCTATGGGGGATTTTGACTAGTTTAGTAAGCTTGTTTTTTGTCCAATTCGAATAGCATCCTTATGCTTTCGAATATATGATGTAATTATATATTTGGACAGCGTATTACTTTATGAGGTTGGATGATGTACACTTATTCAATAGAGGGTTGTGTTATGCTCCATATTCAGTCTCTTTTTTGTAGAATTTTGCATGCTTGACTAGTAATATTGTGAGTGTAATTGATCTACAGCTTGGGCTTAATTTCCACAGTATGAGTTTGGAAAAGCACATTTTGTTTGATCCAAGTATTATGGAAGGGGTCTTAAAAAAAAACCCATTGTGACTCTCTTTAGCAAAAGCAAAGTATGTCGCAAATATATCCAATATGAATGCATAGGAAGTTAAAGGATTTGTCGCATAACCAGATAGAATTCACAGTATAATATTTCTACGAAGTGAATTTTTTTATGATGCACAGAGAAAAATTCCAGCTCTGAGATATTTTGATAAATTTTTGTAATGACCCCCAATTGCTCATAATTAAGGGGGAGTTTTGGGAATATTAATTATGAGCTATTGCATGTATTGTTTTTTTCGAGCTCTGTCAGTCATTCAGCCATTCAATCAGTCAGTCAATCAAATATGTTGGTTTTTCAATCAAAGTCCGTAGATGTACAATGTTTTCAATAACTGTGTTGGTAGTATGGTGCACGCTTCCTTGTATTTATTCAATTGTGTTTGTGTTTTGCAAGTTAGGTTGCTAGGTAGATTTATTGTCATGTATTAATTCAGTCTTTAATGGTAGGTTATAGTTTCCAAGAGAAGCTAAAATTAAGTTTGTGTTTAAATAGTTAAAGAAATCAGAGAGAAGAGAGAAGAGAGAAGAGAGGAGTTGTGTAGAGAGATAGAGAAGTATAAAAACCAGAGTGAGTTTATCAAAGAGAGAGAGAGAACTCGCAAGATCCATAGAAGTCTTAGATGGGAGAAGAACAAAGTAAGAGAGTAAGAGGAGACAAAGAAAAAGTCTGAGAAGTGTTCAAGAGCACATGTTCGTGGTTTTGGAAAGTATTAAGAGCCCAAGCTCTTTAAAAGGTGAAAATCCGAGCAGACGTTCAAGTCTATGTATGTGGCCATAGCTTCCCTATTCTGTTAGGTAAATATATATTATAAATTTTGTGTTTATTCTCAAGAATTTTGAATATTACATGCCAACATTTTCTCCAGAATTACTAGTGAGAAATAAATTAACTCTTACCATTTGTAAAAGAAATAAAGTGCCTTTCATATTTCACTGTGTAAAAGTTTTTAACCACAAAGTAACTTCGACACAAATCTTATTTAATATTTTGGTATAGTTGGCTTGTCATCCTATAAATGTGGACTTGTCGAAGTGGGTCCATCGAAATTATATTAATTGACCGAAAGTAAAAAGGTGTCTTTAACGTCGAAGTGAATCATATATTTCAATATACCAATATAATCATTTTATATTATAAGTTTGTCGAAGTGATAATTGGTCGATGTCTAAAGACTACTGAGGTAAGTCGGTAAAAGGTCGATTGAAGTTAAATGCCTGTTGAGTAAAAGAAATTGTTAGGGTAATAGTCAGTAAAAGTTGTCAAGGAAATCTTCTCAAAGTATAAGACGGTGAGTTAATTTTGTCGAATTCATTTGGTCAAAATAAACTTGTAGTGTGAAAAATCGTCATAGTAAAACACATCGTTGCAAACCGGTCAAACTAAGTCTTGTCGAAGTAAAAACCGGTCTAAGTTAAACTTGTCGAAGATGACTCCTGTCGGAGTAAAATGGTCGAAAAAAACTTGTCGAGTTAATCTCGTCATAGTAAAATCCGGTCGAAGTAGACATGCCAAGGTAAACTTGTCGAAGTTAATTCGTTGAGTAAAATCCGTCAAAGCAAGTAAACTTGTCAGAGCAAACTAGTCGAAGTAAAAAAATTAAAATTAAAATTTTTAACTACACAATTCTTTATTGTCGTTGTTTTTCCTGGATTATTTTGATGACAATGTGTATTTCCATGTCTTTGTACCTATTCAATGAAAATTACAAAACTCGTATTATTAAAGGGTCAAAATTTGGCATCTTATTGCATGGTGTTTGAATTCCTCTTAAAGTCCTTGGAAACCAACAATTAATAGGTCACATCACACCCAAGTTTACTATTAATCTATTTCAATTGTTGTTTATACCTCCATTATTGTATCATTTATTGGTTATGGTCATGGATTGACTTCTAGAACAACTGGCTCTTTCATCTATCCTCACCTCTACCTATGTATTTGACCTATATATGGAAATGTTCAAAGCTTTATTATTACAGAAGCTTTGGGTCAATAACTAGTTCAAATGCATATTCTACTGTTGGCTCTCAACTTGACTATCTCCATGGTCATTGTTGTAAGTGCGTAGTTAATTTTCTAAAATCTATGTAGCATTCAAACTTTTATTCTCTCTGGTATTTTCTTTTAAGGTTTCAAATCCTTCCATGCCCTCATCAACTAGTAGCCTAAGTTGTCATAAAACATAACTATTATTGAACAAAACAAATTGACCTCCTACCCACTCAAAATCTCAATCGAGATTAATCTTCATTGAATTATTTAAAAAAGGGTGTGTACATCTTCAAAAGCAACAGAGCCATGAGTGATTGTCCTGATAATGTAAACAACAACTGCATAGATCCACGAGTGTCAGATTGTCCTAAAAATGTGAACAACAATTTCCTAGATCTTGAGATAAGACCTCTGGAACTTTACAAAACAACTGTATTGTCATAATTGTAATCAGTAAGATTCATTTTAAACTTTCACAAGACTAATTGCAACCTAGCGACCATTCACAATTTTAGTAATCCAATTACCAGCTTTCTTATTTCAACACTACACTGACCTCTCAAGATTAGGCACTTCGCAAATTTATTATTTTGTACCACCATGTAAAATCCCCAAGTTTGTGTTCAATAATTGTGAGGCATCCATTTTAAAACATCATAGAGATCACAAAACGAATCATTTAAAATTTCATACAGATCACAAATCTAGGTTTCAAAATCACATGTTCCAATACTCCTCCTGACCTATTAGGAAGCATTTCACAAGCATACTTCTAATGGTAAAAAAGTTAAAAAGGTTCACCTATATGACTATATATTAACAAGATTAGATGCAAAAGCCTTGCTCATGCTATCCTAGCAACAAGCTGGTGTTACAAGGGTGCACAACTTTAATGTTCAAGGCTAATAGTTTGAAGCCAAGGATTTACTGCTTTGCAACTTCCCTTATATATTGTTCATCATAATTATTGACTTACAATATTGATATTTCATAAAAAAAAATGATTAATATTATTATTTTGTATCATAATCATTGACTTACAATGTTGACGTTTCATAAAAAGGACAATGATTAAACTATTTTGTAAGAATTAAATGAAAATATAGTTAGTGAGCTAACAAAATGGTACATTGTAGCTTACTCAAAAAGCCAATGTGCATTAATTAAGAGTGGTTATGTACAACTTGAGCAAGTTATGGCACAACAAGATCAACCTATAGTATACTAAGCCATGATAGCAATGTACATTATTGCTAAGGAAATGACACAACTAAGTAGTAAATGAATATCCAATTTTCCCTATTTCATATAAAGTATAGGAAATTGAAAGGGTAACTATTCTTTTAACTCTATGAGTATAATGGTCTAGATATTTTTTAAGTGTGATTTTAGCTAGTAATCTAATAGTTTTGGGTGCAGTGATTGTTAATGGCATCATTTTTTAAAAACTATATTTTTCTATTTATCATTTTCTTAAATCACTTGCTTTATATAAAATATGATTAAAATAATAATATTTGTTAAAATTTCCAAACTTTAATGGCAAGTTATATGTTTTTTATTAATATTTCTCTAAAAATCTATATATATATATATTTTTTCAAATCAATATAATCACCTAATATATTATTCTTAGATATAATATTTAAATCATTAAAAAATACCTTAATGATTGCCTTGAAACCTTCAAATCAAACCCTCATTGGGCTGAAGAGGCACATTCAACAGCCCAATAGGAGGAGATGTGTAACTCCTTCCGTGCTCATTGCATCGAAGAGGCGCATTCTACAGCCCAATAAGAGATGTGTAGCTCCTTCCGTGCTCATTGCGTCGAGGCACATTCTACAACCCATCAAAGTAAGATGCATAATTCCTTTGGTGCTCGTCCTAGAGCTTACATGTGGCATTTATAAAAAATAATAAAATGTTATAAATAATATGTCGACTCAAATTAAATTTAAAATATTTTTTAGAACTGTTTAGAACCACATATATAAGACTACAAATTAAAACCATAAACATTATGTTCACGTTTCGTCAACATTTCCACTCGAAAAAAGATTAATTAAACATTATGTTCATGTTTCGCCAACATTTCCACTCGAAAAACGATTTGCATCCTAAAAGATTTGATCCCTTTGGAACCTTGACATATCCTTTTTTAAATAAATCTATGCTAATAATAAACAAATTAAAATATTGAAAACTAGTTAACAAAACTAGACCAAATATCTCCATGATGAAGAACCCATATTATAAATATAAATACTTGCTACCATCGATTCAAACCATCAACTAAAACTTCCTTAAACAAACTTATATCATTCCTTCTTTTCTACATTAATAATATGTGTCCCTCATCAACTAAAGCTTGTTTAAACAAACTATCATTCATTCTTTTTTAATCAGTAAAATGCTTGCGTTCAATTAAAAAACTAAGCATAATGACAAATCCAAAAACATGTTAGGCCAATCATTTAATGAATGCCATGAAAGTATATCCTTCTTCATCAGAGGTAGTGTCGCACAGTTATGTACACCGTATGCATCAATCTACTTCACAATTATGTACAGTGTATCCATCAATCTACTTCATCAACACCTGAAATTTGTATAAATTTTAACTTATGAATGCTTAACAAAGTTTTATATGTATCATAATTTTTTTTTATCTCATCCACGCTTACAATTGTCATTTGTATATATTAACATTGTCGCAATGGTCAAGGAACTTTTGGTTCTGGTTTCATCGACTTAATTTTTTATTTGATTTATTTAATTTTTCATCGACTTTTGGTTCTGGTTTGAACGAAATAATAATAAAACTATATTATAATGGTTTATAATAAAACCAAAACATAAACCTATAAAAATGGCATTTGTTTATGATTAAAAACATCTAACAAAATAAAAATAAAACTATAATACAATTATTATAATGAATTCAAAAGTCATACAATTATATTATAATGAAACCAATGGCATCTTATGATAAAAGAAAAAACATAAACCAAAAAATTATTAACCTATGGCATAGCCCTTCTTATGATAATTAAAAAAACATAAACCAAAAGCATTTTTGACATAAGTGATAAGAGATGGCATATTGAACTTCCATTTATTTTCGTGCAGGCATTCCGTCTCTAGGCGAATACTGTCTGTAAAAGATATGTGCATTATAATATCTGTGCAAAGTTTTCATCTTAGCAACACACAAAGTTCTCAACTTTGAAATTTATAAATATCATAATGCAAATTAACATACTTTTTAATCCATACATTTTTTTTTAAAACCCAGTGTGCTTTGGTCCATTGCTGCATTGTTGTTCAGGGAAAACTTGTGTCCTTGCATTCACAGTTATAATCCTATCCAAAAATCTATGCCTAAAAATTTAACAAAACGAAAAAACCAATTAAGAAAAAGCTCACCAATAACACAAGTCTACTATTATTTATATTCCTAATAATATTTACATAGCTATATTCCCACATAGTTTTTTAGATTCCTAATAATATTTACATAGCTTTTATGTTCAAGACTTAAGTTTGAAATGTATATTCAGAAGCTTAGAATCTTCCGAATGCTATTAGGTGTTTATACATAGCTTTTCCATTCAAGTTAAGATTTGGTAGCTTTCTATGTTCCCAATGCAAAAATATCATCCATTGAGTTAGTTAGGCTCAGAAGGAATAATCAAAATGAGCCACTGAAACGAGATCGGCCAAATTCAGTGCAGCGCCTTTGGCCACTGTTAGATCCCTTTTCCCCTGAACAAATTGTGATATGGCCAGCTGTACAGATACTCTGCTTCCTTCACTTGGCAATGGCAGGACTCTAGCAAGTCGCCTTGGCAATGCCATAATCTTACTTTCAGCAAGAGGAACTACACTGTAAAACAAATACTCAACAGGGTCACCTGCTGCAGTGGTTCCTTTCTCTGCAACGCTGAAAAGATTATCTGCAATAAAGAATTGGGGCGTTCAGTAGTAACAGTGTCGATATCGAATCCTATATCAAAAAAGAAAATCATGGATGGTATTCAAAATCCTCCTTACCTACAAGGGCGTGATCTTCCTCCGCCAGTTTGCAAAGCAGGGCTAGAAAGGAACCATACATGCAGGGGTTGTCCTCTCGGCCTACAACATATGGTTGGCACTGGCAAACCTTCCACGCCAACTCAGAATCTGTTTTCTGTATCTTATGCCTCACCACATTCTTTATGAAATCCTTCTTTGTAAGTTTCTCCAACAGCAACTGCAGGGTCTGTAGCTTCAAAGTTGTATTACTGACAGGGTGTTTATATAGAGATTATTTTTCCTATAAACCCTAATTTGGTGCAGTGACCTAAAAGTTTTTCGATCAGTGAGGAACGATTTATTTCTTAGATTTATCAATATTCATCACATTTTCGATCAAAGTCACAATTCAATCCACATCCCAAAGATTCTTACAAATTCTTATAGTAATTGAAAGGCCATATTTAGATTTACTATACTAGCACAACCCTTAGTAAGATGGGGGCACAGCACAGCCCCAGGTGGGTGAATGACTATAGACACCACCAACCACTTAATTTTATATCCTGGCAGCACAGCCCAAAGTGAATGGTTATAGACACAACCAGCCACTTAAGTCTATATCCATTATTCATACTAAATTCTATATGGATTATTCATACTAAATTGTTAAAGTTAATATAAACACAGAACAAATACTATTTAATAAATAAAAAACTGATACTAAAAACAAACAAAAACACAAATAAAAACTAATGCTAAAAACAAACAAAAGCAAATTGTTATCAGTTTCTTTAACCACAATTTAACTTGACCACAATTTAAATCTTAATCAAGGTGCATAAGAAGAAGATCTTAATCAAGATGCATAGGAAGATAAGACTACCTTTAACTTCAGCTTATTTAAATCTTCATCAAAAAGCTTATTTAAATTTTCATCAAGAAGCTTATTTAAGCATATCTTTAAGCATTATATCATTATGCTATTAAGCTTAAGAAGATACTACGACCATAAAATCATTCCCTACTGTACACTCAATCCCCTACTGTACACTCAATCCCCTACTGTACAATCCCTACAGTATAATCAATCCCCTGCTGTACAATCCCAATCCCCTACTTCCCCTACTGTACACTCAATCCCCTACCGTATACTCAATCCCCTCCCCTACTGTACAATCCCCTATTGTACACTCAATCCTATCCTATACACTTGTACACTCAATCCCCTACTGTACAATCCCTTCTGTATACTCAATCCCCTGCTGTACAAGCCCAATCCCCTACTGTACAATCCCCTATTGTACACTCAATCCTATCCTATGCACTACACTTGGATCCTATACACTTGGAGTGAGTTAATCGTGTTACACTTGGGTGGGTTAATCTTGTTAGACTACACTCAATCTTTATCTCTACTGTATACTCAAATTAATCCTATACTACACTCAATCCCTACTGTATACTCAAATTAATCTCATACACTTGGATCCTATACATATACACTTACACTTGGAGTGAGTATCACTCCAAGTTAATCTTGTTACACTTTAATATTGTTAAACTTGGGTTAATCTTGTAGTGATCTTGTTACACTACACTCAATCCCTGGGTGAATCTTGTTAGACTACACTTCCCTACTGTATATTAATCTTGTAACAGTTAATGAGTATACACTCAATCCCTGGATTAATCTTGTTAGACTACACTTCCCTACTGTATACCCAAATTAATCTTGTAACAGTTAATGAGTATGCTCAAATTAATCTTGTTACAGTTAATGAGTATACTCAAATTAATCTTGTTAAACACTTAATCTTGTTCTTGTTACACTTAATCTTGTTACACACTTGGAGTGCGTTAATCTTCGGGTTAATCTTGTTACACACTTGGAGTAGTGGGTTAATCTTGTTACACTTGCCTTGTAACAGTTAATCTTGTTACACACTTAATCTTGTTCTTGTTACACACTTGTAGTGGGTTAATCTTGGGGTTAATCTTGTTACACACTTGGAGTGGTGGGTTAATGTTGTTACACTTGGAGTGGGTTAATCTTGGGGTTAATCTTGTTACACTTGGAGTGGGTTAATCCTGTTACAAGTTACACTTGGAGCGGGTTAATCTTGTTACAAGTTACACTTGGGTTGAAGGGGTTAAGCTTCAAAATCTAAATCCTAAATCTGAGATATAATCCACTCCAAAATAATCTGTTCAGTCAAGCATGGTTTAAAAAAAAATCAGGTCCAAAAAAATCTGAAAAATCTGAAATCTGAAGTAATATCTCATGCTTGGCATAATTAACATTATGCATCAATCTATACAATTATTGACCAAAAATGAATAACTATACGATTATTGGCCAAAAATGAACAACTATACGATTATTGTTTCAAAGTTTCTGATTGATGGTTTCGAAGTTTCTGATGAATGCATACCTTTTTGGTGAGGGAATTGATGAGATTCGATTGAGCAGCAACCCTAGGAAGCTTTAGAACCAGATTGCACTCATCCTCCAGGGTGCATTGAGAAGCCAATTTCCCAAGGTCCACAGTAACAGACGGCACCATCCTCACAATCTTATCAGTGTCCCTGCTCTGATTAATCAATTTAGCTTTAAAGGATCGAGAATTAGACTCCACATCTTCCTGTTTCAGGACACAAAGATACTGTCACTAAAACACTTGTAAAATCCCCCAAAAACCATTACCAAGAGAAAAGTTGAAGCTTTTATACTGACCTGATCATCGTTACGGCTAGAATTAATGATCTTGATATCTCTGGAGAAGCCGGTGTGGACATTGGTTTGCTTCATGGCAACCAGGTCTATGGCATAAACCTTTCCTGAAGGGTACTTGGAAGATTTAACAGACCCCAACAAAATGTTTGGGTCGCCGTTCTCCTTTGCTCGCAGAATGCATTTTGCGTAATCGGGAGAATAGAGTACCCACTTGGTATCGTCTTTCCACCAAACACCATTCTCAGTTGGATCGGCAATATCGGCATCATTGCACATCTTTCTCCTCTGTATCAAAGCGCCCGACAGAGTTGCAGATGGAATGAAATATGCAAATTGCAACAAACAAACTTACCCTATACACCGAACTTCAAAGATAGTGTCCCTGAAACAAGCAATCTCTGACAAGATTGATACGACAGTTTAGTACAATTCCAAGCTTGGTGCTTAATCTTTGCCACGGATTACGAATCGTGGCACAGTACGGCGAACATTACACACTGCGTGGCATAAGGAACTTATTTTGTCCCATCTCGGCATGTGTTGATATGAAAAGGGAAAGAACAATCTAGCTTGCTTGAAACTGTGATCTTGGAATATAGTGAGGTTCTGAATTCAAAGAAATGGATGAAAATTATTATCTCTATGGTGGATTGACTGATTTCAAAGATTTTAAATTCACCATTTTGCAAGGCTTTAGTTGAAAGAAATTGTTATTCAACAAATAGATTAAGTGATTTTAAAATGGTTTATGGTGTTTGAATAAGATGTGTAATATAAGTAATTATCATTTTTGGGTTTTTTTTTGAAGGTGTTCGTACATATTTTAGATTTTGTAGATTTGAATATGTAAGTCTTTTTACGACAAGAGCTAACGATTGAGCTGCAGAGTCTTAAATGACTCTGTCAGCTCATGGATCTCTATGAGCCCATCCATAGCATCATGGAGCTTCGACACCTACGATCTCTAGGAAATGTCATTTCTCGATGACTTACCTTCTCGGCTGGGCGACGTACCTTCTCGACTGGAACCTGCAGGCGCCGACTTAGATCCGCCTAGATCGGATGATCAGACAACATCAGCTCACCACCCTGCAAGCGCAGACTTAGATCCGCCCAGATCGGTTGATCAAACAATGTCAGCTCACCATTAATATATTTCCCCTCCTTCCCATTTGTATCTGGCGCCCTTGCATTTGAGTCCTAAGTCGCTTCAGGAACTATATTCATACGTTTATGTTTTATACCATCTTTTATTATAGGCTGTGTGATCTGTTAGGGTGCACGATCTGTAGCTAGAGGATACATGCCGAGATGAGCCGGATTTGAGCTCACATTTCTGATCATCTCTTTGATAAACCAGTGCAAGCAATCACGAGGCTATATCATCATTAAAGGTTGCTTTGGTGAAAAGCAGTGTTCTCTTGCTCACCAGTGTTTAGACTCCGAATTGCAGCCCTGTTCTACGCACTGAGTTCAGCACGCTGGGACCTGAGGGAGGGCTGGATGGTTTCCTATATTGATCTGAAGCTCAGTAGGTGGTATCCTGAGCCAGCTTCATCTCCGAGCAGAAAAGGTACTAAATTTTCAAACTCTATAGACTTTCTTTGGGTTTCTTGTTTTTATTTTCTTTCCCAAATAGCTTATCTTCTTGTGGCAAATTTATAGCCTTACATACTAGTAAATTAAATTGCGTAAACATGGTTGGTTGTTACGTTTGTGACAAAGTATGCTGAGCTGACGACTGGTAAATTAGAATTTAAAAACATGGCATAAGTTCAATTTCACAATTCACAATGCCCATAAATCTAAATGTAAGAACATGGAATAAATTAGAATTAAAATTTTGAACCTGTATGAACCTCCCCGTAAATCTAAATGTAAGAACATGGCATAATGGTAAATCTAAATGCATGTATTATAGAATTTAAGAACGTAGGTCTCAAGGAACATATTAAGTATTATATATGAGACGAGTTTATATCCCTAAGGAATGATGATCCTGGAAATGGATGATGTAAATCCTATCCTTTTGCCACCGGGTTTTTCTTGACTAGTGTATTACATATTGAAGATCAACTATGAATCAAAGCAAAGGCCATGAAAGCCCCAACTAACTATGCGCTGCTTTCTTTCTTCCCCGGCTATGATTCAATCCCCAACAATGATGATGGATGGATGTGTTTTTTTATAGGTTAGTTTCGAGGTTGAGATCGAGGGAAAGAAAGTAAGAGTTCAAGTTTGAGGTCGAATTTGAGGGTATAGGGTCAAGGGTATAGTTCGAGGACTAAGGTTTCTCCGTATTGTTGTAGTAAGCTACTAAATAAAAGAAATAACACTCACTTTCTCTAACGATGTCTATCCATATCTTTATTATATGTTATATCTGCTCTTTGATTACCAAAGCCACTTCAATCTATTGGCGCTCATAACAAGATATACTAAAAGACATCACTACAATAACCCCCTTTATTCCTTTCCAGCATGACCAACGTGGCAAGTGGGGGAAATTGACAAATGAAAAGTCACATATCGATATGATAAATTTAGTAGTGGAAAAGGGCCTTGAATTGGGGTGGGGATACCTCCAAGAATTAGTGAGTTATTATGGATGTACAGATTACTGAATCTTCAAGTAGATATTAAAGAAGAATGGTTAATATAATTCATAATTTAGTATATAAAAAAAAAATTTGGAGAAAAAAATATAGAAATATATTATACTAAAGACATCCTATAAAATGAATTTGTTATATTTCAAAAAAAAATGTTACAAATTTGAATTGAAATTTTACATTTAAATTTGGAAGGAATAAAAGAATAATGGCTACTATAGTTCATAATGGAGTATATAAAAAAGATTTTGGAGAAAAGAATATAGAAATATTAACACTAAAATCTTGAGAACATCCTATAAAATGAATTTGTTATATTTCAAAGAAATTTATTACAAGTTTGAATTGAAATTTTACATTTAAATTTGGAAGGAATAAAATTAGAGAAATTGTTTTGATTGTATTTTTGTTAAAATTATTTGATAGATTCATAATGTTTGTTTAGGAGTTTTCATTTTTATGATTAATTTGTAAGGGGGACATTTATGAGACAATGTGATGATTGTTCTCTAACTTGGAATCTTAGTACACGTGCCTTCGTTGAAGTCAGGAACTGGGACGCCCCACAGCTACAAATGGTGGAGGGAACTTGTTCCTTACGATACCCCCCTAGTACATCCCGAGTTGGACGTTAGACTATGCCTATGCAAGGTTTTTAAAGTTACTTAACGAGGGTCACCCCCCTTCAAACTCTAAATAACTTTTAAGTGGTTAACTTATACATACTATTTTTCTAAAGTTTCAAGTATTATATTTGTTAGTCTAATTTTGGTCAACATAGTTTTATTCTAATCCCCTTCAAATTGTAAATAACTTTATCATGTTTAACTTGTAAATACATTTTTTTAAGGTTTTGTAATATATTTGTTTAGTATAATGTTTTTCTATTTTTGTTTTAACATTTCAACATTTATGTTCATTTCTATTTATGAAATACTTGTTTCTCCATCATGTAACAATTTTATTGTTTTGTCACAATTTGATAAAAAGGAGATCCAATGGTTAATTCAGGAACACAACCAACCTTACGCACGAGGAAACTCATTGTCAATTATCATTTTGGTAGAAAGCAATTTGCAATAGACATTCTTCACCATGGGAGAGCCAACCTTACAAAGCCAGAAATCCAAGATAAATTGAAGATGATATATGGTGTTAAAGACTTACAAACCATTTTTGTTTATGGCTTCACTACTCATGGTACATGCTCCACGGGATATGGCCTCATCTATGACACTTTGGACCTTGCAAAAAAATATGAATCCAACCATAGGCTTGCTTAAAATGGAATCCATGCCCATATTCAGAAAACAAAGAAGGAATGCAAACAAAGAGCAAAGAAAATACGTGGAATGAAGAAGGCTATGAAAAAAAATTGTAATTGATAGCTAATCATAACCATGGAATTATATATTAGTTTTTTTAAAGTTGTTGAAAAAACACAATATCATTTTTTTGACAAGTACACTAATATTAAAGTGTTAATTATCATATATTTTCAAACTTAATTTTATTTAATGTGCTTAAAAAATGGATGTCTTCATTTATAATTTTCATGCCACATGTATATTGTTTTATTTTTTAATTATTTTTATGTTTTCAATTTTTTTTTTCATGTGCCTAAAAAGTGAAAGTCTTTAATATCTAATTTCCATAGAATATGTGAATATTTTTTAGTTTTTAATTTCACTAAAACTCTTAAAACTATCAAGATATAATTTTTCATTAAAAATATATTAGATGATATAATTGAATGTTATATGTAATTTATTTATCATAATGAAATTTATGATGTGTAAATGTATTTCAATATATATGAAAAATGATGTGCATTTTTTAATATTAAAAATTTTGAAGTATGTTTTTTTCATTACAAATAGATTGGATGATATAATTAAATGTTATGTGTAGTTTATGTGTTATAATTAACTTTGATATATATATGTGTGTGTTTCTTAAAACTATTAAGATATAATTTTTCATTAAAAATATATTAGATGATATAATTGAATGTTATATGTAATTTATTTATCATAATGAAATTTATGATATGTGAATGTAGTTAGACATATATGAAAAATGATGTGAATTTTTTAATATTAAAAATTTTGAAGTATATTTTTTTCATTGCAAATAGATTAGATGATATAATTAAATGGTATGTGTAATTTATGTGTTGTAATTAACTTATATATATATATATATATGATTTTTTATTAATATTAAAAATCTTAAAGTATAATTATTTATGTGTAGTTAACTTATTATAATTAAATTTTCCATATAGTTAGTATTTATAAATGACGTTCATATTTTTTGGTATGTTTTTCTTAAATTTTACTTATAAACAATTTTTTGATATTGTAAATATCAAATATTTTTAAAAAGTATTTTTGTTAGCTACCATATCATATCATTATTGGATTATATTGAATTAATTTTTAACTTTTAATTTTGTGTTCATACATAGAAACAAAAACAAAATACTTCAATTATCATTCATAGTTTATAGTGAATCTAATAATTTGATTATTAAATTTATTATGTTTTTAATATCTTATATTTCATAAGAAATACTAATATTGAGTATTAAATTTATACAATTTTTTATAGTTAATTTATTAATGGTTTTTTATTAAAAACCTAAAACAAAAAAATTCATTAAAAATTAATTTTTTTAATTTAATAACATATTTTCATTATTTTTGTATCGATTAATTTATATATAAATCAACTATTTTCATTAATAACTATTTAATTTTAAAATAAATAAAAATTCAAATATAAACTAAATGATAATCCTTAATATATTAAATAATGTATTGACAATAAATAAAATGAAAATATATCACAATACACTAAATAATATATTGATTTAACAATAGAACTATGAGATTACCATTTATGGAACTTATTAGAAATGTTTTAAATCTTTACCTTAAAATAATATTTGCATACTTTCAATAAATGCATTTAAAAACATTATATAAATAGCTTAAACAAATTGTTTTTACATGTAATTTTTTTAGGGATTTAAAGAATGAAGAAATGGGAGATGATTAATGAACTAGAGGTTCAAGATTCAAAGGAGATGATGGAATTTTCAGCAAAAGATTTGACTTGGACAGAAATCTATGGGGATCAAGTTGCAATCATTCCCTATTGTCGACTCGATGATTTTGTAAATGGGGAGCAATCAAGTGAAGATGCACCTACTCAATTTGTTGTCCATAGTCGACGTAGTAAACAAGTGGATGATATCAAAGTGACCAATTTTGGGACAATCTAGAATATGCCATGTGGGTATTTATATTTGTTGCAATATATTTATAAACTTTCATTTCAAGTTCGTTATGTCAAACATACATATATATTTTATCTAATTTGTTGTAGTTGTTTCTATATAGTTATTGGTGCGCATATGGTCCAGACACACGGAAAGTTACTATAAATGCATTAGAACCTATAAAGAAAAAACACAATCCACGTCAAAGCATTAAAGTTGGTTGTCAATGTCACTTTATTGTGCAACGACTTCAACTTAGACCACTTGATGCTATTATAACATATAATGCATGTAGACATATTGCTAAATGTAATGGTGTCTGCCATGGGAAGGATGCAATTGGCAAGCCTCAAACATTCAATTATGCACCACATCTATTAGAGGATATACAAAGTTCTGTCCAAGATTTGGATCGAAAAGGTTTTAATGCTACAATGATATGGGACATGTTCATCTCTGATGTAGCACAAGAATCAGGCGAGTTATTTACGGGGATATCTCGAGATAGCTTGATGACAAGAAAATATATCTCAAACATTTACAATGACGTGAAACAGATAGAATATGTTAAAGATGAAAATGATCCATTGAGTGTGGAATGTTGGTACAATCAATGCCCTGAATTTTTTTTTTTCTTCCAAAAACAAGATGTTGGTGAAAATGTTCCTTTTATGATAGGTATACAAACACCATGGATGCGTTCAATCATGGTGAAACATTCACACAACAATGTTATGTCGATGGATTCAACATCTAGCACAAATAAATACGAAGTACATATTTATCATAAATACCATTTCATTTTTTACATTCATTTGAATTCTTATACCTTAAGTATGATTATAATTATGTCTTGTTTTCAATAGTGTAGTATCAACTCTACACATAGATAGTTTTTTATGAACATCGCAATGGGGGTCCGGTGGCATGGGTGATTTCTTCATGCAACTGTACAACTGATATTTGTAAATGGATGTCAGCATTATTTAAAGTTGGTGTGGAAGAACATCCAGGTTGGCGTGTGCAAGCTTTCATTACAGATGATGTTGCAGCCAAGATTGAGGCATTAAGGTGAAGTGTGTATTTTTTTGGAAGGAAATGAAACAATAATGTTTACATATATGCTCTATTTTAATGATTGCCCCATTTCAGGACTCTAACCAACTCCACAATATTATTATGTGTATGGCACATCCGTCGAGCATGGTTGAAGAACATTCAAAATAAAGTCAAAGGAAAGGAAAACAAAATCTGGACCTTTCACGCTTTAGGAGAAATCATGCACTCGTGTCCTAATGATGAATCTATACAACATGCAGTTACAAAGTTCTTTAATGATTTTAAGGAGGAGAAATTTTTTTTGCAATATTTTAAGACCAATTGGCTATCTAACAATAAAATACGTAAGTTTTTTATAGTTAGTTTTCATGACTCAATTATGGAATGACATATTTGTATCTATTAATTCATAACTCCCATTTTTTTTCCATATACGTGGGAAAAAGCTTACAGGAATTTTCCACATTCGAATCAAGATACAAATAACACAATTGAATCCTACCATGGGTACTTAAAACAAAGGTACCTTAGTGAGCATAACCATGCATGTCATAAACGAGTTGACTGGCTTATTCATGTGTTGCTGACAAAGGTTGAATTATATTACAAGCATATGCAACATTTAAAAGAAGTGGGTGTTATACGACCTAAAAAATCCCAGGAACAATTGAAAGCAAGCAAATTCAAAGCAAACAAAATCCCAAACAAAGATTGTGTTGTTGGCCATAAATCTAATGGTGAATATAGGGTTCGCAGCCAAAATAAGGATACTCGTGGTACTTGGTATAATGTCATATATAAAGGGTCAAATTTCCACTTCTGTGACTGTAATTGGGCATTAAATGGGAATGTTTGTAAACATGTACTAAAAGTTTTGGTACATTTGCTAGAAAAACCCCGAGCTAGAAAAACCCTAAATACTAAAACTGCTAAGTTTTGGTACATTTGCTATATCCCGAGATTGGCGAAGGCTCAGAAGCTTAAAATTTCAGGGGATGAATATAAAATCCTTATGTACACTGTATCCAAAATTTTGCCTCATATTCGCTATATTGTGGGCGATATGATCCCTCCAAGTTAGGGTTCTGACCTCTTCCAGAATTCATCTTTAAACAGGACACCTGTGGAGAATTGCAATATATTGGGCTACAAAGGTCCAAATAGGATTCCTGAAAATGTTCCAAAAAGGGCATGGAATTTAATTTCTATGGTCCAAATTTTAGACTTAGAAGATGAACCAGTGACACGTGGCATGATGTACAATTTCGATGTTCTGAACAGTCTTGTAATAGGGCACCTTGGGAAAAGGATAATAAATCCAAAATGGTGAAACCAATCCTAATGAAACCTATGATGTTGGATCCGGGACATGAGAGGTTACCTCAGTGTGTGATTTTAGACATAAAGAAGTATTAATTTAGGAGATATAATAGAAATAGTGACAGACATTTCTGCAGAAGAAATTGGAAAACTAGGGCTTCCTGTTCCGGAAGCTTCCCTCCACTGTTTTCAGAAAAGGAGTACGTTGACAGCTCCATTTGAAGAGATCTATTTGTATATCCAATTAGATATGAAATATTCCAAGTTTTGAAAATTAGGGTTTCTGAGACAAACCCTAAATCAGCGAGCTCCAGAACCAAGACAGACACCTCAAAATGGTAAGATCTAATCTTTTGCTATTTGCATTTGAGGTTCTCATTTCAAAGTGATCTATCCCATTAGCTTGATGATAAGCTTGGTGAAGTTGACAACTTCCAAGCATGGAAGTCTATGATCTCTCTGAAGAAAATGAATTGGACACCTACATGAGTAGAGAGGTTCCAGTTCCAGAGGGAGATGAGGCTAGAATCCTTACACAAGAAGAACTTGGTCAAGGCCAAGAAGAACATGGTTGATTCAATCACGGATCAACTTGTACCACAAGTGTCTTCCCTAAAGACACCGAAGATGTTTGATTCCTTGACCAAGATATTTTAAGGGAAGAACATACATTAGAAGATGACCTTAAGAAACCAATTGAAGAATGTGAAGATCTAGAATGCAGAGACCATGCAGTCATAAGGGTCTCTCAAATCAAAGAACAACTTGTAGTAGTAGAGTAAGAAGTGGAGAATACAGAAGTGGTGATAGACACCTTGAATGGACTCCTAGTATCATGGGATTCATTCATGTGAGGAATGTGTGCCAGAAGGAAGTGATTACTTTCAGTAGACTCCGAGAAGACGAAGAAGCTCGACTCATAAGAAGAGAAGAGAAGATGGAAGCAACTGAAGATCAAGCTCTCACCTTCCAAAGAAGATCCCTCAATCGATGAGGAATATGAATATCTCAACTCTTGAAGAACTTCTTATCCACCTTAGCATTTGGCTAAGAAACAATGCTATTATGAATCAAGAAGACGATGAAGCTGAAGACTCAGGAAGGAGTATACCCACGAAACAAATAAAGATAAGTATTCAATTGTCATTTCATGATATTATTTTGTTATGCATTTGTTTATATTCGTTGATGTATTATGCATAATAGGATGTTTGCATTAACGACAGTATACTACTAATATGCATGTGATGGGTAAGTATCTCATGGTGCTATACAACTCTCCATTGCTACTTATCTAGAATGAAACCTCTTTGTTGACATATTGGATTAGTGTACAATCTCAATATTGTCCTGGTAGAGATGGAAGCCATCTAGAAAAGTTTCTGTGAGATATGGATGAATGTTGTATTGGCTAAAGTAGTTGCATGATGATATATTTATGCATAAGAATTTGCCAGTATGAATATTCCTTATGAAATGTTTCTAACCATACAAATGCATTTGACTTGTAGGAAAGATCACATACATATTTGCCTACAAGCAAAGAAGGATGAGACTTGTTCTGAAGAACAAGTGACGACAGTTCAAGATGAAGAATAATATGACGAATGTAGCGACATCATTGATACAGAACCTTCCAGCTATGAAGAAGTTCAAGAAGAATGATGTCTAGGATGCAGTATTGATACATGAAGAGAAGTTCATAGTTCCATCATGCAGTGGATGGAAACATCATGGGATACAAGGAAAGATTTGTAGCACGAGGCATAGACTATGAAAAGACATTTGCAGCCACTAGAGATACACCTGACAGGAATAATCATGTGTGCAAATGAAAGAAGGCCTTGTATGAGATCAGAAGACACCCATGAGATAACACATAGATGAGGAGCTTGATGAAGATCTTAACCTTTGCTACAAGGTTGAAGATAAAATTCTATACACTAGATGGATACATCGGAAGCTACTTGTCACTCCGGTACAAAATGTTTTCAGTGCATAGAGCACAGAAGATAGAGGGAGTATGATACTTTGCTTCAGAGGGAGTGACTACAGAATATCTTGAGGTTCGACATGGTATGACAGGATGGATAGATTACTGATGACTCTAGGCTTTACTGAGAGTAAAGTGGATTCCAACCTTTGCTTCAAGGTTGAAGGCGGAAGACCAGTGATGCTCCTGTTATGTGTCGATGCACTATTTTCTAGGCATGGAGGTGTGGACAAAGGAAGTATGCAGTAGAGATCCTGAAGAGGTCTAGGATGATGGATTGCATGACCACACCTATGGCATTGAACCTGAAGCTATTGAGTGTTGTTTCATCAAAGACGGTTGATGCTACGATGTATCGTCAGATGATTGGGTCCTTGATGTACATGAGACCAGATATTTGCTTTGATGTGAACACATTGAGACATGTTCACCTGATGGTTGCAAAGTATGTAGGGGTACAGTTGATTATGGGCTCAAGTATGATGCGAATCAGAAGATTAACCTGGAGGGTTATGTTGATTCAGATTGGGCAGGCAATGCCATTGATAGGAAGAGCACTTCAGGATGTTGCTTCGATATGGGATCAGGTGTGATCTCTTGGTTTAAGCAGGAAGCAATCCTGTTTGGCACTGAGTACAGCTGAAGCAGAGTACGTCGCAGCTTGTTAAGCTAGTTATGAGGAATTATGCCTTTGAAATCTACTGTCTGATAGATTTGATCTCCAGTTGGATGTTATTTGTATACATTGTGACAACCATAGTTGCGTGAAGTTGTCAGAGAATCCAGTGTTCCATGACAAGTCGAAGCAGATCGAGATCAAGTATCACTATATCAAGGATATAGTGCAGAGGGGAGCAGTGAAGCTCCAATATGTTGCGACGGAGGAACAGATAGCTGATGTGTTGACAAAGCCATTGGCCAGGGTGAAGTTTGAGTACTTCAGGGAGAAGCTTGGTGTTCTCCAGATCGTGGTTTCCTCCAAGGGAAAGTGATGAGTCCCATAGCCATTCTGACGAGCAGGTCAAATGTAAGGGCAGAGCCATTCTGTTCATGGATAAAGGATTTGGTTCCTCCCATGTCAGATGTGAGTGCTGGCCATTCTGTCAAGTAGGACAGATGTAAGGGCTACCGCCATTCTGACGAGTAGATCAGATGTAAGGGTAGAGCCATTTTGTTC
This sequence comes from Pseudotsuga menziesii, assembly GCA_001517045.1. Classification (NCBI taxonomy): domain Eukaryota; kingdom Viridiplantae; phylum Streptophyta; class Pinopsida; order Pinales; family Pinaceae; genus Pseudotsuga; species Pseudotsuga menziesii. The sequence continues at coordinate 869,142 of LPNX010476696.1, read as the reverse complement.
ATGGCTAAAGGATTTGGTTCCTCCCATGTCAGATGTGAGTGCTGGCCATTCTGTCGAGTAGGAAATATGTAAGGGCTACTGCCATTCTGACGAGCATGTCAGATGTAAGGGCAGAGCCATTATGTTCATGGCTAAAGGATTTGGTTCCTCCCATGTCAGATGTGAGTGCTGGCCATTCTGTCGAGTAGGATAGATGTAAGGGCTACTGCCATTCTGACGAGTAGGTCAGATGTGAGTGCTGGCCATTTTGATGTAGGATGAGCTCCTACATAGATGTAAGGGCTACCACCTTTCTGATGAGTAGGTCAGATGTGAGTGATGGCCATTCTGATGTGATTGTAGGATTAGGTCCTATATGATAAGATATAAGGGCTACTGCCTTTCTGACGAGTAGGTCAGATGTAAGGGCTACCGCCTTTCTGACAAGCAGGTCAGATGTGAGTGCTGGCCATTCTGATGAGTAGGTCAGATGTAAGGGCTACCAAATACCTACGAGGAGGTAGGAATACACCCAGCATGAAAGAAGGTTGGCTCTATAGAAATTCCTATGACGAGATAGCACACACATGATGATGACCAGATGAGATCCAGATCGAGCTATGGTCCAGATCCAGTTATGATGACTCCAAGAGATCCAGATCGAGTGATGATCCAGATCCAGTAGTGATGATCAAGATTGAGTGATGATCTAGATCCAGTGATGATGATCCAGATCGAGTGATGATCTAGATTCAGTGATGATGATCCAGATTGAGTGATGATCTAGATCCAGTGACGATGTTCCATATCGAGTATGATCCAGTGACAATGTTCTAGATCGATTATGATCCAGATCAAGAGATGATCCAGATCCAGATGAAAGATGACTAAAGATGAAGATGATGAAAAGTTGACAATGCTTCAGATGATACAGAAAAGAAGACTTGTGCTAATAAATTGTGTCGAGAGAATACCTTCCTAGTTAAGATGGAGTGTTGATGTAATTGTAACTTCAGAATGTATTCATATGTATTTCTTATGTATTGTAATGTATTTGAGTCATGTCATACCCCGATGTTTATTCTGGGAAGTTTCTATAATGAGAAAGTCATGTCAAGTAATTTTGGGTAACCCTCCTATTGGTCAACGGTTAAAGTCCCCACAATTGTGGGGCCCTTGGGTTATTAGACTATCCTAGTGAAGTCGACCCTAGGTGAGTCATTGTAAGTAAGGGCAATAGTCCCCACCATTGTGTTACCCTCCTATTGGTCAGAGGAGGCAAAGTCCCCACAAGTGGTGGGGCACTAGGGTTATTAGACACTCCTAGATATGTCAGCTCTAGTAAGTAATTGTTAAGTAAGGCCGACATGTTGGAGTGCACTTCAAGTGAACGAAAGAATATAAATAGAGAGTGAACCTCTCTATTTATCACACTTGAAACAAACACACTCACCCATTGAGGGCGCATGAGTGAGAGAGGAGAAGCTCTCTTAGTGTGAGAGAGAGAGACTGCTGCTGTCGGGAGATCATCTCACTGTTCTCCGGTTTTACCTTTTGTGCTGATTCTATCTCTGAGGAAGTTGCGGGGTTTTCTCCTTTATGGTTTCCCCAAGGAAAATTCTTTGTGTCTCTTGTCTCTTGTGTTGTGCTTATTTTTTATTGCTGTGCTTATTATTCTCTCAGTGAAAAGATCCTAAGATCATAATGCTAGCTTGAATGATGAAAAAATAACAGAAGGAGGTAAAGCTAATTCATAAGCCATTGGTCCAATTTTGTTTAGGTCTTCAAATGGTCCATAAAATATGGTTGCTAACTTTTTATAGTTTCCCAGTCTGAATGAACTTTTTCTGCCTTTAACCTTCAGAAACACTTTGTCCCCAACTTGAAATTATCTATGCATTCTATTTCTATTAGCACAAATATTCTAAATGTCTTGATCTAACTTCAATTTTTGCTTAATTATTATTACTTGTTGTTCCATATCTTGGAGCATATCTACCCAAACTATAAGAATATATATTGGCTTGTCCCAATTCACTGAACCATTACACTTTATACCATAAAGTGCTTCAAACAGACTCATCTTTAATGATGCATGATAACCACTGTTGTAAGTAACTCCACAAAATACAAATAATTTTCCCACTTATTGGATTTATCCATCACATACATGTTGAACATGTCCTCAATGACTTGATTCACTTGCTCAGTCTTCCCATCTGATTGTGGATGATAAGTTGTACTGAAGTTGAGTTTTGATCCAAATTCTATAAACAAAACCTTCCAAAAGTTTGAGTTAAACTTGGAATATCGATCGAAAACAATTTCCTTAGGGATGCCATGTATTTTGGCAATTTTCTTCATGTAAATATTTGTGATCTTGGCTGCTTTAAATGTTGATTTAATTGGTACAAATTGGGACAAATTAGTCCACTTGTCAACCACCACTATGTTTGCATCATGTTTCCTCAATTTTATTGGTAACTTGGTAATGAAATCAATGGTAATTACATCCCACTTCCATTTCATAATAGGAAATGGATGGAGTAGACCAACATGATGTTTATGCTCTGCTTTTACCCTTTGGAATTCTAGACACTGAGCTAGATACTTAGCCACATCTTCCTTCACACATGGACAATAGTACTCCTTTTTAACTATTGTTAAATCCTTTTGATAACTTGGATTACCTTCATAAGGAACATTGTGCATCTCTTGCAATTCAACTTCCTCATGTCACTTTCATTGGGCACATAAATTATGCCATTGAAATGAAGAATGCCATCTTCAACTAATGTGTAACTAGAAAATATTAATGGTAAGTTTTCTGCAACACTGCCACAACTTGTAGATAATTATTATCTACCTTCACTTCCTTAAGAAATTTGATGTTTAGATTAGATTTCCAAATACTAATGGCTAAAATATTCATGACTTGATTCCTTCTACTGAGTGGATCTACCACTCTATTTTCTTTGCCTTTAATGAACTTAATTTAAAAATTGTACTTACTTATAAATTCAATCCATATCAGTTGTATAGAATTCAAATGAGTTTGATCAAATAAGTGTTTTAAGCCATGATGATAAGTATTTAATTCAAATTTATTTTTCAGGAGATAATGTCTCCACATATAGATCACATTAACTATGGCAGCTAACTCAAGGTCATGAGTAGCATAGTTCTTCTCATGATCCTTTAACTTTCATGACTCATAGAAAATAACATGCCCATATTGCATCAGAACTCCATCGATTCCTTCCAAATATGCATCAATACACAACACATACTCCTTATCTGGATCTAAAAGTTTTAATATTTTGGTGCAAGTGAGTAACTCTGTTATCATGAAAAATTCACACACCTACGAAAATTTCATGATTCCCACGGTAAAGTATAATAAACATACAACATGCACATAGAAGAATAAATATGCACAAGATCAAAAGAGAATATTGAGTCCAAGGTGGCCCCAAAATAGTCAAAATCCACAACCACATGGGTTAAACGCTGGTTATTTTCACTAAAGCGCACACCTCCAGATCAATACCCGTGTTGCAACGTGAAATTTCCTTCGAGATCTATGTGAATGACACAAACAATGATATCTAATCCATTAGTGACAAATTTATGGCTCATGAAAGATCCAATTACCTATTTGAATTCAAATTTTTCCTCTCACACACTTGGTTTCCTTAAATGGCCTCTCGGTGTACTTTGGATCCAAATCATGGATCAATGGGTTCACACTATGATTTTGTCATTTCTTGGACACCTCTTGGCCTATAAAAGAAAGCCATGGGCATGCTAATTGTAAGAAGATTCAAGAGAAAAGTTATGTTGTTGGAATTGTGATTAAGATTCCTCTTAGCTCATCTCTTCCTCCTTTTCCAAGCATCTCCAAAGATCCCTTGCTTCCTTCACTCAAGGGGCAAGTGCTCTTCTCATATATATCAATTCATCAACCACACTTTAAGAATTTGTTGGAAAATATTGGCCTCCATTAGGAAGAGTGTTTTCCTCCATTTGGAGCTCACCTCTCCAAGGTGTTGTATTAGTATACCATTGGGAAATATACAAGTGGTTTGGCTCACATTGGTTGTTAGAGTTTGCATCTCCCCCTTTACTATTTGGTTTAAATTTGGTTATCATTTTGTTTGTTTTTGTTTGTTTCCTCTAACAATCTATTGTAGGATCACTTGGTGTCATCCATCCCACTCAAAGGGTCTCCATATGTTGAGGTCTCGCTCCACTCTACAAGGCCTAGCCCCATCCCAAAGTGGGAAGCACTCTTATGCATTATCTCCCACAATGGTATCAATGGAGACTCCACTTGATTTTTGTTCATTTATTTGTATTTAGGTTGTTTATTTTTGTGTAGTTAATTTATGGTAACTTGTGTCTTGCAAGTAAATAGGATCATTCCCTCCATTCTAGAAATTCAGCCACCATTCGACAATGTCAACCAGTTTACACAGTAGCGCGGCTCCCATAATTTATGGGGCACTTCCACAGGGTCAATCCTTCAATAGATGCATTGTCAATTGTTTTAATAGTTTTCTTCCCACACAGATTCTCTGTCACGAATCAACATTGTTTTACCTCACTGCTCTGCACTATAGGGAACTAGTGAGTCTTTTTGTCACATTGCAGCATGACTGTAAATTTTATTTCTGCACTTCCTATCATTTATTTTCTTTTCATCTGTTTGCTCAACAATATGCAGCCCATTAGCTGATCACTAATGAATTAGGAATTAGTTAGCTCACAATGGTTACTTGTTCCTGTAGTAATTAGACCACCTATTCTCAAAATAGGGAGTAAAGGGGTCATTCCCCTTCAAAATTAACTTAGGTAACCAACTTTGAGGCTCCCCAAGGAGCTCATTGTTGTCACTTGTATTCATGACATCACATAATTGTTTTGTTTTAACCTCTTTTAATTTCAAGTATTGTAGAATCCACTTTGCAAACACACGCAATGACCTAAAGCACCTTTCCTTCCTAAGTATTCTCTTCATGATATATGTGAATCAGGAAAGGGAGTGAAGGGTTAAATACCTCTTATGCACACACCATTTATTTTGCAAGCATCACTATTTTTTTTAGAGCTCAACTTACACTATTTTTTTAGCACTTCACTTAATTGAACAATATTATTTTCTTTCATCACATGTGTATGCCCACTAGCACACACTAAGGGACCTAAACACTCTCTCTAACCGAGTATGCTCTTCACAACTTTTGTGAATTAGAATGGAAGGAAAGCATGAAATACCTCCCTTACACTCATTTAAATTCACAAAAAAATCCTTAAGAAGCAACCATTATAAGATGATAACCAACTAAAATCCTCCATAGGAGGTCACAAAAAAATATTTTAGCTTGGTAGGATGGTTAGGATAGGCATCCAAACAATACCCTACATCTTAGTTTCATTAGGCATATTTTTGAAACATAGCATTGTTGTATTCTAGGGTACTTTAAATCTTGCTACAAGCAAGTGTGCCAAATCCCAGATCAAATACATGTATCGTGACGAAGGTGGTAAATCCGAGGTATAGCTACCCTCCTCTCCCCTACAAGGCACTCATACTCTTGTTAGGGTTACCGTCCAGGACTAACTATCAATCCACACTTGATGCAAGGTAGCCATAGTGGCCAAACTTAGGATACCTCCAAGGAACCCTTGTGAGTGCAAGTGATTCTTGAAGTCAACTATTTTCATTGGTGGTTGTTGCCAAGTATCCTCAGATTGGAACATTAGACCATTGCTAGTATAACTGGCTCTTTATTACATCCACTAATCGATTGTTGCGTGGATTCAACTATCACCATCAATTGTGATTTTCGAAGGCCTAGTTACAATTGAGAGGAAGGACGTTAGGTATTTTTAGGGAATTTACACTTGTTATTATTTTCTAAATACAATCTAATTAAACTTGTAATATAAAATGAACCAACATGTGGACACCATCTCACTAATCCATATTTGCACATATCACTCACATGCTGCACCATATTGCATATGTTGGTTGAAATAATTTTTTCATTTGTCTACATTGTGTTTATTTCATCACCTATCACTCACTTGAAAACTAGAATTCCACCATTGAAGAACCCCCCCCTTAAGGAAGTCCGGTAGACTGCAAGGTCTTTCCCCTCTTTCGAGGGTTGTTTTTCCATTATCTCTGTGTGGCACATGAGGATAATCATCGGGTTGAGGTCACTCCCAATACACATTGATTGGATCATATAGACAAGGATACACCTTAGTTTATTCACTCTCTCCCCTTAAATATAGTGTTGATCCTTTGCCATCCTCTTCTTGCGGAAGAGGTTCATCATTGTTTACTCCTCCATGGGGGAGCTCCCAACCTTCTTCTCCCTCATCGGGAGGAAGTCACACTACACCTTCATCTTCCCATAGAAGACAAATATCATTGCCACATACTCCAAGGTATCCCCCTTGAGGAAAAAAAATTCATAATAATATGGTCTCCCCTAATCCCAACTTACTAAGTTATGGAAAGTTTGAATCTCCTTGACCTAGCCAAATTAGTCGATGACCCCATATATGATGATGCCAATTGGCCAGATATGTTGGAAAAGCTACTTTCGTATATCCCTAAATTTGAAGGGAAGTAGGGAGATGATCCTGCCAACCAGATTATGTCTTTCCATCTACGGTGTTCCTCTAACAACATAGTGGAATATTCGGTCTTCCTTCATCTCTTCCAAAGAACCCTAACCGGTGCAACTACAAAATGGTATGTCAGTTTGGAAATGACCTATCATACCACATTTGAGACCATTTCCATGTCGTTTATATCCTATTTCCATTTTCCTATAGAACATGATCTTGGCCTCAAAATTATCAGAGTTTCAAAAAAATACGATGACACACATAGCAGACCACATCCACAAATGGCATCATCATCTTTCCTTGTGAGAAATTGACATTCAACCTCCATTCTTTTTGAATTGGTTTCTCAAATTACTCCAACCTGCTATTACAAAGGATGTGGCTACCTCAATTCCATAGAGTGAGGAAGAAGTGATCCTCAAATCCCAACACTTTGACCTTAAATATACCCAATCAGGGTATTTGTACACTATACTACCATATTCCCATTGGCATCGATATTTGGATCCTCCCATTGCAGGGATGTCACATTTTGCGAATGTGCTTATTGGGTCAATCTCTTCTCAAAGTAAAGTACCCTCGTACACGAATTCTACACCATCACCATTGGTAATGGAATATCCACCCATCCCCATTGTGTTGGCTCCCACTCATACTACACCGAAACCTCCATTTTGTTAGCCTCAGTATGGAACATACAACCCTGCTTACCCAAGTACAACCCAAGTACAATCGGTCCCTCAATTACAAATGACACTACCTGTGTCGACAACCACATCATATACTACATATCATCTTATATCCCACCACCAGGGTATAACCCCTATTTCCCAAAACCATTTTCCCTGGGTATGACACCCATGCCTCATATGGGGGGTCAACTTGGTCTAACCCTATTTGTAGCAGCAAAATCAACAATTTGAGTAGTTGGATATTGTCAATCCCCTGAACCCTTAGAATTAGGGGAAGAGTAAAGGAGAGAACCGACAACCCCAATGACAAGGACATGGGCAACCAATCCCCCTAATGAAATCAAAACCAGGGTAACCAACCCCCATAAGGGGGAAACCCCCTAAGAAAGGAAATAGATCCAATTTCAAGAAAAAATACCCTTGCTCGATATGTGGTGAGTATGGTCATTACACTCACAATTTTCCACTTATCCCTTACTGTCAACAGAGGTTGAGGGCCAAGAAGAAGACACCCACAAACCCTCGTCAAGCGTCTCTTACACAAAAAACACAGCAAGTTGTTTTGCAACAACCCTTTTCAAATAAAGGGGTGGTTTCCCAATAGTCGGATCCTCGCCCCCTAGGAAAGGGATCGTCCAAAACATTTACATGAACCAAGCGTAAGTTAACCTACAAACTCACACTAAGGAGTACACCAATGTTGCAACCTCACCTATCCTTGAAGGAACTTCAGTTCCTTCAGGAGGACCTTTGCAAATCTCACATTCTACCATGGATAAAATTTTAAGGATCCCTAAAGCACCATTAAGGTGTACCCCTCATAATCCCCACATCAAGGTTTCCCATAACTACAACATTATGGGGATTTATCACAATCACCAGCCACCATGTCAATCCTAGAGGTAATTCAATCATGCCCTTCCCAACAAAAGACATTGTTGAATGCACTTGAAGTCGTCGACCCTTCTGATGCAAACCTTATGACCTTTGACCTTGATAAGGGTGAACCATGACTACCCTCATCGGTCGTGTTCCAAGTACCGATCATGGTAAAAAAATTCATCATCCATCGATGCATCATCAATGAAGGAACATCCACATGTGTAATGTTTTCTAATGTGTGGAACAGATTGGCATCCCCATAGTTAGCACCATCCTCCATCACTCTTTGCACATATGATGGTCGACCATCTCAACTACATGACTTGTACCAGAATGTCCCTGTCGAGCTAGGGAAAAAATGATCATTATTGACATTGAAGTCATAGATGCCCAACTTGAATACAACATTCTCCTGTGCCGTAGTTGTATGTATGCACAACAAGATTTGAACCCGAAATCTGACGATAAAATTCGACGCCATTCGATGAAATTGACCCTGTCGTCAGATTTCACCTTGGTAATTACGATTATTATTTTTTATTATTATAAATTTTCTCCATTTTGTGTCGGATGTTCGATGGTCGACAGTAATCCGACGACTATTGTTGTATTACCGACCCCAAAATTACAACGGTCATAATCTTAATTTCGTCGTATATCTAATAATCTTAACTAATATCTCAGTGATGGTTTCATGTAATTATAAAGGAAAGACATCCTACGACTTATCACCAAGAGGATGTGCTTTTAGAAAAAGCACCGATGGACCATGGATCTATGAATAATTAAGAACAAGTTAATGGTCATATTGAAGAAGATGATCATACTGACGACATAGTTGAAGATGGTAGTACAAATACATTGATCCATGATACATTTAATGTTAGAATGGTTGATGATGATGATGACAATGAAAATGATGGATTTGATGATGTTCATGATTTACCTCTTCTTGAGAAGGCATATGAACCCCTTTATGAAGGCTCCAACACAAATATTCTCTCTGCTATATTGTTGATAACGAACTTGGAGGTTATGAATGGTCTTTCAAATAGACCAGTCACCTAGATGTTAAGGTATGTAATAGATTCCATCACATACATATGATCGCGATAAAGGTTATCTTTGATCCTATGATAATTTCATTGTTAATTCATAATAGTAAAATTAATATGTATGAAACATGTTTCATTAATATTATTTATATATTATATTAACTAGTTTTTTACTTTAATTTGTTGTAGCTTGATAGCTACATTTTTGTTACCATCGCCACATATTTTACCTCACACATATTGAGATTTATTTGTCATCATGAAAGAAATTGGAATACAGTATGAAGCAATTAATGCATGACCTGATGACCATATCATATATTATAAAAACATGAATTTGAAACAGAATGTCCAGAATGTCATGTCAGTAGATATTGAATAGATCAAGTAACAAAAAAGGTTCCTTGCAAGGTTCTTCGTTATATTCCCATTATTCCACGTTTGCAATGACTATTAAGGTGCAAAAACATAGCACAATTTATATATTACCATGCACATAATAGATGTCAAGATGACATTCTTCGAATGACTGCAGATGGTTTTTCTTTTAGAGATATGGCAGAAAAATGGCGACACTTTAAAGAAGAACCTTGTAATGTTAGGATTTCTTTGGTAGCAGAAGGTGTCAATCCATATGCATTGAAGAGATCTATTTACTCGGTGTGGCCTATTTTTATTATCAACAATGACATTCCCCCATGGTTTTCAATAAAGAGGGAGCACATAATGTTGGCAATGGTTATTCTAGGTATGTGTCTACAACAATTTTTTTTTAATATAGTGGCATCTCACTTGTCGTATTTTGTTGTATAATGTCATATACTTTTGTCTTTTAATGTTGTGTATTATTTATATATTTTAATGGTTGCAATAATTATATATTTTATATGTTCAAATCAATCAGGTAAGTACCGAGTTAAAGATATGAATGTATATATTGAGCCTCTTATTGATGAACTAATAAAGCTATGGAATGACATCACTATGTATGATGTATCTATACCAATATGACAAAGACAATTTCAATTCCATGCAATGTTTGTATGGACAATACATGATGCCCTGGGGTTAACCCATTTTTGCAGTATGTAATTATAATGTCAACTTTAATAGTATTTAATTTTATGAAGTTGATATATTATGCATGGATGTTTTTTAAAATAATCCATTCATTTTATATAATTATAATTGACAATGTCAATCCATCGAATTTTTATGTAGGTCTTCAAACAAAGAGAAAATTTGCATGTCCACTTTGTGGTCCTAAGATCAAATCCCGTCGTTCAAAAAGTTTACGAAAGAGGTGTTTGATGAGTATAGGCACTTCCTCTCTAAGAATCATAGGTAACGAACTACCGATAAACATCTATTCAATGGGAAGCAAGAGTCTGCATTAAAACCACAGAGAATGACACCTCACCTATTGAAGTTGCAATATAATAGAAATTGTCAAGGTACGCACATATCAAATTGTCTATCTATCATCATATATGAAATTTTTTTAATCTTTTTTTATTGCATGTCGTTTATTGTAATTGACATTGATTTTTGTAAATGATTTATAAATTGTGATTCATGATGGCTGTCATGATCATAAAGGAATTAATGGGATTCCACGAGGAATGAAAAGTTATCTTAAACAATTCAATTGGTTGACGTACTATGAGCACCTACAAATTGATCATCTATTTGATACAATGCATATCAGAAAGAATGTGGCTGAAACATTATGGCAAATATTGGATCTAAGGAGTGCCAAAGAAAAAATTGTAAAAATTTGCAATGACATTCAGGAAGATAATCATGTAATGAAAGATTTCATTCAATTACATAGCAACAGAGACCAAATTAATATAAACTCACTTCCATGGTCATTAACAGAGCAATCGAGAAATTTTGTAAAAGAATTCATACGAAAAATTAAATTTCCCACCGGATTTTGTTCAAACATGAACAATATCATAACCAAGAAAGGTGATTTTGCGGGGGTGAAAACGCATGATTGAAATGTATTCCTAAAGATAATTATTATGGTATTATCTATTGTTATATTTTTTATTCTTGCGCATATTATTGTTGGTATTTTTTTGTCTACTTGTTAAAAAAAACAATGAAACCATTTTTATATTGTTATAGTATGTTCTGCCTCTATCTCTCCTAGACAACTTCGACAACAATGTCAAACAAGTTATATATGATCTCGGAAAATACATGAGGTAAGTGGTAATATCTTCCATGCATAAAGTGTTTGTTTAATTCATGGTAGAACTTATATTTCATATTTATTTTTACAATTATTTTGTAAAATAATGTTTTTTTATTTGTTAAATCTCATGATTTGTTTGCATCACTTGTAGATGGTTTTCATCTAGAGAAATACATAAAGAAGATATAAAGTATTGGAGGAGAGAAATCCCGTTTCTGATGGGTGAAATGCAAAAGCATCTACCTTCAACATTTTTCAATGCACAAGAACACTACCTCATACACCAAGTTGAGGAGCTTGAATTGTGTGGACTAGTACACTCAAGGTCCATGTGGATTGTTGAGAGGAACTTGAAATTTTTGAAGGGATTGGTTAGAAAACGAGCACGTCCAGAGGGTTCTATGATGGACGGATATATGGTATACTAGAACATGATGTATATTGTTGAATACCTTCCTACATTAGCATTGAAGCTCAATTTAGGTCACATTTGTGATCTGGTCCCCAATACCAATTTTGAAGGGTAGTACCTCATTGGGAAAGGTAGATAGAGGAAGGTAAAAGGTAAATATTAGCTAGTGTATATTAATTATAGTACATTTGACTATTGTTTTTTTAATGTGTATATCACACTTATTTCATTTTTAATATTCAATATGCACCAATTAAAAGTGTATACTTGCATGTTAAGTGAATATACATTTGTACTTAATTGTAATTTTACTTTCATGAAGCAATTGGTCGGGAGTGGGAAGGACTTCATTTATACATAGAAAACAATCTTGATTGGATGAAGGTATGGATTGAACAATGTGAACAATCTAGTCATGGAATATCATGGGAAGGTGTGGCTTCATTGGTTAAAGCAACACATCGTAATGGAGATATCAATCTTACAGAAAGGGAAATCGATTTACAATATGGTTTAAAAGATAAGAAGGAAAGCATATTAATTAACCATACTATTAATTTTTTTCAAATATTGATGTACACGTTCATTTCTTTCCTTGCATAGCATAAACATGCACTTAATCATGATCAATTCAGGATGTAACATTTATGTGTATGGCTTGTTGCAGGTAAAACACCATAAGGCTATGTGGTGCAATGGTCGTATATTTCGCATCAAAAAGCTAGATGAAATGAAGAAAACTTCTGATTGTGGGATAACTACAGTCTTTGAGGTGACCAATGTTTCCTCTAGAAGTGACAGACATCCAAAACGCTCAGAAAATCGATACTATAGGTATTTGGAAGAAATTATTCAGTGTGATTTTAACTCCTTCAAATTAGTTATGTTCGTTGTCAAATGATATAGGTTATGATTGAATCAATGTGATCCTAATAGAACTATTATTGAACATGATAATGGATTTACCATGGTTAATACAAGGCTATTTGAGTCAAGAATAGAGCCCTATGTTTTTCTAGCCAATGTGAACATGTATTTTACTCTAAGGTTCCAGGTAGAGGGAGTTGATCATTTTTCGTGAGACACGATCCAAGGGGAAGGCCGATAAATTATAATGTGGAGGATGATAATGAAGAGGGTATCGAAGAAGAAGATGATGTTGAGGATGATCAACATGAGTTAGAGCATCACATTACAGAGGAAGATGACGAAGAATTAGTTGAATCAGATGATGTAGCATAAAATGTCCATGAAGACGATATCGACAATGACATGATGATCGAAACTAACATCAATGACAATGATGATATGGCTAATCCTTACAATGTTGAATCTGGATCAGATGATATAGATGATGACTTGGATGAAGAAGATGACGAAGTCCATTGAAGTGTATGAGGTATTCCTTAATATATATGATCTACTCTATATATAATGAGGTATTTTAAGTTTTTTTGTCATTTTCTTGTATGTTGGAATATGTTATAAGAGACATTGCTTCTTAAGTATGAAAAAAACACAATAAATTATTTTTTTGTACATTGATTTTGTTGGGTTATGGGGAATTGAGAGTGACATGAGGGAGGGCGGGGGGGTTGAGATGAGATTACACCTTCACGTGGTTGGCCCTATTTAGTAGAGAATATTAAAATTATTCTCAAAAGAAGGAGAAGCTCGGTAATGCAATGCACTCATTGTCATCATCATCATCATCCTGATCCTCATTGTCATTATTGTTGTTGTTATCATCCTCATTGTCATGTTGGTAGCCAACAATCTTCACATATTTTTATTATTTTAAGTCCATAAAATATAATATTAACTTCCTACCTTAATACTTTCTTGAGAAAGATTATTAAGGAGTGCCTTTAGAATCTTTGATTATGAAGGTACTCCCAATTGGAGGAAATTCAACACTTGAAGAAAAATCATTGTTTTCTTGTCAATTCTATTTCACTTAAATATCATGGATATTGTTTGATTTTTGCACTTGCTAAACTATGTTTTCTATATAGTCATTTTTCTTATATAATTTTGTAAGTTAATTTTTGGCTATATATCAATATATTCTGATAATACTTTAGAAATTCCAATCAAGATTTTACTGGATTGGAAACATACTCACCTTACTTTGGGATTGAGCCACTAATCATTCATTTCTAATACATATGATTTTGAATTTCGTGATCTTATTCTTCTAAGAACTTACACAGATACTTCCAAATTTTCATATATTTAATCTTTCTCAAATTATCAAGGTCAATACTTCATGTTTGGTTCACTATGTTTGGGTAATCTAAAAGATAACATAAGTATGGGATAATTTATTTTAAACCTAAGATGATTACTAGGTCTATGCTTTATGATACCTATCTATTACATCACCTAAACATTACAACAATATTAAGCTTAGGTGATTATTCTAACTAGGAATCAAAGTTTAGTTTATTATCCTAACTGCAGGGAAAATCATACAAACACTCTTTTAATTAACTAAGCGTGGTACATATTTTCATTGCACAACTGTTGTTTTGTGTCGACTTATCATATCAGCAAAACACTTGTATGGATTATATATTATGGTGTCAGTTCCATTCATGAGCATGGTATTGTAACCATTATTTTGCACTACATGTTATTATTACTCTCGGATTGTTTAGTTTTATCAGGAGGCATGTAGGGTTTTAACCGTGATAATGAGTGAACCTAATCCTTTCACAAATGCTTGTCACATTTGGGATCCCTATACCTTCCATATTCATGACCTCCACTAAAACACAACCTATCCAGAGGTGTTTTAATGGTCATCACGTAGAGGTAATCAGACAGTTCACCTTATCCCTTAAAGATGATGTGGCCCATATAGGCAATTTACAACTAGTTTTAACAGAGGGTCTTATTGCAAAAGCCAATAAGTTTCCTCAAAAGGGTGAACGCTGGTTTAAAGGAGGAATACTAACATGAACAAGTGGACACACTTCCTTCTTCCGTTATGTCATCGTGTAAAATGACACTTCTCCGTCCGAGTATTGACAACTAATGTGTGGGAACACAAAAGGACAATTTGGATTGAAGTATTCAAAACACTATAGACATACATGACCTTTGATACAACATCACCTGACCAGCTAAATATATTTTTCTTTGGACATTAGGGTTGAACACGCGACTATTTGCATAGCAATCCGCGTATCACACACGATTATGTGCATTGCAACTCGCATATACATTGCACCCGCAGGTTTCCTTAAAGAAAGGCGTGTATCATACGCGACTTGCCTATATCAATAGTCACACATTCCTTAATTTGAATTTAAAAAATATAAAAAATGATTAGTCGAGGGCAGTTGAGCCCTTAATCATAACTATCTTAACTTCCTCAACCATCTCAACCTTTGAAACCTCTCTCTTTCCTCATGTATAAATAGAGGGTAGGGGTTGAGGCTAATCAATCATAATTGATAGAGAAAAGTTATGCTGGTAGTATGCCTTTAGACATCTTGGAGAATCAGAACTCAATTTCCTTGGTTTGCAGAGGAGTCCTTGTCTCAGAAGTTGGGTTGTAATCTCATCTCATTTGTTTATGAATAAAGAGAGTTCTTCTTCCAATATTGTGCACTCTTGTATATTGTGATTTATGAATTATATTATTATGAATATGCTATTTAATTAACCATTGATATAATATATAAGATATTGTAGGAAGATCTTGTTCTTTGCAGGTGATTGGAGATACCATGGAAGCTATGGAAGCAACTTTAAGAGGAGAAGAAAAGCTAGGATCGACCGTCATAAACAAGGTATGCCTAGTTTTCTTCCTATTCCTATTTCAATTTTAGAAATAGCTGATTGTCTACAAGGTAGTTAGTACGTTGGTAACCCTAGAGGCCCTAGGCTATAAGGGTGTGTTTTCTTGAACAACAGAATTGGCGACTCCGCTAGGGAATCCAACCTATTGTGGGTCCTCTCTGTAGGATTCCTGACCAATCGTTGCTCTTTTTTATTCTAGGTGTGATTTGTTGTGTTTTTCCTTTGATTTTTAGTTTTGCATGTTCAGGGCTTGCCTGTTAGTACTTTTTATTTTTGAAAAAATTTGGTAGCATACGCAGGTTGTCTTACTAATAGTCGCATATTCCTCTTTGTATATGCAAGTTTCCTTCTAGACAATCGCGTATCATACATGGGTTTCCTTTACAACAATCACGTATTCCTGTAGGTTTCTCTGAGTTCATAGGGTTCTTGCTTGTCCCTATTTTTATATCCTCTCAGATGCTTGTTGTGTTTGACTTTCTTCATTGGTGAATGGTTAGGTCCTCCTACTTGGCTTAGGTCTGGATGCTTGTGTTTTGTGTCATTGATTAGTCCTTGGAAACAATGTATGCTTTGTACTATTGTTTGTGGTATGAGTAAGTCTTTCTTTCCTTTTTTGGATCTATTAATATTTGATTGGATAGTTCTGCCAAGTCTTCGTCGTGTGCATTTTCTTCTTGTTTGGGTGAAGTGTCTTATTATAGGATATGTTTGCATCATTTTTTGCTATATGTTCAAATTGTTCAAACTTACTCAAGTTTGCATTTAGTTGCATTATAATTTTTGAAGTTTTTTTTGCAAAGAAAAGATAAAAAAAATTGTTTTTTTAATATACCTTTTGCATTAGGTTGCATCTAGTGTTCTTTTCGTTATTTTTCAAGAAAAAAATAAAAATTGAAGTCTTTTAGTTTCTCATGCTTTGTTTTAAAATTCATTAGCTTTCTTTTTACTAGAAAAGAAAACAAAAAGTTGGCATTGTAGTTTCATTTGCTTTGGAATCTAGTTTTTACATCATTTTAGCTTTCTTTTGCCGAGTCTATAACACCATACAGTTTCATACCGCTACCTCTGACTAAAAACAACGAATTAAAAAGAACGATTAATTAAAATTTTACTAGTAAGTTTTTTTTTCTAGGCTCATACACCAACTAGTTTAGGCTAGGCTTGTGGACTAGGGAGTTTTAACTGTCCATAAGTATTTGACTTCAGACGTAGTTGGCCTTTCACTAGGTAAATCCTCTTGTACATGAGACTATCTAGAAAGCTCCTCTCACATAGGATTTAAGCACGAGGCCGCGTGAGGACCTGGATTGAGGAGATAACCCTCTGATTCCTTGTTCGAGCGTAGATCAAGTTTTTTATGCATTTGGGGATATTGTCAATACCACCTCTTGGGCCCTAAGTGGTGCCGATGTTGACAGGGTTTCGGGCTTTGCTACCCTACCCATGCATAAGGATTAGGCTTGTCACTGTTATTCCAGACTCTCAGTGTAGTTGTGGTAGCCTTTAGTCTCTTGACACTAGGGATCATACACACGTAATATCAGAAGGCTATTTTTGGTTTACCTTGGATGAACTTGGAAGGTAACCCCAGTAGACAGTGTGGGAGGGTTGTTGGGTGATTACTTCACTTGCACCTAAGAACATCTTCACGTGATGCCAAGTAACCATCTATTAGTTATTCACCGGTTGATCCTGGGCCCTAATCATCCTAGGCTTTCCTTTGGAAGGCATATATTATATCTGATGTGTCTGTGTGGCTTTAGGAAATTTTTAGTGAGTGTTGTTTGGTTTGTCTGTGTTTAGTTGGCCTTTAGGTGTGTGCGAGTCAAATTTTTAGCTATGGAGGACCAACCTCTCCATAGGTCAAGAAGGTTTCAAAACTTTCATCCATCTGATACAGTGGAGCCTCCACCTTCCCCTCAAAGGTGAAGACTAGGTACTGACGATTCATTTGAACTAGTAGGAGTTAGTGAAGTTCTAGGTGAACCAAAACTTAGGATTAATCAGGAAGATACAATTGTAGTAGAGATTGAATGCTTGCAGGCTGACAAGTTTGCAAGGAGTTTTAACCCACCTTTGAGTGAATTAAACGATCCTGTGATCGTCCAAGTTATCCCTTTCGGTTCACTTTTTATTGGTGTTCATGTGAGTAGAGATATGGCTTTCTCTAGAGAGGGTATTTCTACCCCCACTTCAGCAATGTTGGCTGGAGGAGTGCCACCTCCCTCGGTTGGTACTTCAAGATCAAGTGCATCTACTGCACCTTTGTCACTAAGTAGTCGAGTGGGTCAACCACCATCTTCCTCCAATGTAGTAGATCCTTCTAGTGGGGGTGGTCACTCGGATTCCCAGTGCACCTTTTGCTTCCCCCTCTTTCATGGATACTGCTTAGAGTGGTCCTAGTGGATCCTCCTCATTTGTTCAGGGTTTCCCATGGAATGGGGGGCACATTCCCCCATCCACTCCTTATGTAGTTCCTACACCTACATATGTGGGCATGTAGTTTGGAAACATAAACACTTTTGGCCAAGGTTTCCAGACACCAGTTTTGACCCCATTCATGAGCTCTTCCTTTTCTCTTTTTAGCGGAGGGATACTCGCTCCTGTCTTTCAGACTCCAGTTTCATCTGGATCGACTCAAACCACTTATAATGCACCAGACACAAGTAATCCACTGGCTTATGGGTGGAATCCTTTTCAAAGTAGTCCAACTACTTCACAATCAATGACTAGGGGCAACCCCACCTTTTCATTTGGGAACCAGGGGGCATGTCCTTCTACATCCCAGAATCATGCTTTTCAAGCTCCAGTTAGGCCTAGACTTCCCTTCCTGGAAACTTTAAAATTTCCAGACTTGTATAAGTTGATGAATGACCTAGTGCGACATAGTGCCACATGGCCACTTGTTCCTAGCAAGTTACCTTCATACATTCCCAAGTTTGAAGGCAAATCTGGAAAAGATCCAGGTGCCCATATAACCACTTTTCACCTATGGTGCTCTTCAAACTCGCTGAACAATGACATCATTTGGTTGATTCTTTTCCAAAGAATCTTGACTAGTGTTGCAGCAAAATGGTATATTGAACTGCCTTCCACTGCATATGATAATTTTTTGGACTTAGCAACTGTGTTCCTCAACCACTTCCTGCTTCCTGTCCGGTATGATGTTGGCACATATTTGTTGTCAAATTTTCAACAAAACAAAGCCACACATATCTTGGATCACATCCAAGAGTGGAGAAGAAGGAAGAGGCTTATCAAAGCCACCATACCCACCAAGTTCTTATTAAAGTGGTTCTTAAAATATTTACTGTCTTACATATCTAAGGACGTGTCCACTTCGGGGGTGACCACAGAATAAGAGGCTATCCTCAGGGCCCAATAGTTAGATTTGATTTATGCTTAGTCTCAGATCTTTTATGAGATTATACCTGAGGCACCGAGGTCTACCAATAGTTTTGAGAAACCCATGACTAGACCCCATGATGATGGTGTGGTTGGTTCAGTTAATTTTCCCACTGTAGATTAACTAGCTAAGCAACTCCATGAGTTGTTAGTGAAGCAATCTGCAGCGGAGGTAGCAAAAGATTCCTCCCCCTCATCTCAAACTGCAAATATTTTTGCACAATCTTCTCAGAAGGGAAATCAATAGCCCAATGGGAAAAATAAGAAAGGGAAGAAGAGTGAGGGTAATCAAAATAAGCTGAAACCCACGAATAATGCTGATGGGGGTAAGAAAGATAAGAAGAAGATGAAGTTTCCTTGTAAGTTGTGCTAGGGATACCACTTGACTCATCAATTCTGTCTCATATAGCAAGCTCAGAAGTTGCTTAAAAATCAACAACCAACTGTCCTAAAGGATCCTTTTCCCCAAGGACAGAACACAACTTTTGTTTCTAATGTAGCCAAGGGCACTTCCAGTGCTCCCCCTGATAAGAACTATATCAATATGGTACAATATAGTGCCTTACTCCAGACAAGGAATAAAAATTATGAATCATAGGCTCCCGAGAAGGGTAAGTATGTTGCTGAAACCTCTAACCCTCTCACGATCGAGAAACCTGCTGATCCAATGCCTAAGATACCAAAATGTGTCTTTAAAAAATCATTTCACAATCCTAATTTTAGGGCTACTTATAACTACTATGTGGTGGAATATTTGGCCCAAAATCCATGTGCAATGTTAGCATTGGAGTTACAGAGTTGTCCTTCTCAGTGGGATTCCCTCTTACAGCTTTAGGCAGCATGGATTCGTCGATCCTGTTGGCGAATTTTAATCTGTCATATGTCAAGATTTGCCTGCCGTATCATGTGGCTTTGTTAGTAGATGTTCTCCATGGTGGAAAAACCATTAGACGTATAGTTGTTGATGAAGGTGCTTCCACGTGTGTGATGTCCATTTCTTGCTAGAAGGATTTAGGTTCCCCATTACTAGTTCCGTCAAACACCTTACTTACTGCTTTCGATGAGAGGTCTTTCTGTCCGCATGGTATCCTACCAGCTTTTGAGATTAAGTTGGAAGGAAAAGAAATGGCTGTTGAAGTTGAGGTGATTAATGATCCTTTGGATTATAACTTGCTTTTAGGGAGAAGCTAGACTTACGCCATGTGTGCGAATTCCTCGAGCATTCTTTGAGTGGTGGTTTTTCTACATGAGGGGAAGTTGGTTATTGTTGACCAACTCAGTTTCTCTTGGAAGGGCTGTTTGGAAACTAATGAGTCCACTGTACCTCTGGTTGATCAGGTTACCGACTAATGAGAGCTTGGGGGTTGGAACGTATTCATCATTGATGGGAACGTTTGGTATCCCAGCCCTGATAAATTATTTAGGTTCTACGAGTGTAGGGAAGTCTATCGCGACTGTTGTTGATAGAACTAATCCTTGGGTCCTTCCTTCTCGTCACGAACCTCAGGTGCCCTTATCTATAGTGGAAGTAGCTTATCAAGCTATTGTTGACACCACTGTCGATTCTATCACCACTCCTTCTATAGTCTCAAAGGAGTCAGAAGAATCCTATATACCTGCTTGGGCAGAGAACTCTTTATATTCGTATGACTTCTTAGACATGGTTTTTCCTTCAGATGAAGCCATTTTGGAAGCCATGAGTGGGTGAGATAATATTTGTGAAGATATTCACCAGAGGTCCTACTTTCTTCCAGAGCTGAGTAGAATTGAAAACCAAGAGTTCTGTGTGAGATTAGCGGAATATGTTGATTTACCAATTAATCCTTTACCTACGGAGGGAATATTTGCCGAGGGGAATATGGAAAATATATCTATTACCATTCCCATCAACATATCTGCAAAACCTCGACGTTGTCAAAAATGCGCATATCGATGCAAACTGCTCTCCAGAGGAGATTGCCATATATACTGCCTTATTTAAGGAGTTTCATGATGTATTTTCCTGGTCATATGAGGAGATGCTAGGAATTTATCCATCAATTGTCACAACATGAAATCTGAACCTACCCTGATGTTAAATCAGTTCAACAAAAGCTTAGACCTGTTAATCTGCATAAAGTGGCAGCCATTAAGGCTGAAGTGGAAAAGTTGCTGAAAGCTGGGTTTATCTACTTGATTGCTTTGATGGAATAGGTATCCAATCCCATTTCCTTTGACAAGAAACAAGGGACAATACACGTGTGCATTGAATTTCATGACCTAAATAAAGTGTGTCCCAAGGAAAATTACCCCATGCCCTTTATAGATCAAATCATTGATGCTTGTGTGGGTAGTGAAGTTTTTTTCGTTTATGGATGGTTTTTTTGGATACAATCAAATCCAAATCAAGCTGGAAGACCAACACAAAACGAATTTTATTTTTCCATGGGGTACCTTTGCGTACAAGAAAATTCCCTTTGGTTTGAAAAATGTCGGGGCTACCTTTCAGCAGGCAATGAAATTTGCCTTCCATGACATTAAAAATATTGTCGAGCCGTATCTAGATGATCTTCCTGCCCATTCTCGCAAGAGGAGGGACCATGCAGATCTCCTTCGCTTAATTTTTGAACGATACACACATTACAAAATATTCTTGAATCCCCACAAGTGTGTTTTCTGCGTTGAGTCGGGGAGACTACTCGGGTTTATCATGTCAAAAAAAAGGTATTAAGGTGGATCCTTTGAAAGTTGAGGCCATTGTAAATCTACCTCCTCCTTGTTCTATCAGGAAACTTCAGAGCCTGCAAGGGAAATCTAATTTCCTTCAACGTTTTATAGTTAACTATGTCAAGATAACTAAGGGTTTCATGCGCTTGATTAAGCAGGACATTCCATTTCTATGGGATGAAACCACACAACTTGCATTCGAGGAATTGAAAAAATCTTTGCTATCGGCTCCTTTATTACATCCACAAGATTACTCTAAAGACTTTATATTGTATTTGGCTGTGTTAGAGTTTACCATTGGGGTAGTATTGGTTCAGGAGGACAACAAGATCCAAGAGCATGTTGTCTATTATCTCAGTTGTGCATTAGATGGACTCAAACTTATATACTCCCACGTAGAGAAGTTAGCATGAGCAGCTGTTTATGCTGTTCAGAGGTTGCATGACTACATTTTACTGAGGACAACCACAGTGGTGGTGGACGTAAATCCTTTTCAATGTGTTTTGTCTCGAAGCATAATCAGGGGAAAATTCAACAAATGGATAGTCATTCTCTAGGAGTTTGACTTGGATTTTTAGTCTGCTAAATCCAAAAAGTCCTTAGTTTTTCCAGAGCTTATCTCAGAATTTCCTATGAAAGAGAATGTAATGGTTGAGAAAGACTCATTCCCAGATGTGTATATCTTTTTGATTTCCACCTCTAATTCCTGGTACATAGATATCCTTATATATTTCTAGACTTTGAAGTTTCTCGCATCCTTCTTGAGGGAAGATCAACGTAAAATGCGTGTACATGCGAAACACTACCTGATCATCAGTGATACTTTATACCGTAGAGGGGTAGATTCTATTTTGTGTCGGTGTTTCACCCACAAGGAGGCTGAGCATGTCCTAAATGATTCCCATAGTGCAACGTGTTGGGGTCATTTATCTGGGTTAGAAACGACCCAGAAGATTTTACGTGCAGGTTATTTCTGGCCCACGATCTTTAAATATTGTGTGGAGGATGTGAAGCTCTGTCATCTGTGCCAGCTCTACACCAGGAAAATGCGGTCACATCCTGCTTCGTTGTTTCTCGTCTTTGTGGTGGGCCCCTTCACTAAGTGGGGGGTGGATTATGTGTAGTGCAATCCAGTTTCAGTTTGGGGGAACAAATATATCATTGTCATTGTCGATTACTTTACTAAGTGGGAAGAGGAAATTCCTATCTTCAAAGTTGACGGTGAAATGACAGCTTACTTCGTGTTTAACCAGATCATTACCCATTTCGGTATTCCAAAGGAGATTGTCATTGAACATGGTAGTCACTTTCGGAATAGTATGATGACCGAGCTGACTACCATGCTAGGGTTCAAGCAAGATCACTCATCTTCCTTCTACCCGCAAGCGAATGGTCAAGTAGAGGCAGTAAATAAGACCTTGAAGACCATTCTGAAGTGTACCACAAGCAATTCAAATTGACACATCATGCTATATCCTACAGTTTGGGCATACCAGACTAATGTCAAGACTGCCATAGGTTTTTCACCTTTCTAACTCGTTCACAGGGTGGAAGCAGTCTCTCCGGTCAAATGTGAAATTCCATCACATAAGATAGCCATTCATGTAGTCTCTGACACTACGGAATTAGAAGAATGCTTGCTACATATGGAAAATAAATATGAACATCACAGAGATGCATTGAAGATAAATGAATCTCATAAGAATAGGGTTAAAAACCAATATGAAAAAGTGGTTAAGCCAACAATTTTCTTTGAAGGGGAGCTTGTCTTACTCTGGGATCAAGAAAAAGAACCCCTGGGGGCAGGAAAGTTCAAGTCCATGTGGTTAGGTCCCTACGTTGTGTCAAAGGTCTTGAAAAAATGGGCATATGCGTTAATGGAATTTTATGGAAATAAGTTTCCTGAGCCTAGAAATGGGCTCTACCTGAAAAAGTACTACGCCTAGGCATGGTGCTTGTTATTGTATTTTTATTGTATGTATTTTTATGTACAATGGTTAGCTGGTTGGTGTTTCTTATACAATCTGTTAGTTGTTATAGATGTCAGCTGAGTGGTTCTTAGGTTTTGCATATGGTGCTAGCCACCATACGTGTAACATGGCTTCAGCTGCATGGGTCATCTATTCACCCTCAGGACAACTAGTTGCCTCTGGAGGCGCTTGATCAGGTCCTGTACTAATAATGTGGATGAGTACATATATGTTATTGAGTTGGGATGTCATGTCACATGGCATTACCCATTTGGAGGTCAGACTTGACTCTCAACTCGTGGTTTCCCAACTCAATGGGGACTATCAGGTGCAAAACCCTACTTTGTTACGTTAGTTTTTGCAGGTTATATTACTTGAAATAAATTTTGATTATATTTCATTTAATCACATTCCAAGAAATAAAAATACAATCACTGATGCTTATGCGAACTACATTCTAGATGGGCACTTAACACACATTTTGTAAAATNATATATATATATATATATATATATATATATATATATATAATTTGTCCATAGATAGATCGAGTTTTGATCTGAAGATCCTATCATAACTGTATAAATATACAAAAAATAGGATCATAATCCATAAATATGCCTATATATCTAAGCCTGCTCCTCAGCCTCCTCGGCTTCTCTGTAATGTAAAGCGACCTGGGCTACCCTCCTTAGTAGGCATGTCCAGGTAGGAGGAATCCGTACTACAAACTCTTGCACCATAATAGGAATCCTCTCTATGCATATGGTAGGGGCCCCTTGGGTTAGCCTGGACAGCTTCCCCTCGAGAACTCTCAGTGTACCTTGGACCCCACCCTGTATAGGCCGCACAAAACTCCTAGGGTGCCCATCAGAGCGTACAGGTCCAATATCCACATTTTAAAACATTTAAAAATGAATTAAAACTAGTATACATATGTATATATCTTTATGATTAAAATTCATAAAAATTAAAAAAACATAAAAAGAAAAATACCTAGCTCTCCCCATGCCTCCCCTGGCAAGAGGGCAAGATCCTTATCTCCTCAGAAATCCAGTCCGACATATGAAAACTGCTCAAGAGCTAGTACTTGCCACTCCCACCATAGATAGAAGTCATCGTCATAGACACTCTAAACAGATCCTCCACCACCCTAACAGAGAAACACCTCCCCCATTTGGTAAGTCCAGGATGTCAAGGGGAAGGTGGTGGTAGTGCTATTGCAGGGATAATAGTAGGAACTCTCTCAAAGAAGAATGCCACTAGAATAATCGAATATTCAAATTTATCCCTGCGCCCTCTTTTCCAGTCTCATAGTTGTTTCCTCATAATCGGGATCATCTCCGAACACCATTCAAATACTATGCCCTGCATGCACTCCACCGCAATCCGCATATGAGTCCGAGTAGCTAGATTCAATGCAGAAGATATGACAATTCTGACCACAGTGCTTACCGCTACCTGTAATGGAAAGCTCCTAATGTGAACAATAGGGATACATGTTCCCTTCTTCTGCATGCCTGGTGGGAAGTAAGTGTCAACATAGTCCTGGATACTCATAGGGTCACCACACCTATCTATACCCTCGATATTCACAGGCATACCTCTACGGGACAACCGTGTAATAAAATATATGTCCTCTATTGTGACCTCCAAAATCTCTCCTTGAAGATCAAAGGCACCAAGGTCGTGATCCCCGTAGTTGATCAGATGCTCTAGCAAACAGACATTTGCCCTCATGTCGGAAGTACAATACAACTTTAACAACCCACATTGTTGTAAAGCTTGTAATGTTGGGGCATCCCGGAGAGCTTCTCGGTCCATGTATTTGTGATCTCTTTCCCTCCACTCTAGAACCATTGTATACCTTCCCATTGACCATCATTAATAATTAGAATCCATTTCATGTCTTTTAATTTTGGCCATTTTATAAGTTTTGTTAAGTCATGTAGAATACACGACAGTCCTTTAGGCATGTCGTGTATCATATGCGGGTTGCTTTCGAGCAAGTCACATATGAAACACATGTATGCCACTGTCATAGTTGCATACTCGTGTATGTTGCGTGACCCTTTTAGGGCAGGCACAAAACCATGAAAATTTTCACAAAAAATGAATTTAGAATGGATGAAAGGAAGGATATGGGAGAGTCTACCAACCTGCAATTGACAGAAGTTAATTTGGTCCACTGGTTTATCCTCAGTGAATAGTTGAAGCCAGAGCTCAAAACTTGCCAAATTGGGTAAATTGTCAAATGGTATGTTTTATTTTTGTTTTTGAACTATATATAGAAAAATTTCAAATTTTTGGAACCATAGTCTATAGTTTAAAAATTAATTTTTATAAATAAACTAATACCATGAATTTTGACTAAGTGAAACAGGTTTGAGATATTTAAAAAGATGTTCTTTGCTCATATAAGGTAGGATTTGGTCCTCAATATGTACTTTTGCATTTATACCTTATCTGTTTTAACCCTAGGATTACCTCTTTGACCATGGACTATGGTGTTTAAACCATTTTTACCTTGTCAACATCATTGATCTTCCATGGATAGGGCCTCCTCTTCATGGGTATCCTAGTTTAGAACACTTTATTTTATTTCTAGTACCCATGCCTTAGTTGTGCTAGGTTTGTGGGAGAATTCTTAGTAGTTTTCCATGACAAAATGAGCCTCATTTTGCATCTTTTACGATCTATCCTTTTTATAAGGCTCCCTGCACTTATGGTGTTTCTTTAGGCCCAAGTCTGAATCCTCAAAATAGACTTGACTACCGAGTAAACTTGTTCATTCAGACTCGTTAAGAATAAGTGAACGAGCATCCACATTGGTGGTAGTTTATCACTTTTTCGGACCATGTGGAATATTTATGAAAAAGGAGCACTCTCTTTTCTTCGGAATTGAGAAGAGTATTCTCAGGCATAGGTTTATCACCTTTTCCAGGCCTGAGGGACTAAAATTATAGAAAATGAAAACCCGGTGTGAGCTTAGTTTTCTCTTTTTCATTATCAAGCATTATTCTCTCCCCTCTTCAAGCTTTTAAAAAATGAAGAGAGACCTAAGTTGACTTTCGTGGACTCGTTAAAATTTAACAGGAAAGATAAGGAAGAAGTACTCTCTTTGGGTTATAAACAGTGGCAGCATGTCCTCCTTGAAAAAAGCACTCTATGAACTTTTTAATACTCATGTTTTAGTTTAAACTTTCAGCTCAGCTATTACTTCGAGTTTTTACTCCTCCACTTGTCATTTATACATGGGGAATCTGATCATGTCTCCTACATGACAGATAAGTCTAGTTGTACTATCTGCAAGTCAAAAGCTGCCTTAGGTCATCTCTGTGTCATGCTCACTGTTCAAGGATCTATCCCTTCATCTGATTATTATCCTGATCGCATCATTATCGTATTTGAGAATTACTTGTGTCTACCTTCTCGTATCTAGTTCCTTGTCACTCTTGTTATCCGTTGGAGGATTCATTGCCTTCCTCATCACAGTACGATTTCTCATCAACATCTCCTAGAGATGAAGACCTGGAGTTTTGATGATGGTACCTTAGGTTTCACTACCTTTAGTGGTGAAATCCTTTGCTTCAGTTGTCAGTATCACTCATTTTCTGACATTTTGTTGAGTTCCTTCCATGTTTGACTTTAGCACATATATTCACATGGTAGGGATTGTACTAGTTCCTTTTGATTTTGATGAAGACATTAGGTTCACTTTTATAGCCTAAGTTGGGCAGTATTGTGTTATGTTCAACTATACAGCTTCCATATTTTGAAGATTCATCATTGTATATTGTGGCTTTGATTCACCTTTGTAATATACATGGTCTTGTTACCCATATCATATGATGTAATCAAATATTGTAAAGGAGCTAGTGTTCCACTATATTGAACATGGAATCGTCATATATGATTTTGTATATGAATTTGATATTTATATGTTTTAGGTATCTCCTCTGCTTCCTTGGTAACTGAGTCCTCCAAGATTAAAAGATTGTAATGTATTTCGGTCATCACTTCCCTTTGACCTCACACATTAGGGGGAAACTGTTATCATGTAAAGTGACACTTCTTTGTCCGAGTACTGACACCCAATGTGTCGGAACACAAAAGTAAAAATTGGATTGAAGTAGCCAAAACACTATGGATAGGCATGGTGTTTGATACAACATCACCTTACCAGTTGAATATATTTTTGTTTGGACATTAGGGTTGAATATGCGACTATTTTCATATCAACCCGTATATCACACGGGAGTATGTGCATTGCAACTTGCGTATGCATTGTACCCGCGGGTTTCCTTAAAGCAAGACATGTATCATACGCAACTTTCCTATATCAATAGTCATGTATACCTTAATTTGAAGTTAAAAAATATAAAACACGATTAGTCGAGGACAGTTGAGCCCTTAATCATAACTATCTCAATTTCCTCAACCATCTCAACCTTCAAAACCTCTCTCTTTCCTCATGTATAAATAGAGGGTAGGGGTTGGGGCTAATCAATCATAATTGATAGAGCAAAGTTATGCTGGTGGTATGCCTTTAGACATCTTGGAGCAGTAGAACTCAGTGTCCTTGGTTTGCAGAGGAGTCCTTGTCTCAGAAGTTGGGTTGTAATGTCATCTCATTTGTTTATAAATAAAGAAAGTGCTTCTTCCAATATTGTGCACTCTTGTATATTGCGATTTATGAATTATATTATTATGAATATGCTATTTCATTAATCATTGATATAATATATAATATATTGCAGGAAGATCTTGTTCTTTGCAGGTGATTGGAGATACCCTGGAAGCTATGGAAGCAACTTGAAGAGGAGAACAAAATCTAGGATCGACCATCATAAACAAGGTATGCCCAATTTTCCTCATATTCCTATTTCAATTTCAGAAATAGCTGATTGTTTGCAAGGTAGTTAGTACGTTGGTAACCCAGAGGCCCTAGGTTATAAGGGTGTGTTTTCCTGAACAACACGTTACCAAACGATTCAAATATCAAGCATAGCTTCATGTCAATATTTTTTGAGACCCCAGTGGATCCCTCTTCTGTAAATCATAGTCAGGTACATTACATGTGATGGCTGATTCTCTCATGTTCATCTGTATCATCTTCAACTTCTTATGGAATTTAAAGGATCGAAGATAAATTTGCCTTACTTTTTGTTAAATATCCTTAAGAAAATGGATTTTGCAGTCCAACATACCATCGGGGACCAGGATAGAAGTGTGTTTCATCATGTCCTTCTTAAAATTGTGATTCAATATCATTTATCTTCTTTAGGAAGAACCTGGGATGAATCTTTGAATAAAAATGGTTTTGGGAAAACTCAATAGTAGCCCTCTCCCCTTCCCAAGATTCGACAAAAGAGAAGGAGATCATATTTTCTTGAATATTCCAATAAACTAGACCTAATGTTGAAACCTATTGAGACTGGAGTGAATAACCCTATTAAGAAAGATTATCTAAAATGTGACATAGAAGGGAATGATAGTATTCCGATTTTTGAAACCCCATTCGACCCATCACCTTCTAGAAGATCTAGTGATACACCTGTGCAGAAAGATAAAGGGTTAGAAATTCATGAAGATATAAACTTGCAATCGCACTGAGTCTAGGCCTAAGAAAAATGAATCTGTCTCGGTTAGATCCAATACATAAAGATTCACTAGAACCATGACCATTGTTTTGATTCCAGAGACAATGTAGCAGGTAAAAAATCTCCCTTTAGTGGAGGTAGTAGGTGATGATGAATACCTTTCTCCTATTCATAGATTTTCTCATGAAGATGTTTTTCATGAACAGAGTAGATTTTCTATGGTCTAAACATAACCCT
Source organism: Pseudotsuga menziesii (assembly GCA_001517045.1). Taxonomy (NCBI): domain Eukaryota; kingdom Viridiplantae; phylum Streptophyta; class Pinopsida; order Pinales; family Pinaceae; genus Pseudotsuga; species Pseudotsuga menziesii. The sequence goes on along the minus strand of LPNX010476696.1, from coordinate 839,537 downwards.
TGTTTACAGGTGATTTGTTTCCTAGTTTCGACAAAATGAACCTCAAACAGTCCACCCAATAGTTATTTGAAAAGAAGATCACTCAACTAGAAGCAAAACTAGAAGAATATCAATCAAACACACTTTTTATGAGGGATAAGATACAAGAACTTAAAAATGAATTACCGTATTTGGTAAATCACTGGAAAGATCTTAAATTGAAGAAAGATAAATATAAATCTTTGAGGAGATCATTAGTCTCTGCTAACGAAATATTGTTAAGGCCGAAAAATTGGCTTAAGGTCAAAATCGTGAAGCTTAAAGCTAGAATGGCTGAATCTAGAAGGGCAGCTAAACTTCATATTACAACATATCACATACATCAACATTTTGTTTAATTTCATCTATGTTTTGCAGGATTATTGGTTATGGGTAGGTAATTGAATGATTTATCAACACACCTACATAATCATAGATTCTGTAGGAGTGCTTATGATTTGTTTGTCATTTATCTATTAACTGTTAATTTGATGAGAATTTAACTTATGTTCATTATGTTGTTACACATGGAATTTACATCAAATGTTTGTTTTGAGTGTAATTAATCTCTTGTGTCGTTCCTGGATCGAAGGATATCCTATTGCTAGTTGGATCTGACAACTATCAAATTGATATTTCATCCATCATGTAACAAGAGTTTTAATGAGATGTCTATTTTGGGAAGCAATCTTGTATAGTCCTCTAGGTTGTTAATTTTGTTTTAAAAGAGTGAATGTATAAGGCACAAAGGTGACTGGACATAAGGGGTTCGGGTGGATGAAAGAAGATAACTTGTTTAGGAGTCAAGACTACTCAATTCTGAACAAAGTCTCTATTGTGGGATTATCTTGCTCTTTGATAGTTATGAATTGTCCTGGAAACGGATATCATTTTTTATTAAAAGTTTTCAAGTATATATATATATTAATAACTCCTTTATAGTTTCTTATGCATTCATATTTTGCATTTACACTTGGTTGTAATGTGTAAATGATTTTTGAAGTACTAGAGCACTATTTTTTAGTATCTGATTTAATATAATGTGTTGATCATGTTATAGTTTTTTTTGTAACTAGGGGAATTACCAACTAGAGTTGGGTTGGTACACGCATGACAGGGGGTCTAGGGATCCATTCTCGCTACCACTATACCCCTAGGTGCCCCACACCCGCCCGCAAGACATGGGACACAGGTAAACCCAGGTGGGATTTGATCTCGTGACCTCCATTTACAACAAGTGACTTCATATCAATCGACACCAATGAGCCACACCCGTTCAGGATATGTTGATCATGTTATAGTTATTTATGCTCCTTTAATTTGATTTATCACATCGTATCGCATAGATTTACTTATTAGAATATTTATGTTTTCCATAGATGTTCTATTAAAAAATCATTTATTTTAAATCTTATATATTTAATTGTTAACATTTTATTTGTTCTACGACATGTACATTTTATGGGCTAACAATAGTTGGTATTGTTATTTCTTAAATACGTGGATGTAATCTTTGAAACTAAGGTTTTGATTCAGCGTTGGTGATTGTTCTCAAAATTTTCGTGCCTTAAGTTATTTATACTTTAATGGAACAATAAAAGAAAATAGTCATTAAATATCTCCTGGATAGGATAGGAAAAATAGATTTTAGGTTAATTAGAGTTTGCGGTGTATTTTCCATTTTGATTAGGAAGGTTATAAACTTAATTAGTCTAATTAATTTAGTAAGTAGAGTAAGTCATCATGGTTTTCTTAAACATTAGAAAACAAAAAACAATACAAATATGAAGACTCTCTTTCGTGAGCAAAAAATAAGTTAGCAGGACCTCGAACTTGTGAGAGTTAGCTAATCAAAACATATCGGGGGCTGCATTAAGCACCTTGTGTGGGATTTCGCTTCTTTTGGTCTTCAGGATAGAAAATTCAGCCAACAAATAGTGCTAGAAGGAGGGACGAAAACGATTAATGGCTGAAAATTTTCAAAATGATCTTACAACTAGTCTAGATCCTCCACCTATCTTTGAATATGATAAAATCATTACCTCATATACACTATTTCTTCAACAAATTGAAATTGGTGATTCACCATTCGTTAGTACTGTTAGGGATATCTTAGAAAGAGATCGTACTACTTCTCCTTACACACCTTGATATATTAAACAATCTCCAAGAGAATCAAGACGGGTACTTACTAGGGTTTACTCTCAACAAACTGGTATACTACCCATAGATTTCGGTTTACCTCATCGAAATAGGGACAATGCTCTATGATCTACAGTTGACCAGTCTCGATTGGAAACTCAGAAGTTAGGGTTTGGTACCCCAAATTACCAGTCCAATCCTCTTTCTAGAGGGATTACCAGAACTAATACTTCAAGAAGAGTTTTTACCTCTAACAGTTCCAGTCAACCACCTTCACCTACAAATTCTCCATCGGGTAGTCCCACGCCTTCTAATCATAGTATCTCTTTAGATTCAGAAGGAGATAGTATGGATGTAGCAGCAAGAGTGGGTGTGGTAATCCACCCAATCCCCCAAATCCTCCTCTACCATGGCTAAGAAGAAGTGCATTTGCGGTCCTTCATGTTCAAGATCAATTACCTAAACACCCAGACAAGATACTCCCTAATTTCAACCCAGACAACAAAGAGCCAACTAAGAACCATATAGATAAAATTTTTCCTTTCCATTCAAACTATGAATGTGTAGCACAAAGATGTGGTTTTTTTCCTTTTTCCTTTGACATTCAAAGGGAAAGCATCGCCTTGGTACTTCTCCTTGGTCCAAGGATCGATAACCAATTGGACAGAATTTATTCAAGATTTTCTTGACAAGTTTGGGGAAGATAAAACACCAGTTTCTTTAGTCGTTGAACTATCTCATATCAAAATAACAACAAGGAACAGATCAAGGAATTCAACCAATGACTCCTAACTTTGAAAAAAAAAATACCGGTTGCCTCTGAACCTCCAAAAGATATCATTATTGAAAATTACGCTTCTGCATTACCTAAATATTTATGTACGTTTGTTAAACAGGATAATAAGGGCACCCTAGTTGAAACTTTTTAGGAAGCAATTAAGGTTGATAAAAACTCCTTGACTTATGAACCTGAGAGGAGTGAAAAAATGACAATATGATTCGTAGAAAAACTGAAAACTCATCCAAGTCTAGTTTAGATAAGATTCACAAGCATTTGACGTAGACAAACTTCAAAATGTTGTTAGATCCTTAAAGAATTAAGTAATAGGATTAAAGAAAACTAATTCGGAAGGCTCTTCTTCCATAGGGTACTTTAGAAACCAATTTAGACATTGTCACATACCCCAATTTTGTAAAATAATGTTATTTGTTTTAATTTGATTCCTAAGACATTATGTTAAATTTAATGCTAAGTAGGAACTGATGACTCAGCAGAGTCAAAAGATGTGGAATGTAATTCTGAATATTTTATTTTTAATAAATAAAAAGTGGATGCAACAGCTTGGGAGAGCTGTTAATAAGAGTGTTACTGGTCAAACTGGTGGAAGGAACTAGGTGGAGAGCAAAAGACAAGTGGTAGCATCCTCAAACACTTCCTATGTTGCAGGTGTAAACTTCCCTACATTTGGGGTCATGATCCCCCAAGAAAGTGGGATCAGAGCAGGTGGCTCAATTAATGACAACTAACCCAAAAAGACCTAGGCAATCTTTTAAAAGTACCCAATGAATAGAGCTGAGGCTACTCAGATATTCTCAGGAGAAGAATCATTAAGGTGGAATGCACTTCAAGGAATTCATTGGGGAAAAGGGAAAACTGTAAGGAAGGTGTTTTGAGAGAAAAACTGCAGTAACTTGGTTTGATACAACTTGCTAGCTGAGATATTTGACTGACAAGTTCAGGACTGGTATTGAGTCTCAGGACTAGTAATTTATAATTTGCTGCACCTAGTTCCAACCAGGGAGACCAGAGCAATCTCAGGGGTCCTGAGGAGTCACTGTTTGAGCGCTCTACAGGAATTGATAGGGAGGAACGGCCTCCCATTGCTGTTGTCGTCCAAGCTCTAAGAACAGGTTCTGTTATCTATTAATTTATGTGTTAATTATGTGTGTATGATTGAATGATGTATTGCAGTTTCTGATGCAAAAACTTAGATTGTTTAGTAATGAAGTTATTCATAGTTTGTTTTGAAATGGAATTATTCTTAATGAGAAACAAACCCTACCTGTGTTTTTCCCATCTAGAGTAATCCAGATCGTACTCTAGCACAGGTGGTGAATTTATATGAAGAAAGTATGATACAAATGTGGATTAAGATGTTAGCTTGAATAATATAATGTTTTCTTTTATCTGTTATCATAAGAAATATCATTTTGTACCTAGAGTAGTGTTAAATCTGGACTGAGAATGTCAGATTATTAGAAACAGAAAAAGAAGCCATATCATTTTACTGACAATAGTATGTGTTAGTAGGTAAAACAATTCTTTATACAGTATTCACTTCCAGTAATCTTAGTATTTATTTTAAAAACAAAGAAAAGAATATAATAGTTACACTAGAGTAGGATTAGACTAAATGAATATGCTTTTTAACTTTACAGTTTATTTCTTCCAGTTTAGGATATTTTAACTACTGTATGTATAGCAACTAAACCAAGAGTAAGAATAGCTAAAAACCTTGATTTAATTATACAGATAAACTAGTCGATTTCAAAATTTACTTATGGTTGGTAATGTAATTAATTTATTTATTTTGATCTAGCTAATCCTAAACAAAATCTACAGTTATTTAACTTGTTCCTTTGATAATTTAAATCAACCATTACAATACAGTTCATAGAATATAGATAGTTTGTTATACTATTAATTTATAAATACTATTATTGTAAAATAAATAGGGAACATAAGAAATAAACAACAGAATACTATCTCTTTATACATCTACAAATAAGCTAAATATAAAGATTATATATATAATTATAGAAGCTATACTACTTAGAGGTAAGATAATATTCTTATTTCATAACAAGGAAATGTGAATTATGTACTTAAGGGATGTAACTATTAGTTACCTAATTACAACTATAAAAACCTGAAATTTCTTATATTCTGAAGTTTAACAGATGTAAAAAAATATTTAAAATTTATTTAGAATGAATTATATCTAAACAAGATAATGTAAAATCATTATGTAGTTATCCTAAATACTATACAGATGAAAAATTAAATAAAATCTCTTACAGGAATCAAATAAACAGAACTTAGATAAGCTCGACTCATCGAGCTAAATAACCATTTACGCAATACAATTAATAACTAAATAAACTACAGTAATACATTGTAATTTAAAGTAATTTAAGGAAACAGTAGATATAATTATTTGTATAGCCAAGTTAGGGTAAAACCCTAATATACCAAAAATTTACAGCAGAGGTAAAATGAAGGAGTTTGAGCTCTTTTAATGCCTCTCGGCTTCAACAAAAATTCACAGAGTGAAGCTTAACAACCTTCTTTTCATTTTTTACATTTTTATACAGTAACAAGAACAAAATTCAAAAATTACAGACACGGCCTAAGCCAGAGAACCCCGCATAAAGCAAGGGTTTCATCATCCACTAAATACAGTGAACCAAGTAACCAGGTAAACCAAAAACCACAAGGGTTTTACATGCCACGATGACCAACCAGCATATGCCCCATAAGGGACCGAACAAGGAAGAACAACCATGGGTATCCAAGGCTTACCCGTGAGCAACGCTTGTTCCAGCCCTGCACAACCACGCCGGAGGACAGGTCGTTACCTGAGAACAACAAAGAGAGATGCTGTAAATAATCTACTTTAAACATAAGCAAACTTGTATCAAAATAAATATACCAGGATAACAAACTGTTAATAATAGTACTCACCTTAAATATTCAGTGAAATGTAACCGCTTGCGAACAGTAAAACTGCAACCAACGCAAGGAGGAACAAACCCCTCATCTACCATAGGAGAAATGGTGTTAACCCACACAGCAGTGACCAGCGAAGGCCAAAAGGTGGAGCAATAAGCAAGTAGTTTTAAACACTGAGGCCGCAACCTTTCTCACACTATAAACCACTCTACGATGAAAACCCTAAGACCAAAGTACAAGACGAGAGGTGAAGCCACGACGCTCACTACTGAGCCGTGGAAGAATAAGACACTTGCAGACTGGAGATTAACGAAAGGAGCGAGCAGTGAAGAGTAAACCGTGAAGGAAGACAAACAACCCGGTTCCAAAAGCAAGTAAAATCTTACAACTCTTCCCCATTGAACGAGCAGGGAGAACTCACACCATACAGGATACAAAGAAGCCAAGCTGAGAGACTGTCAGTGACAAGTTGCAGAGCGGCGGGGCGGGCAGACTAAAACAGTAGCAGAGTGGCCGGAGGCCGAAAAAAATGGAGGAATAATGAGTTTAGGGTTCGACAGTGTCTTATATTCATGTAACACTTGGCTGGAATGATGCCACGTCCATCAACTAAATAATTTGCATGATGTGGGTATAAGTATATAGTCTCGACGAGAAATCACAAGAGGACGTTAATACCAATCATTTTTGCTATTTCGAAGGTTCCACCATGATCCTCAGCCCGAAGTCAACCTATTATATGCGGCTCATGATAACAAAAGATTCATTACTATATAAACCTTGCTATAAAGCTTACCAATAGCGTGGATAAAATGCGACCCATCAATATACATTATGGTATACATTAACTCAAACAGTTATAACCTTGATAATAGTAAAACCTTTGTAATATGGTATAAAAGAAATTAATAACATTTATTTGGTGAGAATACTGCTTCAAACAAGTGTTCATTCAACCATTTAATTGTAACATGGCAAGGGTTGAAACATTTCATAACTTAGCACGTTATGCAAGTAAAAGAGGCTTTAGTACAAGATTATAGAACTATAATTTAAAGATAAACCATAAACACTTCATGGGTGAGGTCTAAGCTATGACCCCATTGTTTATCACAAACATGACATTTAGTCTTTAAACCAACTATAACTCTATCTAAAGATATGATAGTTGATGTTTATAAAAGATATTTCTTAAAGTCAATTTATGGTATATACCCTACATGCTAATGTTAGTCTTTACCTTTAAATATTTAATTAGTAAACCAGTAAGGTTTGCTATGAAGCATGTTAAGTCTTAAATGCTTAAGGATCTTGACATTGGAAGTCTTTATAAATTAAATACCTTAACTAGATAGTAAATTCCAAGTAAATTATGGGCAGAGGAACTTGATCTGTCAACACTATTATAGCCTAATTGAAGGTAGTATATGAGATATAATTCCTTAAATCTTCAAGCTAGGAAGATGGATTAATAGCTTAGAAACTTAATAACTTTTGCACATTACTTTCATATTGCAAAGAGTAACCAAAAATTTATCAGGAGGTAAAGAGATTATGTTCACTTTGAAAGATATATCCTTAACGTAATAACCCTACCATCCTGAGTCTGCATGCAAAGAAAGATTGAAGATTTTTTTTTACACACAATGACTATGATCCATGTCAAAGATTTTAGTACGCAATAAGAACTATAAATTACATCTACTAGAAAGAAAGCAGCTGTTGCCAATACTGATAGGACCAAATCTCATTTCCATAGTGTCTTAAAAGGAATGACGATTTAATGGTTTTACCTCATAGAGCACTTGAAATTGAATAGCATTTATATTCTTTTACTAAGCTAGTATTTTTGCAACGAACATATATCTGAATGCTTTAGGATTATTGACATGCAGCACCCAAACTTCTTACCTGTAAGTCTGTAAGAGCAGGTAAACTTTCTGTGTTAGCTCAAAGCTAAGTAAGCCCTAGATCACCAAGACAGTTCCACCTTGTGGTCGCAAAGAAAAACAAGTTATTAAACTGAGAAAGAATTATTCTATAAGATAAACATAATCAAGTAGATAATTCAGTTTACAAAATCATTAACATATAACTAATTAAAGCAATTAGTTGACTGCATTAATGAAAATTATCTGTATTTTCAAAATTTTAAATTTTTCAAAAATTATGGGGTTTTGACAGACATAACCCCGCTGCTAACAATAAAACAAACCCTCCACTTGATGTGGAAGTAAATGAAGAAAATTTTAACACCATTAGAGCAGTTATGTCTATACCTGAATAGTCCTCTAATCAATAATTTGTTGATCAAGAAAAGGAAGAAAACTCAGAAAGTGGCAATGAAGCTTAAGAAGAACAACAATTAGTTGGACATTTCTAGGATAACTTAACTAAATATGCTAAGAGTAGATTCACATTCTCAGGGAAACATGCTTATAATACCTGTAATAAAGGCTTAGCAGGAACACTTGTTGCATCAAGTTCAAATCAAACTAAATGAAATAACAATCCTCATCCTACTAGGCACTCACACCCAGTTCAAAATCCATAGAAACTAGATCTGCAGTATGATATTATTGAATATTTGAAAAAAACAATGCGCAAATATCAACATGTATGATTTAATTCAAATATTTTCTATGCCCGGTGGTTCCATCATAACCCCTACAATAAGCTCAGTTACTCATAACAACAAAAATAATGTAGCTACTAGAACTTCAAATAATGCAAATGCTTCCTCAAATGATGAATTAATTTATGCAAATGATAAGAGGAAATCAACAACTAATAAGAACTCTTTATTAGGTAAAAGTTCAACATCTAATACCCCCCCTTTCCTCCTCACATTGGAAATCTATAACCTAAACATACATATTTGTATGGTAGAATCCGATGAATCATCTAACATAATGCCTTTATCAGTCTGCGAAAAACTAAATGTGAAATATACTCCATGTGAGACATAGATTAACAACTTGATCGATCAAATGTGAGAGTATTAGGGGAAATAAAAGATGTTTTAGTCAGGCTAGCAATCAATCCATCATTCTATGAAATCATTGATATTGTAGTTGCAGATATTCATAATGCCTATGGTTTGTTTTTAAGTCGTGATTAATCTTAGAATATAAATGGCTATTTCTCAACCAATTGGTCCACTTTATGGATTCCTAGAAATGGGCAACCTAATCAGATTAAAATTGGTAGAGAAAGGTATATGAAACATACTATGACGGAATTGCATGACCTTGACGAACCAATGATGTTTTAGGATTATATTATGGGAAATTATACTTATGAAATTGATTTTGGAATTTTAAAGATGAAAGTTCCTCGTTTGCAGGCGTACAACAACATTCTGAAATTTTTAATCTTACTTACATTGAACCTGGCTCTGTGTCTAAAAATGATGTAAATATTGTAAATTATCAAGCCTATGTACATATTATTGATAGTAAAGTAATTGTAAATAGTCTACCATGGACATTATATTTCGATGGATCAAAGTCCAAGGAAGGAGCTGAAGTAGGTTTCCTTTTGATAGATCCACAGGGAAATAAAACGTGTATAGTATGTAGATTAGAATTTAATTACACTGACAACATGGCATAATACGAGGCTCTTATCCAAGGTTTAAAAAAGGCTTTAGATCTAAACGTGAAAGCCTTGGTAGTCTACGATTATTTTGAAATTATTTTTCGTCAGGTACCCAACTCAATCCATTGTGTTTATGAAAATCTTCGATATTATCAAAGGGAGGTATGGAATATTATATTATGGGAAATTATACTTATGAAATTGATTTTGGAAATTTTAAAGCTGAAAGTTCCTCATTTGCAGGCGTACAACAACATTCTGAAATTTTTAATCTTACTTACATTGAACCTGGCTCTGTGTCTAAAAATGATGTAAATATTGTAAATTATCAAGCCTATATACATATTATTGATAGTAAAGTAATTGTAAATAGTCTACCATGGACATTATATTTTGATGGATCAAAGTCCAAGGAAGGAGTTGGAGTAGGTTGCCTTTTGATAGATCCACAGGGAAATAAAATGTGTATAGTATGTAGATTATAATTTAATTACACTAACAACATGGCATAATACGAGGCTTTTATCCAAGGTTTAAAAAAGGTTTTAGATCTGAACGTTAACGTCTTGGTAGTCTACGATTATTTTGAAATTATTTTTCATCAGGTACGCAACTCGATCCATTGTGTTTATGAAAATCTTCAAGATTATCAAAGGGAGCGATGGAATCTCATTTCTAAATTTGAAGCTTTTAACATAAATTCCATCCCGAGGTTTTAGAATCAAGAGGCTGATTTATTAGACAACCTATCCTCCAAGTTAATCCCATCTGAATATTTTTCTCCAAATGCTTTTTCGATTGAATTGTTTTTGAGGCCATCAATCCCAGATAACATCACTAATTTGTGTGTCTTTGATGATGATGTGCAAGTCTTAAATTTCCTGATGAATGAAGGTACTTTTAAAGACTCCTTTATTGATGAGATCACCCATGATGAAGACCTACATAACTTTTTAGTAATACACCCCCAATTCCCAGTAGAGAAGGCTCTTGACACGACAAAATATATCCCTGCTTCTGTTTTTAGATTGGAAAGGTTTTTATGATCTGCAGGGTAAGTTTAAGGTTGTACCAAATTGCAAAATGAACACCTCATGACTGAAATATGAAACCATCAATTTAGGGACATATTTAATCCTCAACATGTCAACTTAGGCACAAATTGCACCCAATTGGAAAAATTATCCTTCACAATTTTTTTTAGAGAATAAAAGGATGTTTTCGCATGGACCTATGACGATCTTAAAACCTTTAACCTGCATATTATGCAGCATGTGATTCCAATGAAGAATGCTTGGAATCCATTTCAACAAAAAATCATAAAGATGCACCCCACACTAAAACCGATGGTTAAGAAAGAGCTAAATAAAATCCTAGCTGCTAAAATTATTTTCCTAGTTCGCCACACTCAATGGGTGGCTAACTTAGTCCCGGTTCAGAAAAAGAATGGTAACATTCGATTTTGTGCCGATTTTCGTAACCTTAATAGGTCATCGGAAAAATAAAACTATCCAATCCTTCCTATGGAGAATATTCACCAAAAGGTTTTTGGTTCCGAGATTTTGTTGTTACTTGATGGTTTCTTGGGTTATAATAAGATCCTAGTCTCTCCTGATGACCAATTGGAGACTGCATATAGAAACCCATCGGGAACTTATGCACATAGAAAGATTTCGATCGTCCTAATTAATGCCGGGGATACTTTCCAATGGGATATGGATATATACTTTAGGGGTCTAGTCAAGCATGCTGTAGTTGTTTATCTCGATGATGTTACAGTATTTTTGAAACACTGATCTGATCACATCCTTCATCTTAGAAATGTTTTTGAGCGCTATAGAAAAATTGGAATATCACTCAAACCCAAGAAAACTATATTTTTTGTGACGTAAGGGATTCTATTAGGTTGTGTAGTCTCTAAATATGGAATTATGATTGAACCTGAGAGAAACCAAGCCATATCCAAGATCAATTACCCATCAAACAAGAATTCTATGTGAGGAAAGATTAATTTCGTGAGAAGATTCATCCCGAACTTCTTTGAAATCGTTCATCCCTTGCAAAACATGATAAAGAAAGATGCTAACTTTAGTTGGGGAAATGATGAAAATGAGTAATTTAAGAAGATTATAGAAGTTATATCTGAATACCCTACTCTTCTAAGTCCTGGTTTTGATAAGGATTTCATACTTTATACATTCGCTTCAGATATCTCATATGCTGTTGTTCTGGCTCAATGAAATCAATAATACCACGAAGTCCCCATATCATTCATGAGTTCAAATTTCAAAGGAGTGGAATTAAAGTATCATGAAGTTGAAAAACAAGCGTATGATGTCTTTAAAGCAGTTAAAAATTTCCACCCTTACCTCTTGAAGTCTAGAACTAAAGTTATCGTTCGATACCCCATTGTGAGGAATCTATTAGTACAAAAGGATTTGGGAGAAAAAAAGCTCCTTGGATGGAAGCTCTTGAAGAATATGACCTTGAAATCAAGCCTTCTAAGGTGGTAAAAGGGAAAGTTCTTTGTAGGATAGTTGTTGAATCAACTCATTTTTTTGCTGATAACTCTGATCTTCACATAAACAAATATCTACTGCAAAAGGAATTTTATTTTATCCCTCCTTCCCAATATTCTTGGTACTCAGACATAAGAATTTTTCTTGAAATAGGGAGTCCTCCAGATAACTTAAAACCTAAGAAAAGGAGAGTGCTTAGATTAAAATCATCTCCTTATCAGCTAATAAATAATTTCCTTTTTAGGAAAAATTTAGATGGAATATTCCTTCATTGTCTTGAGAAAGACAAAACTAAATTGGTTTTAAAAGAATTGCACTTTGGCCCTGCTGGTGGTCATTTCAGGGGTGACACTACTGCACATAAAATACTTAGGTCTGGTTACTATTGGATTACCTTGTTCAGAGACTCTTATGCATATGTTATAAAATTTTGAGACTATCAAACGATCGCTGGTAGGGTTAAGAAGCTTGCTTTTCCACTACAACCAGTTTCAGTGGAACAACCATTTCAGCAGTGGGTCTTGATATATTTGTACCAATCAATCCACTCTCGTCCATGCAACATAAGTATATTATCACCACCATTGATGATTTTACTTGGTGGGAAGAGGCAACACCATTACATGTAGTAAATACCAACCATGTTGTCACTTTTATAGAATTTTATATTATTACTAGGTTCGGTGTGACTGAATCTCTAGTATTTAATAATGGTTCCTATTTCTCCTCTGTGGAACTAAAAGTGTTCACCTTAGAGAAGGGTATTAGGGTTATATATTCTGTAAATTAATACCCTCAAAGTAATGGGTTAGCTGAGTCCACCAACAAGAATTTGTTAAAGATTCTAAAAAGAACCATTGCCACACATCACAGACATTGACATACTGCCTTATACAATGCACTTTGGGAAGATAGGGTAACTCCCAAATCCATAGTAGGAAACTCACCTTTATTTTTGGTCTATGGTACTGAAGCCATTCTACCTCCTAGTCGTTTCTTACCCTCTCTACAGTTAGCATAGTCCGTTCAGGATGTAAACTATTCCACTATGGAGAAAAGGATTAACACTTCGATTAAGTTAGAGGAAGTTAGGGAAAAATCCAAATAACATTTTTTGAAACAACAACAGATCGTAAAATCTTGATTTGATCAGGCTTTGTTTTTTAACATATATCTGCAAGTAGATGATTTGGTTTTAAAGTGGGATAAAGCACATGAGGAGAAGGGTGAGCATACCAAGTTTCAATGCCTATGGCTAGGACCTTATGTTATTGTTGATAAATTGGGCCAAATCAATTTTAGGCTTCAGACATTGGAGAAACAGTCCGAAACCTTTTCGGTAAATGTACTGATTTTAAAAAAATATTTCCACTAATTTCTATTGGATCACTAAACCTGTACATAATTTTTTTATTTTTATTTTTGGTCATTACCTTGTTAATAATTGTATAGTTTCTTTTTCTCTGGTTTGGTTTGTTCAAATCTTCATCATATATGCTGAAGTAAATTAAGTTTCCTCTAATGTAAATCTCTGTTAGTTTTTTCCTTTTCACTTATACTCATTTCATCTGCAAATAATTCCACTTGTTGTGAAAATTACTTAGTTTTAAAAAAAAATTGCTTCTATAAAATTGGGAATGGAAGCTCTCAGTAATGAGCCGATCTGCTTAGGATCATGGGAATATTTGGCATGATATTATCGATATCCAGTTACCAAGCTGTGGTTGTGGCTCTCGACCTTCTGATCGATAGATAGGGGGTCTCAATAATGGGCCAACCTACTCATTTATGATGATGTTTGTGAGTGACATTGTCATTATTTGGTTACCAAGATAGGGAAATGATTCCTACTTTTACAAAGCATAAATCATGGAGAAGTGTAATTGAATAAAATACAAATGAATAATTTTAAATAATCAGTTTATTGATGGAATAGGTTTCAAAAGTTTTCGGAAAGATAAATGGCTAGATCTTTATACTGATGGCTTTGATTATCTTCAAGTTTTGGGTACTCAGTTTTAACGAGGTAATTTTATTCAGCTTATCTACGAAGATTAAATTTTTATTAATGGCGTTGGGAGGGATATGAATGTGTTTGCAATTATAAAATTGTCAAATATAATCAAACACTGATTTGTTTTCTGATTGGCATTGTCTGCTTTTTAGGGTAGGCAGTAGACTATATTTTACTCAATCCATCGAAAGAAGTTGAACATAGATAACTGGTCCGCCTAGACATGTCACCATTTGTTAGAAGCCAACAAGCTTCACATATTTTTATTATTTTAAGTCAATAAAATATGATATTAGCTTCCTACCTTAATAATTTCTCAAGAAATATTATTAAGGAGTTCCTTTAGAATCTTTGATTCTGAAGGTACTCCCAATTGGAGGAAATTTAACTCTTGAAGAAAAATCATTGTTTTGTTGTCGATTTTATTTCGCTTAATATCATGGATGTTGTTTAATTTATGCACCTGCTAAACTATGCTTTCTATATAGTCATTTTTATTATATACTTTTGTAAGTTATTTTTTGGCTATATATCAATATATCCTGATAATACTTTAGCAATTTCAATCAAGATTTTACTGGATTGGAAACATACTCAAATTAATTTGGGATTGAGACATTGATCATTCATTTCTAATACATATTATTTTGAATTTTGTGATCTTATTCTTCTAAGAACTTACATAGATACTTCCAAACTTTCATATCTTTAATCCTTCTCAAATTATCAAGATCAATACTTCATGTTTGGTTCACTATGTTTGGGTAATCTAAAAGATAACATCATTATGGGATAATTTATTTTAAACCTAAGATGATTACTAGGTTTATGCTTTATGATACCTATCTATTACATCACCTAAACATTATAACAAGATTAAGCTTAGGTGATTATTCTAACCAGGAATCGGAGTTTATTTTCTTATGCTAACTGCAGGGGAAATCATACAAACGCTATGTCAATTAACTAAATGTGGTACATATTTTCATTGCACAACTATTGTTTTGTGTTGAATTATCATATCATCAAAACAATTGGATGGATTATATCTTACGGTGTCAGTTCCATTGATGAGCGTGATACTGTAACCATTATTTCACACTACACGTTATTATTACTCTCGACCTGTTTAGTTTTATTAGGAGGCCTGTAGGGTTTTAACCGTGATAATGGGTGAACCAAATCCTTTCACAAATGCTTGGAACATCTTGGATCCCTATACCTTCCATCTTCACGACCTCCCCTAAAACACACCCTTTCTGGAAGTTTTGCATTGGGGAAATGGCTCCTCTCTGTAGTTTTGAGGCATCTGAGAATGAATTATTGGAAATCAAACCATACACAGCCAAGTTATTTGAAAATATAGGATGGGGTTCCTTGCTTAGGTGTTTAATGGCCATCACATATAGGTAACCATGCAGTTCACCTTATCCCTTAAATATGATGTGGCCCAGATAGGTGATTTACAACTAGTTTCAATAGAGGATCTTATTGAAAAAGCCACAAAGTTTACTCAAAAGGGTGAACATTAGTTTAAATGAGGAAATATTAACAGGATCAAGTGGAAACACTTCATTCTCCTGTTACTAGATGATTCATATATCAAGCATAGCTTCTCGACAATATTTTTGAGACCCTAGTGGCGCCCTCTCCTCCAAATCATAATCGGGTACATAACTCTATGCAGGAAGATTATCCAAAATGTGACATAGAAGGGGATGATAATAGTTTGATTTTTGAAACCCTAATAGACACATCACCTTCAAGAAGACCTAATGATATACTTGTGCAGAAAGATAAAGGGTTAGAAAGTTCTGAAGATATAAAATTTGCAAGTCATACTGACTATAGGCCTAAGCAAAAATAATCTATCTCGGTTAGATCTAATACACATAGATTCACTAGAAGCATGGCCACTTTTTCAATTGCCGAGAAAGTGAAGCAGGTAAAATAGCCCTATTTTGCGGAGGTATTTAGTGATGATGAATACTTTTCTCTTATTCATTGATTTTCTCATGAAGATGTTTGCCATGAACAAAGTATGGAATTTAATAATTCCATGACAACTCCTTCACAAGGATTTATTGAAAATTTATCTCCTCTCTGGTTTGAACAAAAACCCTCATTTACAAGTGATTCGTTGGATGGTTGTGACAAAAGGAACCTAAAACAGTCCACCCAATATGTATTTGAAAATAAGATCACTCAACTAGAAGAAAAACTGGAAGAATCCCAATCAAACACACTTGTTATGAGGGATAAGATCTAAGAACTTAAAAATGAATTATTGTCTTGGGTAAATTGTTGGCAAGATCTTAAATTGAAGAAAGATAAATATAAAGCTTTGAGGAGATGACTAGTCTCTGCTAATGAAATGTTGTTATGGTAGGAAAATCGGTGTAAGGTCAAAATCGTGAAGCTTAAAGCTAGATTGGTTGAAGCCAGAAGGGAAACTAAAATTCGTATTACAACATAGCACATACATCAACATTTTGTTTCAATTTCATCTATGTTTTCTAGTATTATCGGTTCTAGGTAGGTAATTGAATGTTTTATCATCACACCTACAAAATCATAGATTCTGTAGGAGTGCTTATGATTTGTTTGTCATTTATTTGTTAACTATTAATTTGATGAGAATTTAACTTATGTTCATTCTGTTGTTACAGGTGGCATTTAAATGAATGTTTGTTTTGGGTGCAATCAATATCTTGTGTCATTGCTGGATCGAAGGATATTCTATTGCTAGTTGGCTCTGACAGCTGTCAAATTGATATTTCACCCATCATGTAATAAGACTTTTAATGAGATGTTTATTTTAGGAAGCAATCCTGTAGAGTCCTCTAGGTTGTTAATTTTGTTTTAAAAGAATGAATATATAATTCACAGAGGTGACTAGAGATAAGTGGTTTGGGTGGATGACAGAAGAAAACTTGTTTAGGAGTCAAGACTACTCAGTTCTGAACAAAGTCTTTGTTGTGGGATTATCTCGCTCTTTGACAGTTATGAATTGTCCTCGAAACTGGTATCATTTTTTATTAAATGTTTTCAAGTATATATATATATATATAACTCCTTTATAGTTTCTTCTGCGTTCATATTGCATTTTTACTTGGCTGTAATGTGTAAATGATCTTTGAAGTACTTGATCAACAACAGTTTTAGTATTCGATTTAATATAATGTGATGATCATGTCATAGTTTTTTCTACTACTTTGATTTTATTTATCACATCGGATCATATAGATTTACTTATTATAATATCTTTGTTTTCCATACATGTTCTATTAAAAATTCATTTATTTTAAATCTCAAATACTTAATTGTTAACATTTATTTGTTCTATGACATATACATTTTATGGGATAACAGTAGTTGGTATTTTTATTCCTTAAATATGTGGATGTAATCTTTGAAACTAAGGTTTCGATTCAGCTTTGGTGATTGTTCTCAAACTTTTCGTGCCTCAAGTTATTTATACTTTAATGGAACTATAAAATAAAATAGTCATTAAATAGCTCATGGCCATGATAGGAAAAATAGATTTTATGTTAATTAGAGTTTGGAGCTGTATTTTCCATTTTGATTAGGAAGGTTATGAACTTAATTAGTCTAATTAATTTAGTAATTAAAGTAAGTAATTAGGGTTTTCTTGAACATTATAAAATAAAAAACAATATACATATGAAGACTCTCTTTTGAGTGCAAAAAAAAGTTATCAGGACCTCGAACCTATGAGAGTTAGCTAATATAAACACACTGGGGGTTGTGTTAGTCACCTTGTGTGCGATTTCTCTCCTCATTGGATTCAGGACATAAAATCATGCCAACATGTCATCATCCTCATTGTCGTCATCATCATCATCATCATCATCATCCTCATCATCATTGTTATCATCATCATCATCATCATCACCACCACCACCACCACCACCATCATCATCATCCCCATCGTTGTCATCTTAATCATCATCCAAATCCTCATCGTCATTATCGTCGACATTGTCATTATCCACATCATCATCCTCATTGTCATAATCATCCTCATCCTCATCGTCATTATCATCATTGTCATCATCCTTGTCATTATGATCATCATTGTTATCATCATCATCATCATCATCATCACTATTATCATCATCATCACCATCATCATCGTTGTCATCTTCATTGTCATCATCATCATCATCATCATCATCATCGTCATCATCATCGTCATCATCATCATCATCATCCTCATTGTCATGATCATCATCATAATCACTATTATAATCATCATCATCATCATCATCTCCATCATTATCATCTTCATTATCATCTTCATCATCATCATCAACATCCTCATCCTCATCGTTATCATCATCATCCTCATTTTCATCATTAATCATCATCACTGTTATCATCATCACCACCACCATCATCATCATCATCCTCATCGTCATTATCATCATTGTCATCATCCTCATTGTCTACATAATGATTGTCATCATCATCATCATCATAATTGTTATCATCATCATCATCATCATCATCATCATCATCATCATCCCCATCGTTGTCATCTTCATTATCATCATCTTCATCCTCATCCTCATCGTAATTATCGTCATTGTCATCATACTCATCTTCATCATCCTCATCATCATCATCATCATCATCATCATTGTTATCATCATCATCATCATCATCATCATCATCATCATTGTTATCATCATCATCATCATAATCATCACTATCTTCATCATCACATTGTGAAATCATCTTCATCCGACGCCATCTGACGCTAGGCGCTACCCTATTCAATATTAACATGACAAGTTGGTTCTAAGGGCTAGTTTTGACTTTAAACACAATAAGAGAATATAGTGGTTGAGTGCATCACTACATATCCTGATTGATATCCCAATTCCCTTTCCTATTAGAATTGTTATCATGGGTAGAGCATGCACAACATTATTTATTTTAGGCGAAGGCCTCAACAGTAAGCCATTCAAATCATGGCCAAATACTTTTTAACAAACAAGTGTGCTTTTAAATGATGTTAGACATATATTGATATGAAAAATTAAGGGAATTCCTGTGAGTAATAACAAACACATCATCATGGTTGACTTCAAATTCCCTATGTGCAGCATGTGGAAATTCCCAAATATTTGTTTGTCCAAACATTCTTCCTGGCCTCAATGTCGCTAGAGAAATGAACATTATTTTCTCCTTGAAAGATTTCCATTGTTGTAGTAGAAAGGCGAAACATGTCCTATTTCTTGATGGATGTATATTATTGTGGCTAAACACCATCACTTCAAACCTAATCATGTATTGGACAAGGCTACCCATACAAATATGGATACATTGTGTAGTACATATCCTTCACAATTTTGCCCCTTCTTTTCCCAAAATCCTAAACTGCCATTGGAAAAGTGCCTCATAAAACAAATTATTTTTGGTCATCATAAATGGTTGTTGTTAATCAATCCCATCAACAAACATCTTCTTGTCCTCTATAGTCATAGGAGAAAAATACAACAACCAATTATTAAGATATTGGAATGCAGTGATCTCATAACCCTTCAGTCTATGACTTTCCTTATATTGTCACTTGTGCTTTGTGGTGTATTTTTTCTCAACAGCTTTGGTGTTCTTCTTTTTAAACTTATTACATGATGTGCACTCTTGACTGATATTTTGTTGAAATAGTGTTTAGCTATGTTTTTCTCTAGGTTGTATTGAAATACAAACATGAATAGAAAATTGTGACCCTTTAATTTGTGATTGGCTAAACCAAACTTGAATTTTGATCATCATATTCATCATTGTCATCATCATCATCATCCTCATCATCATCATCATCATTGTCATCATTATCATCATTGTCATCATCCTCATCCTCCTCCTCCTCCTCCTCCTCATTATCATCATTGTCATCATCCTCATCCTCCTCCTCCTCCTCCTCATCATTACCGTCATCATCCCCATCCTCATCGCCATTATCATCATCCTCATCGTCGACATCCTAATTGTCATCATCATCATCATCATCACTATTATAATCATCATCACCATCATCATCCCCATCATTGTCATCTTCATCATCGTCTTCCTCATCCTCATTTTCATTAGTGTCAATATTGTCATCATCCCCATCATCCTCATCCTCATTGTCATCATCATCCTCATCCTCATTGTAATTATCATAGTTGTCATCATCCTTATTGTAATCATCCTCATTGTCATCATCATCATCATCACCATTAGTGTTATCATCATCATCATCATCTTCATCATCATCATGATGATCATATTCATCATCATCGTCATAATCCTCATTGTCATCATCATCATCATCATCATCATCATCATCATCATTGTTATCATCATCATCATCATTATCATCGTCATCATCGTATTTAGTAAAGAATTGCTCAATAGTCTCGAAACTATTGGGATGTAAAGATACCAATTCATTCCCCAGAATGTGTCCTCAAAGCTCATCTTGTTTTTAAAACAAGCTATCAAGCTTCTCCCAGGATTCTGTGGGATTCCTTAAGCCTTCTAGGTGGAAGAGGAGATCTCTGGAAATATAAGTACATAATTACCTGAATGCTTCATCACAATGGTTCAGAAACTTGTTTCGCTCTACCGACTGATGAGGCTCAACCTCCCATCCATGTGTGATCCTATGGTAGCCATGCTTGCGCAAGGCCAGTTGCATATCAATCCTCCAATCAAGATAATTGGAAGTTGTGAGGATCCGTGGTTTAGGAGTTTGAGAACTCATAATTGCTCCGGCTGGAAGACTGCAAATACTTCACACAAACTACGTAGCACCTATCTATTTCACTGCAATAACACACTAAAACATATGAACTATTAGAATCATGCTTTTCCTCTCGACATGAACATATTTTTAGGGTCCATCACGGCCTCTCCGCTACTCTGAATAAATCTAGAGCTAGAAAATCATCATAGGGGACTTCTATGGAAACCCAGTTGCTTCTGATGTTCGATGGGGAGAAACAAGCATGAAGCTTACCTGAGAAGGTTCTGATACCATATGATAATTTGAATTCCATTTAGATCTTCAAGTAGATAGTTCTAATAATGTTTGCAGCAACTAGATGGAGAATGAAGATACAAACTAAACAAAACAAACCACATAGGAATTGAACAAGTATTGCTCAGGAATTTACAGTATCATTCACAATAATAATATTCAGTGTTACAATAGTTTACATAGGAAAGAATTCGAATGCATGGGGTATGAATTCGAATCTCCCAAGTGGATATGACTGTATCTAACTGAATCTATAACTCATGGTATCTCAATCAATATCGAAGTCCAACAGATCAACTCCCATATGTCCAACCAAATCAAACAAACAGTGACAGCTAGTTAACTTAGTGCAACTGAGTGTGTTAGGTGGGAAAAGGCACCTACTCCACATGCATCCTTACATTATCCATGCAAGACATGTGCTAACTAAGTGTTTGAGAACTAACTGAAAGCAACTGAGGGGTAACTGAGACTAACTAGTACTAACTCCAACTAATTGAAGTAGGTTGGTGCCGGGACTCCCAGTGGATCCTAAAATGTAGGGATTGGTCTAGGAGGCACCCAAACAGATGCATGCACATGTAGTAAGTGGCAGTTAACCTCTAGCAGTGTTCCCCACACTTCAATGACTGGTACATGTGGCCCCATTAGGCAAAGTGGACCCAATTGTACTAGTGGATCCAATTAATTAAGGTTCCTAAGTTAGGAAAAATTAATCTAATAGACAATATGGTCAAGGGAGGATTAATAATCCTAACATCGACATCGTTGAATATGGAAGAATGTCAAATTTTCCCTTGAAATTGAGTTGGTATCCCTCTACTCCTAGCCTATGCAAACTTCCTCCATCGCCTTATATTTCTTCCATAATGTATGTTATTTCCATTACAAAGTAGGGCTCCACTATTACTCCTTAGTCGATTTCCACTAAGTAGTACCACAAAAACTCTTGCGACAATCGAGTAAAGGTTCACTTTAGAAGGGCAGTTGGTTTCATGGTTGTAAAACACATTTTTGGCACAACAATAATGTATAGTGTGTGGTAGACAAATACATGGACAGTTTTGGATATGTTATCGAATATAGTAACTAGGGTCAGCCTTAAGGGGAGTGAAATGAGATTTACTTATGCAATGTACAAATATTTTTGCACCTAAACCTATTGGAGAAAATAGTTGGTTGGATCTCCTACAAAATTGACCCACCCTCAATATGCGCTCCATGAAATGATTTATGTTATCTTTAACAAGAGCCAATTCCTTCCGTGGCTTCTTCTTGGATCAATTGAAAGGAAAATACTTGGGAATATAGACAAAAAGTTATTGTTAATGAACATTGAAGGATCTTTTAGGTCCCCATCTACTCTGCTTTCTAAGAATCCAAGAAAAATAACTCATCTAATTCCTATTGATCGTCATGGATGGCTCTGAGTTTGTTCATTTGGGAATGGGTTTTGAAACCTCTTGTCCATCTCGTTTGTGTATTGGTATTCCTGGTTCACAATAGGGTGGTATTAAGTGAAAATATGCATATGTGAAATGTATTTTGTTGTCTGTAATATGAAATGAAAATTTACATAAATTTTGTCACCTACATGATCTCATTTATTTAATGCTTATGTATAAAGAAAAATCATGGTTTCTATCAAGATTTTCCTAGAGTTCACTTATCCTTGTTGGTTAATTTGGGTTTTTCCCAAAAATCTATTTTAAATCCCTACTTATGACAACACTAATAAATCAATAAACGACTTTCTATGTGGGTCAACCTGGTTTGGGTAGGATATTATGAAATAGTGTTGAAACTAAAGATAAAATATGCATAATAATATTTGTCTACTTCATTCAAGCATCCAATGTGGTATTAATGGTGCATTGACTTAAAATGTTTTAGTCGTGTATAAAATACATTAGCATCTGGTTCATTTTATTTTGAACTTAATGTTAAGAATTAA
The DNA here is from genome assembly GCA_001517045.1 of Pseudotsuga menziesii. Lineage (NCBI taxonomy): Eukaryota > Viridiplantae > Streptophyta > Pinopsida > Pinales > Pinaceae > Pseudotsuga > Pseudotsuga menziesii. The sequence goes on along the minus strand of LPNX010476696.1, from coordinate 816,503 downwards.
TGTACTCATTTAGAAATGTCTTTTATTTTTTTTTCAAAGTTCAGATGTTTGTCCTTTCTGTTACATAACTTCCTTCAATTCTTTTGTTACAAATTAATGATTGAGTAATGCACTACTAAAATTTTACTTTGAAGAAACCATACAATTTTGAGAATTTAGATTCATATATGACCACTCCATAGTCAAATGCATTGCCTAATTTTTTTTTCCTATTACAATGTGCATTATATAGTACGATGAACTACATCAAAACACTAATGATGAAATGGATTTCTAGGACCTTGTAATACATTTGGAAACACTAAACTATATATGGGATATTTTGGAAAACTCATGAAAAAATTATTCAATGCATTTTTTAATGGAACTACATCACTAATTTGTTTCAAATTTGTGCCCACTTTGGGATACTGTTTAAATTCAGAGTGCAGGGTAGGTGGACATTGTCAACAAAGAAAACCAATATTTTGGAGTACTGAAAATATCACAACATCAATGATTTTTCATTAGCATTTCACCTTATTGATTTCTCCATATGAAGTATCCATGTTCACCGCAACCCTTGAAGAAGAAATGTCCACAAAATGTACATTCTCATATTTCTCCACCAGAAATATATTTTCCTCATTTAAATTTCCTAAACCCATGCCTTCATCCATCTCTTAATTCATAGACTGATGTAAATCCTGGTATTTTCCATATACATTATTCTACATTAAATGTTAAATATATTCCAAAATCTTTGTATTTGGCTTAACCCTTTATTTCTTGGATGATTAGGATGATGGACATCACAATTATGAGAAGATGATACAATATATTCAAGCTTTTTCCCATTAAAAGGATCACTTGCAACAAAATGGCACTTTGCATGACCATGTTTTCTAGTCTTTGAAGTGGATACTTCAACCACCGTGAAAGGCCTACCATTGACAATGATGTATCCATTTTTACTAATGGTAGCTGCCTGCTGCTGGTAGGTTTTGGAAGCTCCCGACGAAATGAGTCATGTCCTTTTACTACCCTGAATCCTACATTCTCAAATGGAATTAATTATTGATAAGGTTTAACACACTAAGGATGTTTGTTATGTATTAGATTATGGTGTAAGGATAAGAGCTAGAGTCATCACCCTTATATACTGTTTGGAAAAACTAATCATATGGTTAACTGCATAGATCAACATCCAGTTTTAGCAACATATTTTATACTTAGTCAAATTGTTCCATCTCCAGAGTGGATTTTTTGCTTCACCAAAATAATGAACCAGTGATATCAGATGATGTAAGACATCTAACTGAGCACATCAAAACTGTTTCACCTTCATATTTGACATCCTCTTACCTAGGCGTGCATTTTATTGAACTGGGAAAAATAACCTGAAACCCCATCTTGGCAGACCTATAACTTTGCCTTCAAGCACTCTTTAGGAAAAATTATACCATGGTTAGATAAACACTTCAACAAGCTATAGTCTGATACTCACAGATTATTTTTATCACTAACCCATGAGATATGGCGGGCACTTTCTTAGGGAAACTTAGATTATTTTTCCAATACTTTAGTCATTTTTCTTAGGGAAACATTACTTGAAGTCATCCACAAATAAAAAGACAGGAATCAAGCATGTGATCTTCTCAGAATTCGAATTAAGAGGAGACTTAACACTATATTCCAAAATAAGAGCATCCAAAGTGATCTCTATATACATTATTGCACCTAAAGGACAATAGCAAATTAGCCAGCAACATATGAGAGGCTTGACTAGTTTTATGACTAGTTTTCTGGAAATGGTTTGTATGGATTGTTTGATGTTTTTTATAAAGTGAATAATGGCTTTCTGAATTTAAATTTTTATCAAGAGAGACCTCATTTGATTATTATGTACATAGAATACTAGTCTCTTTTGGTAAAAAGCCTTGAAGAATTTTGTTTTTGTCGACAATTATGATAAGTTTGATCAAGTTATACATAAAATTTGTTTTTTAATGAAATTGAGGATCATATGGATTGATGTGTTATTTTTTATATAAAATATTCATATAAGATCACACTTATTGTGAAATATCCCTCTTATTATTAACTTAATAGAATTCAATTTTATACTTATAAATCTCATAAATTTCAACACACTCTTTAGAAACATATACCTTTCCATATTATACACCTAAGAGGAAGGTAAACAAGACTGAAACGAATACTCTGTGATGAAGAAGCTATAATTCCAAATAGTTCCAAACCGATTTGATGGAGGAGGAAACCTCTAGGATGAAACCCCTAGGTTGTGACCAATGGAGTGTTAAAGTTGAAAGAGATGAAAATTATGTTTTAATTTATTACAACAATACTATTCTAGATCTAGCTTTGTTATTTACTTCTTCTTATACAGTGATGATAAAAATATATGTGACAATATATCTTGAGAGAGAGAAAATATTAAAGTCATTGGTCTTGTTGGTCCTATGGGTAAAGGGGTTGTTTCTCCACCTTTATGGTACACCTCGGTCTTGTGGGTATGTGGGTTTCCTTACCATCTTGTTATGACCCCTTTGGTTGACTTATGGTCCTTCATCTTCTACTTGGTCCTAGTGCCCTTATTGTGCTTGGTACCTTGACCACCTTTGGTATGATGATTTAAGTTTATTACTTTTATTGTTTTATTTTTATGTGACCACATGACCTTTGGTACCCTACTCTAAGTGTATTGAACTTTATTTTATGTTTTATTATGGTAACCAACCTAAGATATAGGATTTCCTAGGTGACCATTCTAGAAGACTTGCCAAGTTTATATATTATATTCATAACTTCACTCTTGGAGTATCTTGGCATGAAAGAAGTATATATTTGATCTTTGTTGGACGCACCATAGGGTTATTGCTGCCGTAAAGTTGAGTACACTTAAAGTAGGGTACTGTTGGCCAGGAAATGTGACCTATGGGGTTTTGTGGCCAACTGCCAAAAAACAGTCCACACACTCGACTTATTGCAATATTGTATGTGTTTGGTATAACTGTTTTTCACAGGTTAAAGGCCTTGCTTCCTGTAAAATATGCTTTCAAGGTAGAGAGTCTCTTGAGAGGTAGATGGTAATTTATACTTAATCAAATCTTCGCTCAAATCAAAAGATCTAATTAAAATGACTAACTAATGCTAACAAATACCTTAAGCTAAAACATAAAAATAATAGTAGCTCCCAATCCTGCTCTATAATGACCTAAGATGTAATATAACTATCCCAAACTGGGAGCTGGAATTAATAATACGATAACAAGTTTTATTTAAAAATTTGATCTATGATCTTGCAATGTTAGGAAAACCTACTCTAGCAGAGACAGATCTAAATCAACCTACAATAAAATAACAATTTTATCATAAATTAATTTGAAAATGAAATAAAACTCATAATCAAAATAAATTTAACATAGTATTGAAACATGAAAAATACACTCAGGTACTAACTCTGAAATGAATAAAGTTCAACTCACATAGTCAGTACTTTGTATAAAACCATATCATTATCAACTGAAGAAAAGAAACGTGAAGAAGCTCATTTACTTTTCCACGTGACAACTAATCATTCATACTTCAACAGTAAGTACTTTGTTCAGAATCCATTAACAAAAGTGTTTTCACATACAATATAAAGATACATACATATGAAAAGGAAATTTAACACAGGAAAAACAACATCAAGACAGCATGATATAACTGATAGACTTAGTTAATGTCTTCAGTATTTATGTAAAACATAGTAATCCTAAGAAATAGTTCTAAAGGAACACAAATATACAGAATAATATTAAGTGTTGTATTATATTTGTTCATCACAAGTTCCAGGATTCCAACCCCTTGCTTCAGTTTAGAAGTTGCTTATAAAGGAAATTAAAAGACTACAACTGACTAACTAGAAATCCTATTCCTTAGGAAAAATCCCAATCGTATCCAAATATGGTTCAATCATGACCAGAATCAGAGGCACGTTGTTACAAAATCATCTGGAGAGAAAGATATGCCAAGAGGTTAACTTACTAGAGAAAATCCAGCATTATACTCTCCAAATCATAGTAACACCATATTGGATAATCCATGCCAACAGAAGCTTAGAAATAGGAACGAAGTAATCACTGAGCATCAAATCAGTTGTAAATCCCGACCATTCTTCATTGAGTATCCACGTACAGTCAAAAGACATGAATGTAGACCAACAGCCAGTGTTATCCCAACAGCTTCTTTGACACCTGTAAATATTAACAAAAATTTGTTAGCAAAATTTAATGATGATCAATTAAGCATGAGAGAGATATCTACAGAATTTTAATTCTGTAGATATCTCAATTTAATCATTTAGACCATGAATTGAAAACCAAAACTGATGAACCCAAAATATCACTAACCTTTAAGGATCTATCCAAAATCCTTTGTAGGCATAATGTAAGATACAAAAGACAAAATTTAGAAGTCACTGGAAAAACAAAATATCAGGTTTTTAAGGCCAACTCGACTGAGAATCGAATAGGTACACTTCTAGCTTCATTCAGTTTAGCTATGAACTTGAAAGCCCTGGTCCTGTTAATCTTATTCTGTCTTTTCAATCTTTGATTTTTTAACAAAATCCTTTTAATCAGTTCTTTGCATTTCAACTTCTTTCCTCTTAACACATCCCATTTCTCAATCCAAGTGATCAATTCAGCTTTTAAAGATGTAATTTCTTCCAAGGCAATTGTCTGTATAACTTGTGCTTCTTTTAAATCTGTTTGCAAGGAAGAAATCAATTGGGCATGAGGATTTGGATCAGTTTGGTCCTTCGACTCTCTTTTCAAGTTTATTCGGGATTCTTCAGTTAAGTAAGGCTTTCTGTCAATTTCTTGGTCACCCTCATGATTCTTTTGCTGACTGTCAACAACCTTGTTTGCAGAGATAGAAACATATTTAAGATCTAGCATAGATGGGCCTATGGGAGCTGGATGTGGTTGAACGTATGAAGAGTCACTCACCTCAATAACTGAGATATCCCCAACACTCAAATTCCTCCTAGCAAGCAAGGCGGCTGTCATACTGCGTGTGGTTCTTCTTATAGCCGGATTGCTCATAGCACGGCTAGTCTGATCTTCAGCCTCTGTTTCCTTCATATCAACCTGTGCATGAGAAGAACTCTTATCTTGACAGGTTATGGGAATTGATGGTTTCCTTACTCATCCTCGAGAATTATTTGCAGGAGTTTCAATACTAGTTTCCACCTCAATTTTTACATCATCAAGACTTAGGGTTTAGTCAGGCTGAAACCCTTCATCCCCCAAATCATCCTGAGAACTAGAGTCCTCGATTTCAAGCTCAAATTCCTCATTCTTTACACACCTACAACGAACCCTAGGCCTCTGTTTGGGCCATTCCTCATTAACCCCAAACCCATTTTGTACAAGGAAAGAATCCCAGGTCTGACCTAGTTCTCCCAACCGACTAGACACAAGAATGTTAATTAAACCATGGTGGAATAAACTCCTATTTTTGTCCCCAATATTAGACTGATAAGTGGATGCCATTTTATGCAAACTGTTCAAAAAGAAAATGGTCATATTGACAGGGTACCCTTTAAATATCATCAACAGTCGAAGGTGATAAAATTGCATTTGAGACAGCCTACCTTCGCAAGTTACATACCTGATGATTAGCTCCAGAAGAGCCCTCCATTTCTTCATTAATAACCGGGAGGGAAAGCCAGATTTGAACTTGGTTTGTCGATGAGCAGGGGTAAGAAACCCTTTCCACTGGTCACTCTTAATATGCTTTCCTTTATACCACTTCTCACCAGTTTGAGGCAAGCAAATAGCTTGAGAAATGAATTTCTCAGATAGCTTAATTTCAATGTCTCCCACATGTGCATGAACCCCATTGAATGACTCTGCGAATGCCTTAGATACTGCCATATTAAAACCAGAAAATTTCTGAAGGAACTCCAACCATCCAAACCTTGATGCGACCTCTTGACACTCGGGAGTACCATATAGATATTCGTCACCCATAAGTTTGAACCTAGACATTGGAGCCATGGCAGTAGATACACAAACCTCTAGGGTTTTCGAAACACAGATTAAAACATGCAATCGATTTATCAACAATATAGGCATTACCAACAATACTCCTAAATACCCTATTTTATCAAAAGCCTGAAAACCTTCCTGTAAGTCCATCATAATGTGAATTGGCAGAGATAAGAGGTTTCGAAAACAAATTACCAAAACATAATGAGCCGTAGGAGAGTCACACAGGCGAGTTATTGCAAGTGATGTTTGCATGATTAAGGATTGACAGATAGCAATCGTCAAACGACACGACTACCAAAACCTTAGTTCCACCATTACGTCATCATTAATTGCGATTTCATAATGTGTTGATAATGGAGGTTAACTCATCGTTTTTTAACACACGACTAAATAATTTCCAAAAACCTTAATCCTTCATTTATCGAATACAATCATAATAATGTGATCACCTTAGCATATAATCAATATCTTAGGGTAAAGGTCAAAACTGATCAGAGAATAATTTGATAATGTGACCAAACCAATGTCAAAAACCTAGAAAATGACTTTAGACTTTCATCACAAACTCTGATACTAACCTATTTCAGAAATATGAATTTGAAATAAGCGATGAGCATATAGTATAGTAGGGTTCATGAAGGTCACATTAAATTCACCTTAAAACTTATGACAATTAAGACAAGATTAATAATTCAAAAGTGATGAAGCTTTACCAAATTTTCCATATGAATTAGACAATAACAGTTATCACATCATGCAGTAACTAGTTTGAATTAATAATTAATAAATTCATTTGATTTTAATCAAACATGAGTGATGAGTGGAAAAATAGGAGCTACTAATATTCTATAATTATGGTCCTCTTGATGATTGACATAAATGAAGAATTAATATCATAAAAGTCGAATTTTGCTATTACTGATGTTCAACCCATACAAATCAATTAGTCAAGTAAGTTTCTGTCAGGAGTGCCTTAAGAATCAAAGATTCTTAGGGATCTCCAAAGATATTCATGATGAGTTTTTTGATCAAGACAAAAAGAACCAATATTGCTTGAAAATTATCAATCTTCAAATTACTTGTGTTAAAAAATGCTCCGAAGGGTGTTGCCTGCCAACAATTGGTGACATGCTGGGACCGAACTAGTTATCTCTGTAAGAAAACACCATTCAAACTTCAGATAATCACAAATGATGCAATCAAATATCGAATTTCTGCCTAAGTGATTCAAATTCAAAACAGTCTGAACATGTGATTGGACCTCAACATATTTCTATAACAACCCTATGACTGTCATCTGAGTGTTCTTGATCCTAATCAGACTTAGGAAACATCAAAATGACTTAATTCCAATGTAGATCCACAAGGCCAAAAAAAGGTTAACCAATACCCGTATAGATATGGCTTCTCAAGAACATCAGTTGGTTTTCCCCCACATTAAAGAAGCATATCAGACAATACTCCCTGTTTTCCTTTTTTTTTATATAATTTTTTATTTTTATATCTTGTTAGTATATATACAAATCATATACATAGAGACAAACATGAAAAGAATTAATTAGAAACACTATATTAGCTTGGTGACCAAATAGATAGCCTTATTCACCAACCCTACCAGAAACTGATCAGGCCAGCTCGTGATGAGACTTCCTATCTCTCAGTTATTAAACCGAGAGTTGCTATCATTGGCTTGGTAACCAAATTTTGACAACGTCATTCCAATAGAATTTATGATCATAAGCAGACCAGCTCATGATGAGACCTCCTGGTTTTTTATAATACTTTTTATGTTCACCTAATTTCAAGAGTATTGTCCTAGTCGAATGACCAAATGTATTCACAAAATGGGGGGAAGGAAACCACAGAATTCTCAAGAGTGCTTAGAGATAACCAGATATCTTCAACAATTTTTCGAGCTTAGCATACTTCTATTGAAATCAGTAAATAAATTACCTGAAGTACTTGATCTGTAAGAAGACGCTCAAAGAAAATAATCAAGGACTGCTGACAGCAAAATTGTGGAGGTCTATATTGCCATAAGTCTTGAAACAAATCACTTATTAGAGACCCGATACTCCCTGTCATCATCAATGACTACATTCTGGTATGCATTTCAATCATCAGGTTCTAAGTTCGTGCAGAATGCTTGATGTTGAATCTTGTGATCAAATAAAGGAGTTGCGTTTAAAAAAAACAAATATTCACAGAGGTAGAACACAAACTTATGTACAGTAAATGATCTAAAGAGTTGAATTATTTTCATACTCTATCACCTAGAATTGCAAATAAGAATTATGATGGTGATAATAACAAAAATAATTAGTAAGTATAAGATCAAAAATTCGAACCAGAAATCAACATAGACTGCAATCTTATGTACAGAAATCTACACAGATGGAAATATACAATGGAAAGATTCAATGATGTGCAATTATTGAAATTACTTTTTAAGGGCATGCCCATTTACCGGAAGGGTATCAAGCTGTCCTTCTAAAGTCTTTAATCGGAAAGTATCTGGACCAAGCTTTTCTGCTATAACATACGGGCCTAACCAAAGACGCTGAAATTTGGTATGTTCCCCTTTATCCTCATGTGCTTTGTCCCATCTCAAAACCAGATCATCTACTTGCAATTCTTGATTCGAGGACGAGCCACAATCGAACCATGCCTTAATAATTTGCTGGTGTTTTGCAAAGTGTTTCTTGGCATTTTCTCTTTCTTCTTCCAACTTCAACAGCAGATTAATTCTTTCTTCGATGGCTAAACATTCAGTCTCTTGTATAGCTCGTGCAAGCTGTAAGGAAGGTAAAAACAGGTTTGGAGGAAGAATAGCATCTACCCCATATACCAATAAGAAGGGAGAATTTCCAATAGATTATTTCGGAGTGACCCTATCAGTCCACAGAGCTTGATGCAGGACAGTATGCCAGTTCCTATGATTTTCAGCTATGGATCTTTTCAAAATTTTCAGCAAATTCTTATTTGAGGATTCAGCAAGGCCATTGCCTTGGGGATAGTAGTTTGCTGAATATCTAATCCTAATTCCCTTTTCTAGTGAAAATTCAGTCAATTCTCCAGAAGAAAAATAGGATGCATTATCAAATACAAGAGTTTCTGGCACTCTAAATCTAGTGATTATGTTAGTTTTAAGGAAATGCAATACCTGATTCATATTAACCACTCGCAGGGGTTCAAATTCAGACCATCTAGTAAAATAATTGGTAGCAGTGATAATATACTTATGCTGAAGGGAGGAGGATGGATTTATTGGTCCAACGATCTCAATTCCCCATTGTTGAAAAGGCATATCCACCATCACAGGTTGCAAAGGAAAAGCTGGTTTTTTAACTCTACCAGCTACGGTCTGACAATCCTGGCACCTTCTAACGAAAGCATGAGCATCTTTAAACAGAGTTGGCCAAAAATAGCCTACCCTTAGCATTTTATGAGCAGTAGTATCACCACCAAAGTGGCCACCAGTGGGCCCATCATGCAGTTGTGTTAAAACTAAATCAGATTCTTCCTTCTCTAGACAACGAAGCAAAACTCCATCTGCATTTTTCCTGAAAAGCACATTATTTACCAATTGATAGGGTGCTGATTTTAATCTTACTGCTCTTTTATTTTTTGGATCTAAATGATCTGGGGCAGTACCAGTTTCAAGATAGACATGAATGTCAGTATACCATGAGCTAACAGGGTCTGGGATAAAACAGATTTCTTTCTGCAATAAAACATCATCTAAAGGCATGTCATTCTGGTCAGCAGGGAGATGTGCTGATTCAGCAGCCAACTTACACAACCCCAAACCTCGTATGACCTGAGAGGTTTTAATCTCTATATCATATTCCTGAAGAGCAGACATCCAATGTGCTCTTTTTTCTCCAAGGTCCTTTTGTACCAACAAATTTCTTACAGCACTAAATGGAACAATTACCTTGGTTTTGAACTTAAGGAGATAAGGGCGGAAATGTTTTGTTGCTTTGAACACAGTAAAAGCCTGTTTATCCACTTCGTAATAATTCAGTTCAGCTCCCTTTAAACTTGAACTCATGAAGGATATAGGTACTTCATCCTCCTGCTGATTCTTCTAAGTAAGAACAACTGCATAAGATATGTGAGATGCAAAAGTATAAAGAATAAAATATTTCTTAAAGTCAGTAATCACAAGTGTGGGTGCTTCAGCTATGTCTTCTCTAATCCTGATAAATGACTCCTTTTCTCTATCCCTCAATGAAAAATTACTGTCTTTTTTAATCATATTCTGTAATGGACACACTATTTCAGAAAAACTTGGAACAAATCTCCTTACAAAGTTTATCTTTCCCAAGAAGGATTGCATGGATTTCTTGGTAGCAGGAAAAGGAATCTTAGAAATGGCTTCTGTTCTTTCTAGATCGATCATGATCCCTTCTTTTGACACCACAAACCCTAGCAAAATCCCCGCTGTTACTGTAAATATTGACTTTTTGGGGTTCAGGGAAATACCAAATTTCCTGCAGCGTTCAAGCACTTTTCATAAGTGTGAGATGTGATCAGACCTATTTTTTGAAAATATAGTAATGTCGTCCAAATAGACAACGACAGAGTGGTTTATTAGACCTCTGAAAGTAGCATCCATCGCCCTTTGGAATGTAGCCCCAGTTTTTATCAAGCCAAAAGGCATCTTCCTGTAGGCATAGGTTCCCCAAGGCGTCCTAAAAGTGGTTTTCAACTAATCTATAGGGGAAACAAGAACTTGGTTGTACCCAAAGAAACCATCTAATAAAGACAGCATCTGAGCACCTAACACCTTTTGAAGGATTTGCTCCATGGGCGGAATAGGGTAATTGTCCTTTTCTGATGATCTATTTAAGTTTCGGAAATCCACACATAGACGAATATCTCCATTCTTCTTTCTAACGGGAACAAGGTTAGCCACCCATTGTGTATGGCGTATAGGAAATATGATCCAGGTAGTAAGTAGTTTATTCAATTCTTTCTTTACTGATGGTTCTAGGGTAGGGTGCATTTTCCTTAATTTCTGCTGGAATGGTTTTGACTGAGGCTTCATGGGGATCACATGTTGTATGATCTGGGTGTCAAAAGTTTTCAGAACGTCATAAGACCATGCAAACACATTTTTGAATTCACTAAACAGCTTCAGGAAGGCCAATTTTTCATTTGAAGTGCAGTCTGATCCTAAGTTGATATTTTGAAGATTTGATTCTGTGCCCAAATTAATGGTTTCATAACGCATGTTAGACCTGTTTGTCTTGCAATTGGGCACTCCCTTGAATTTACCATGCAAATCATAATACTTTTTGAGCCTAAGAACTGACACATGGATTGAATTTACCTGTTCAAAAGACTTATCAATGGGACGAAGTGGGTGAATTACTGAAAAATTGTGTAGATCCTCATCATGTGTAATCTCATCAATCGCTGATTCCTTAAAAACATATTCCCCTGTTAAGAAAGAAATAATATGTGAATCATTATTAAAGACCCGTCAGTTAGTGATATTATCTAGAATGGATGGTCTAAATAATAATTTAATAGAAAAAGTGCTAGGGGAAAATTTTTCAGCGGGAATAAGTCATGAAGCTACATTTGCTAACAAATCAGCTTCCTGATTCTGAAAATGAGGAATGGATTCAATATTAAAAGCATCAAGTGTTGAAATCAAATTCCACACCTCCCTTTGGTAACTTTGCAGGTGATTAGATAAACAGTGAATGGAATTACGGACCTGTCTAACAATAATTTCAGAATCGCCAAATGCAAACATAACTTTAATTTTTAAGTCCAATGCCTTCTTGAGCCCTTGTATGAGGGCTTCATATTCAGCTGTGTTATTCGTGCAAATAAATTCCAATCTACAAGACAACATGAATTTGTTTCCTATAGGGTCTAGGAGCATGCAGCCTACTCCTGCACCTTCATTGGATCGAGATCCGTCAAAATATAGATGCCAAGGCTTATCAACAAGACTATTTACATCATTTACAGTATTCACATTATTTACCAGACTAGGGGCAGCTTCCTGAAAATCACAATGCAAACTTTCTGATTTATTTACAGAATTGGTAAATGCAGATTTAAGTGCAGGAAAACTCCCTAAATCAGAATCATACCCATAGTTTCCTAAAATAGAATCATTGAAAAGAACTGGTTCATTGGGAGCATTTATTTCAGTCACCGTGTGTTTCATGTACCTTTCTCTGTCAATTCTGATCTGATTTGGATGCCCATTTTTAGGCAACCACAAATGTGACCAATCAGTTGAAAAATATCCTTTTAAGGCTTGAGACCAATCACGGCTTAAAAACAGCCCATAGACATCTAGTATGTTTGCTACCACTATGTCAATAACCTGGAAGATCTATGGATTGGTGGCCATCCTAATCATTACTCATTTTAATTCTCCTATAATTTTTACCTTGGATTAATCTAGTTGGATGATTTGGATTTCACAAGGAGTGGGCTTGGAATTCAGCTTCTTACAAACCGAGTAAGGCATGACGTTTGATGAAGCTCCGGAATCTATCACACAGTTATGAACATTCCGGTTGAAAATTTCAAACGTTAGCAGAAAAGGTGGAGTTGTAGATTTGGAGTTCTGACCTATTAACGAATCTTTATCAGCAACTGCTTTGATATTGCTGTTAAAACCTACTGCTGTTTTACTGGTTTTAGGATCAAGGTTATTAACTGAAGGTACAAAGGGTTGATTATTTGTTGTAGTGGTTGATGGATTTGATAAATTAGAGAGTATTGAACCACCAGGCATGGGATAAATTTTCAAAAGTTCGAACATACTAATGTTATCCCTCTGTTTCATAAGATCTTCTATGATGTCATATTGTAGATCTATAACTTGAGTGGCAGGCTACTGATTTGAAGGTTGAGGACTATTCTTAGGTGCTGATGATGTTTGCGGATCTACATGCCCTTTACTTCTAGTGTTATGCATGTGCTGGTTTACAAAGACATAATGGTCACTAGACTCTCCTTCTTTGGATGAACTATCCTAGAAATGACAATTAAGTGGAAGAGGATCTTCAGAAGTTTCCTCTTCAGTTTCAGGCTGATCAGATTCATGATCATCATCTGACTCTTGATCGGTTGAGGAATCAGGCAAGGCATAAACAACCCTTATAGTATTGAAACATTATTCATTAGTTGATATGTCAGGGGGAGTGTTTTGCCTAGTGTTTGAGGATGTAAATGGACAATATGGGGTCTTGAAATTTCCTCTGTTTGAATTACTCTCCCCATTGTTTCTTTTCAATATCACCACTTCGTTTGTAAGAGACCTAATCGCTTGTTGTAATTTTTCTACATCAAAAGTAGGGGCATCTTTTTTGTCTGTGTTAGTTCTATAAGTAGTTTCGTTGCATTTACGAAGGAAGCCATCAACTTTTCCATTATTTTCTAGCTCAAACGTCAATGAATTCTTCTCAACCTTTATTGCTTCATCAAAGGATTCAACTAAAGTGATTTTACCGACTTGTTTTACAAACATACCCAGGTATTTAGGTAAGGCTGAAGCATAATTCTTGATTATGATGTCTTCTGTGGGTTGTGAGGCCATTGGTATCTTATTCAGGAGAGTAAGAAAACACTGATTGAAATCCTTTATCCTTTGTTTGCTCTCCATCTTAATCCTAGCCAATTATAGTGCTAACACAATAGGGGTTTTATCTTCACCAAACTTGTTCAGGAATGCTTGACTAAACTCACTCCAACTTGTTATGGTTCCTTGTGTCAAGGAAAAATACCAAACTACAGCCTTTCCTTCGAAATTTAAAGGGAATAGTCGACATACCACATCCTCATGCTAGACATTCATAGTCTGAACAGCCAGGATGAACTTGTCAATGTGATTTTCAGCTAAGCCCTTATCATCTGGGTCAAACTTAGGTAACAATTTATCAGGGTGTTTTGGTAGGTTATGCTATAGTCCAGGCATAACAACAGCACCGCGTCGTAACCATGGTTTATCGGCATTAGGGTTACTCTGATTACTAGGCTCCACATTCATCACCTAACCATTCATGGAAAATAATAACCATAAACCTCACTATTGATTAAAGGCACAATTCATGAGAAATACATCGGTGAGATGTAATCTTGAATGATGTTTCCCATGGTGTAGGAATAACCAAATAGGTATTTGTCATATTTGTCTTCCTTGAGCGAAGGAAGTTTAGGAAGATAAGAGGAAAGTGAGAAATCTAGAAGGTCTACAACAGGTATATCAACTAGATGTCAAAAGATCAAAAGAAAATTCCGAAGGCACATGCAATTTTTTCTTAAGAAGGGGGATGATTTTCTTATTAAGATGATACCATAGGTGACATCGAGGTTCCATTGAGGGACAAACATATAGTGAAATAATGGGTGCCCAAGGATCTTCCTCAACTAAACACAGATGTTTGTGTGAATGAGAGAATATATCGAATTGCACCATTGTCATTACATGGTTTGGGGTTGTTTTGCATGGATGGCATAATGGTCGGTTGTGACAGATGTATTGAATTGATGGAGTATGTTGGACCTAGTTACAACTACACAGATTGGATGCGACTGGTCCAATATAGAAGAAGTATGCACAAATATGGATTGTTTGCAAATTATTTACAGCTGAAAGATAGGGATCAAAATAAAGGAGCAACGTTGTATATTGACAGAAGTCCAAAAGCTACATGGAATATTGTGGGGTTTATAAACAATACACAACTAGGGTCTACACTTAAGCAACCCAATTGCATATTTGAGGGGCATGAAGGAAACCATATTTTTTTTGTGTTCCATTAAATCAATAGTTGCAGGGGAAGAGTTGCTTATTAACTACAATATGAATTGAATAGATAAAAACACAGTCCCTAATGTAGATGTACATCTAAAAATTTACCCAACCTTTAATTAGTGAATCTAATATATTATGTATTTTTTGGTAGTATATTGTTGTATTTTCGTTAATATTTTCTATATTTAAGACGCAGGGTAGAGATTGAGGAATATCCCAAACAACTGATCAGAGGAGTACACCATCCTTGAGGTAGCATGTATACATGATTTTAATTGTACAAATATAATATGAACAAAATGTTTATCTTTTTATGTTTTTTCATGAGTATAGTCATTCCATTTAGATAATGTTATCTATGTTTTTGTTGCAGGGTGCTGATCGAGGTAACTCCCTACCACCAGTAGATCAGACAGTACTTTCCTTGAGGAAACATGTATACTTCATTGTTATTTTACTACTATAATATGTGCAATATTTTTTTTTAATTTATTTTCATTAGTATATTGTTTCACTTATATTATGAATTATGTATTTTTCATCACATACAAGTGATTGGGGCATCTCCCTAACATTTCATCAGAGGAGTAGAAAATCCTCGAGGAAATAGGTAATCCTCTTTGTACTTTTACTACTATAATATGCACAATATGTTTTATTATTTCTTATTGTTCATGAGTATATTGGGTTCATTTCGATATTGAATTATGTATTTTTCATCACAGGAAAGTGATTTGGTTTATGGTGAGTACACTAGTTTCTTTTCGATAAAGTTTTATACAATTAATTGTTGCAGGGAAGTGGTCGAGGCAAGTCCCTAACTGTTGATTAGACAAGTACATGCTCCTCGAGTCAGCAGGTATACCTATTTCTAATTGCACAAATATAATATGACTAATATGCTTTTTTGTTAGGTATTTTTCTTGTGTATATTGCTTTCATTATGATTATGTTTTCTACATTTTTGTTGTAGGGTGATGATCGGGGAAAGGCCCAAGCTTTGGATCAGACGATGCCATCCTCGAGGTAGCAGGTATACATAATTGTAATTTTTGAAATCGAACATGAGAAATATGTTATTTTATTATGTTGTTTTCCTCAGTATATTGATTTCATTTTAGTAATGTTTTATATATTTTTGTTGCAAGATACTGATTCAACATTTGATCTAGCATCAGATAAATCAATTGATATTGACGTGGATGAGATCATACATGATGCTGACATTGGATTGTCTATAGACCCAAATAAAATGATAGAGAATACCTTAATTTTTTTTAATGAGGATATCCTTCGTCTACTGTTCATTCAACCGCAGACAAACGAGATTACAACAAAGGTTGATGTTTTGTTGAAGAGATCTAAGGCCTTGAAAGTAAGTTGTAGTATCTTGAATTATAAGATAAATTCATTTATGATTTTATAATTTGTACTTGTATATGTGAGTGAATTAACAATTTTTTTGTATCTACAGGATTTTTTGCACCCCACACACTAGTGGTGAGGGCAGTGTTGGTATTAGTGATTCTCATGGAGAGTCGTCAAATGAGAATACGACTCCACCTGCATCACATGTTCCATTTTTATCAACTAAACAGTAAGTGACATAATCCATGACACCCCTTATTCCATATGTGATTGCAACCGATACTGGCAGTCACATGCCAGATTGTACAGAACAATGGGTCGATGCAACGATTAGCAATGAGAATGATCAAGAAAAATTTCTTGGATCTTCCCATTTAACTATAACAAGTACATCGGAGCCAACATTTTTGGTGGAGGACAATCTTGTTCCCCTAAATATAGAGAAGATCCCAAGTATTTATACGTTGTTTAACTTATTGTTTGTAATTTGATTGTAATATTATAAAAAAACACACTTTTACAACTAATGATGACATGATCATCTTATAGGAAATGTTTTTTTTTATAAACATCTAAATGATATCTCATTGGAGATATTTAGGCCCATGATCAGCAAAAGGTGGGATAAACAAATAAAAAAAATAAAAAGATGAGCTAACTAATCGCTTGGTTGGCATGTTCGACAACGAAACCTTCAATAGAGCAGAGGTCCTAAAGAAGGTTGGCCAACATATCAATATTGTGAGGGACCAATTTAGGGTTCATCTAGAAATGAAACCTAGGTATGAGTGCCCTTCAATGATTCCAACAAGAGAGTGGTAATCCCTAGTAGAAGATATAAATGAGAGGGATTTGAGAAAAGAAGGAAAGCTACCGCAAGGCATAGGAAGGGAAACAATACTTTTAGAAATGTAATTATAAACCTTATTATTATTATTAATTTTTAGATCAAATTTGAAACATGTAATGTATTTCAACCTTTCGCACACTAGATGGTACAGAACAATGGGTCGATGCAAAGATGAGCAATGAGAACGATTAAGCAACATTTCCTGGATCTTTCCATTTAACTAAAAAAGTTACACCGAGTCCAACATTTTTGGTGGAGGAAAACCTTTTTCCCATAAAGATAGAGAAGATACTGACTATTTATACATTGTTTAACTTATTGTTTGTAATTTGATTTAATATTATAAAAAAACACAGTTTTACAACTAATGAAAACATGATCGTCTTATAGGAAATGATGTTTTTTTATAAACATCTAAATGATCTCTCATTGGAGATATTTAGGCCCACGATCCACACAAGATGGGATAAACAAACAAAAAAATAAAAAGATGAGCTAACTAATCGTGGCATGTTTGACACCTTCAATAGAGCAGAGGTCCTAAAGAAGGTTGGCCAACATATGAAGATTGTGAGGGACCAATTTAGGGTTCATCTAGAAAGGAACCCTAGGTATGAGCGCTCTCCAATGATTCCAACAAGAGAGTGGAAATCCCTAGTAGAAGATTGAAATGCAAGGGATTTGAGAAAATAAGGAAATCTACCGCAAGGCATAGGAAGGGATGCAATACTTTCAGCAATGTAATTATAAACCTTATTATTATTAATTTTAGATCAAATTTGAAACATGTAATGTATTTCAATCTTTTCATAGGTTGTT